>OZ010613.1:35677612-35750112 GCA_963932145.1 Acanthosepion lycidas
TTTCATTCTTCATCTTTGCCAATTGAAGTAAAACATTTTTTTTTCAACAGAAGTGAATCATCAGCCAATACATTCATTTAAAAACAAATCTTTCTCTTGATCTTAAGTAAAGATTCTAAGTAACTTTATTGATTCTTTGTCTTCATTAAGTCTTTTTTTGTTTCTCTCCTAAGTAAAAATTACAGCAAGTATACTTTTGATTGTCAGAAGAAGATTCTAAATGCGGCAACTGGCTTTTAAATAACACTTTTATTTTATTCCATCTTTCAATTCTTTATTTTATTTTAGTCAATTTAAAGAGAATTTTTCTTGGAATTCTACTTACCAACACTTATATATATATATGCCCGACATAAAATTAAGTTAGACTAGCAAGGTAACCCATCTACACTAGTGTTTAGAAAAACTTAGATGCATGCATTTAATTTGAATATTTATACCAAACTTTTACAAAATCATTTGCAAACTCAGAAGCATGAAGATTGAGAAAACATTAAGGAACTGAAAGCATTTAAGATAATGAAGATTTTTAGGACTTAACCTTTTTAAATGAAAGTATTTTTTTATTAGTTTCATCCCAAGCAAGGCAGTAAAGCCACTAAGATACAAGGAGTTACAAGATGTGGGAGAATTAGGAACAGAAACATTAGTAATGAATGGTAAGAGAAAAGAGTAATCAGGAACACAATATAATAGTGACTGACACTGCATTTAAATTTTTGCAGATGAGAGTTGACTGGAAAGCATCGAGCTGGAAGGGAATTCCACAAGTGAGAAAAGAAACTGTTAACATAGAATTTACAGCTACATCTAGCCAGTTGAATTGTAAATTGATGAGACCTCAATGCCAGTTTAGTGCTGTGCTTAAATTCAAAAAGTCTAGGTACCATAGCAAAGAGCTCATCCAAACAATTGCCATGAAAGTATTTATAGAAAAAGCACAAATAGGCAACCCTACAACAGTGGGAAAGTGACTGAAGCTGAACCACTAGATCAGGACTGATAAAATTGAAGATTCTTCTTTGGATTTTATCAAAGAGCTCAAGGTAAATAGCAGGAGCATCAGAGCATATATGGCAACAATATTCTAAGCATGGATGAATGGATATGACTTATAGTTATGTATGATGTGCAGGGTGTTTCAAAAAGAATACGCCAAAATCATTACGCTGTTTTTTCAGGTCTATAGCATTGTAGTGGACTGAATCAGTGGTTATTTGATAGAGTACTTATCAAAGTTTGATTAGGTGTCAGTTTCACCGCTTCTGGTGCAGCTGAATTGTGGGAAGGTCAATCAAAATGGCGACTCCTCAGCAGAAGGCATTATGCGTGCTTGAGTTCGCGAAACCAAACGCCATTGTCACGGTGCAGCGTGCTTTCAGAACAGAATTCAGCATTGATCCGCCCCATCGTGAGAGCATTCGACGGTGGGTTAAACAGTTTAAAGAGAGTGGGTGCCTGTGCAAAGGAAAGAGTCCTGGAAGACCACGTGTTACAGAGGAGCAAGTGGAGAGGATTCATGATGCATTTGAGAGCAGCCCATGTGAGTCCGTACGTCGAGCAAGTCTTCAGCTTGCCATCCCTCATACCTCTGTCTGGCATGTGTTAAAGAGACGATTACACATGAAACCATACAACCTAAGCCTCGTCCAAGCACTTACTAATTATGACAAGGTGATGTGGAAGACATTCTGTGAGTCAATGCTGGAGATGGAGGAAGGTGATGAAACTCTCTTTTCACGTTTAGTTTTTAGTGACAAAGCGAATTTCCATTTGAGAGGCACAGTCAATCGTCACAATGTGTGCATTTGGGGAACAGAGCACCCAAAACTGGCTATTCACTTTACTGCAAGCAGATTCGAATGACTTCATTTTTCAGCAAGATGGAGCACCACCCCATTGGCATCTCGGGGTTAGTAATTATCTGAATGAAAACGTGCCTCAGCAATGGATTGGGAGGAGAGGTGCTAAAGATCTTACTCTCTCTGCTTGGCCTGCCAGATCCCCGGACCTCAGCGTGTGTGACTTTTTCTTGTGGGGGTATGTTAAAGACCAAGTTTATGTTCCAGCACTTTCAGCAAGTATCAATGACTTAAAAGATCGAATAACAGCTGTAATCAACATGGTGGACCATGACATGCTGAGGCGTGTTTGGAAGGAATTCTCATATCGGCTTGATGTTGTCCGCGCTGCCGGTGGTGGCCACATTGAGCACTTATAAAACATGAAATGAAACTTGAATGTATATACAACACGTGTTCATGCTAGAGGTTTGTAATTTTTTCGTTTTTGACACATCATGTCATGATTTTGGCATATTCTTTTTGAAACACCCTGTATTCTGGAGAGAAAAATTGTCTTTCACGACGTCATGAACTAACTTTCTTAACAGCTAACCTAACAGTGTATTCAATACAATCTTTCCACTTCATGTCAGCTGAGAAAGTTAGCCCAAGAAGGCACAATGAGGCACTTTATAAAAAGGAGTAATCTATGGAAGAAAGGTTTTTTTTCTTCCCTTTGTATTTCCCCCATTATGGGCATTATCATATCCTTGATATAATAATACCATACTTCACAGACAGAATGGAATGGCTGAAAGGAAAAAGAATGACAAACATGCTTTGTTTTCAGAGTGATTTTTATACCAAGACATACACAAAACTATATATACATCTATACGCATGCTCCATGCAGAGAATGATGTACCATGTATATCTGAACAGCAAGAAGTGTAAGGAGAACCAAAAAGGATAGTCTCTACATATAATATGGAGATACTCCTGTGTCTCTGGACAAGCCATGTTTAGGACTCCAGATTCAAACATGGTGGATTCATCTACTATATCCCAGGCAACAATATATTCTACAAAGGGAAACCAGCAAGTCTTGGGTTTTCCCAAATTGAGAAATGTGAGCTGCAGTTTCATTCTATATCCGGTATTGTTTGCTTGTAAGCTGCTGGGGGAAGTAGATTTAGCCTCAACCTGGGCTCTTTGGTGCAGGCTAAAAGGTAACTGCTCGTTTTGGCTGAAGTAAACAAACTGAATGAATGGCCACACTTGTCACTGTATGAAATGACATCACTAAGTAACCATTACATGACACATGTAACTTATCTCCACCAAAGGGAAATAATCACCTTCGGTATCTGTATATTCAGTTTCTCTCTTTTTACCTACTTTAACTAAATCATAATGATTATTTTTTTACTGATGTGTTTTTCCTACAAATTTTTTTTATCTTAGACTTAAAATATTGGCTAAAGATTTCTGCATACTTTATAGCATTCGGTATATATTGAGTGGTTGATTTGTTTTTAAGGCTTATTCACTATTTTCAGGTTATTTAAATCCAGAAGATTTTTTTTTACATTTTGAGGATATAATAATGATTTATTATATATATATATATATATATATATATATATATAGGGGCAGCTATTCTCATTTTCTCAGCATATTCTTCTGAATTTGTGACATAGTAATTATGATTTCAATCCCTAGGCTGAGCAGTGTGTACTTGGATTCAGAGGAAATGGCTGAGCAATAACTGAACAGTATTAAAAATAAGAACTGGACATGATATCCCTAGACATGGACATTCTCCCTCTATATATTAAATAAAATGTTCAGTTCAGAAATCCCTATAGGTTACCAAGATTGAAATATACCTGATGAAGACAAGAGAGCACAATGGTCGAAATGCTGTGATAACAACAACAAAGATGAAGACAAGAGTTTGAATGTAAATTATGGTAATACCTCATCCCAGAAATACAGACAGGATCTTGGGAGTTATATCTGTGACTGGAATATGAAAACAGAGATTCAAAATTAAGCCTTCTCTGGATTTGAATCCTAAATGCTAATGCCACAATCAAACATACTACCTCTGAAACAATAACAATACATCTTAAATTAAATGATCAGTGAAATATAATCCATTTTTAAAAATAGAATTCCTAATCTTTGAACAAAGAGGAAGGTGGAAAAAATAGCAACGGATTAATTATGAAAAACTTTATTGATCATTGACGAGATTTCTTTTTATTCCAGCATATAACAAAAACAATCAGCTTTTGCCATTATATTTTTTTATATATTATTCAATAAGAGTACAAGAAGGAGACAAGCAGGTGGCTGCTTCGTTCTTTTGCCTCAAAATATGACAAACACCAAGTAAAACTGACACACAGCATGACATTTCAATACCTATATACAACATATTGAGACAGTTACCAGATTATTTCTACCGATTTCCGGGTTTCTCAAATTTAAGTGAATAATCAATGGTGTTGTAAAGTAGTACATATTAGTGGTCAATACTCAATTAAGCAGTAAACTACACATATTTTTCATGTCCTCATTTTTATCATCATCACTTGTCAGAAATAGAATTTATATACTTTCCAAAGTCCATGATTATGATGCATAAATTATCGTCATTTTATATTTTTAATTTTGTGCATGCATATCGGTTTTTTTAATTTTGTCAACTGCATAGTATAGTTGGGTCAGTTGGGCACTGCCTGTGAGAAAAAGAGCACCATGATGCAATTCACTCTGCCAGAAATTTGAAAACTGCATGTTGTACTGCTCGGCATTCATGCCGGAAGCTCCAATACAAACGTTTCAGAGTGTTTGGGTGCCAATTTCAGGACAGTGCAGAGAATTCAGAAAGATTTGGATAATATATATAAAAAACAATAAGCTATATCTTGTGCCCAATGAGTTGGGTAACTAAGGAAACTTATCGCACACCAAACATAAGTATATGTGTGTGTGGAGATATATATATATATATATATATTGAACAATAAAAAAAAAATTAAAATCTTCAGACCCACTGGGTTGTAGATTAATATTCTTTTGTTTTTTTATTATTATTCCATTTAGATTCCTCGACTAGTTTCGTCCGAAAGGGCCATCATCTAGCAAGCAGAAATATTGTGTGTGTGTGTGTGTATATATATATATATATATATATACACACACGCACACACAGAGGGTGTGATGGGTAAATTGTTGCCATTTTATATTTTTAATTTTGTGCATGCATATCGGTTTTTTTAATTTTGTCAACTGCATAGTATAGTTGGGTCAGTTGGGCACTGCCTGTGAGAAAAAGAGCACCATGACACAATTCACTCTGCCAGAAATTTGGAAACAGCATACTGTATTATGTGGCATTCACACTGGAAGCTCCAGTATAAACATTTCAGTTTTTACAACCAACACTTCTTCAGAAGGTTTTGTTGTTATAATTGGGACGTGACACAAGACAATATTCTCAAGAACTAAATAGTAGATGAGGAGAGGAAATTTCATTTCAGAACACGACTCGAACAATTTATTAGTAAAAATAACTACCAAATAAAAAATAAATCTTCCAAGTGAGTATAAAAGAGAAAAGTATTACTCACACCTCCAGATAACCTTAATGTTTACCTGCATAGGCTTGGTTGGTGTATTCTAATATAAACTACGACTAAAATCTTCAAATGATGAGTGGATCAAGCTCTATGCAAGATAGTGAAACAATCATCTGTATACTGATGTGGACAGTCAGGGTTATCCAGAAGGTGCTGATCAATTACTGAATTATACACTACTTAGGTCATCTTAGAAGATTGACTAAAGTTATCTGCTCTTGTACTTTCAGGAACACGTCGACTGATATGGGTCGCAAGTCTCTAATTGGTCCATCCTATATATGCAGCATCACGCTGGGATTTAAATTTATATACCATGGAACTGGGAGGAAAACCAAATGGATCTCAAAAATAACATGTAACTTTATAGTTGAAAAACTTGATGTAATACACCCCAATACCTTGTCAGCAATTACTTAACCATTTCTACCTAGATTAGTTTTAAATAAAGAGGATACAAAGAAAAACCAAAACCCACCAGTTCCTTGAAATGCTTAATTTTCCTTTCAACGGTGGATTTGATGACATTAATGGAAAAACCATTATCAATAAAAATACCACAGATTTTCTCTAATTCCTGATTAAGGGTACATGGGGGACAAACCATCAATGCACCATGAACTAGGGTAGAAAGGAATTTGATCTTATGGGACTTAGGAACACAGGAATAAGAATTTGGATATGAACTGGTGAACATAGGTTTGCAAGAAATTCTGGCGATCAACAAACAATTCAGAATTGTCCTTCTCCTAGGCCCATTGCCATCCAAGGCTATAGAACCCAGCCTGACCTGCTATTTACCCATAGCTGGAGGAAGAAGAGGATTAATACCTTTTCCAAGGGTATTAGCACATAAGTGAATGTAATGGATTCAACTGGAATTCAAACGCGACTCATTTCCTCAATCCAAGTCGCTAGCCACAACTTCCCATATATATATTTTTGTTTGAATAAAAACAGACCACGTTAAGGTTCCATGTAATAAATTATTTCACCATAACCCCTTTAACAGGGCTCTGGATCATCAGACTTTACTTCCAAAAATTGCAATGAAAAATCTTTTTCATTTCAATTTTTGGAAGTAAAGTCTGATGATCCAGAGCCCTGTTAAAGGGGTTATGGTGAAATAATTTATTACATGGAACCTTAACATGGTCTGTTTTTATTCAAACATATCTGCTCTGAATTTTACACTGAGCTCTCTGGATATCATCCTCCTCGGGTCTACCCATACGGATTACCTAAGTTTGCATAAACTATATATATATATATATATATATATATATATATATATAAATTCAAAATGATATTAGATTTAATGTGTATACATGTGAATATATACTAGTGTGAGAATGTGTACTTAGCCAGTAGTTTTTCATGGATCAAAATCTAATTGAAGATGACAGATATGGAATTTATTTCTTTTACTTAATTTCTCCTGTTTACAATAACAGGGCATATGTTAGACTTTAATGAATTTAAATGTTGTCCAAATGTTTGTGATTAAGCACTTTCAACCATCCATACATCTGGTCATTATCATGATACAATGGGAGGTCTGTAAACACCGGTCACCTTCACTTTTAAGCTGTTGTTCATTATGATGACGTCATGCACTGGCTGACTTGCAACTGAGATTCTTCAGTGGATATATGTATCATCAGTTGTTGACTATGTGTGTATTTGCACATGTGTATGTATATATATTTTTTAAACATTTCATGCAAAGCAAAGCAATAAAGCCACTAAGATGCAAGGGGTTACCGAGAGTGAAAGAATATGAGTAAAAGAAAACATGATTAAGAAGAGGAAACAATAAAAGAACAGGAATTAAGACAGAAGATAATGATTGACATTGCATTTCAATTTCTGAAGATCAAAGTTGACTGGAAAGCAAGAGACCAGATGAGAATTCCACAATTTTCAAAATTATATTAGCTTTAGCATGTGTATTTTAATCATTTCACCCCAAGCAAGATAATAAAGCCACTAAAACACAAAGGATTACTGAGTGTTAGAAAGTATGAGAAAAACACTATTAAGGAGAGAGAACAATAAATAAAACAGAAATAACTAAGACAGAAGATAATGACTGACATTACATTTAACTTCTTGAAGATCGAAGTTAATTGGGAAGCAAGAAGCTAGAAGTATTTATAGAAAAAGCACAAGGAAGCTACATTATGGCAATGGGAAAAAGATTGAAGGTGAGTACCAGGTCAAGACCAATAACATTGCAGATTCTTCTTTAAATTTTATCAAGAATCTATAAATGTATAGCAGGAGCACAAGATCATATGTGGCAGCAATATTCAAAGCATGAATGAATGATATGTAAGACAGATTCTAGAGAGAAAAAATTGTCTAGCACAGCATAGTGAACCAATTTTCTTAGCAGATCTCGCAATTGATTCAATATAATCTTTCCACTTCATGTAAGCAGAAAATGTTATCCCAAGAAGGCACAATGAGTCACTCTCCTAGAGGTTAGTATCAGCCGCACGGATGGTAAGCAGAAAAGGGACTATCAGATGATTGATGGAGAGCAATTTTGCTATAAGAATGCATTGGAAATGATTTTACTATAAGAAGGTATTGGAAATGATTTTACTATAAGAAAGTATTGGAAATGATTTCACTACAGGGATTAATATTAGAAAGATCTATAACAATGAAAGGCCAAGCTTCCCTGTATCAGTCAGTTATGTGCTATGCATGATACACACTTAGGCAAACATGTATCTTTCAATCCATGACTAACAAGGCAGATTTTTTCCCGTAGTAGGCTGCCATTTCTTTCTGCGGTAGACCAGTTGCCATCCAAGGCTATAGTTCTGTCCTGCTATTTACCCATAGCTGGTGGGAGAAGAGGATTCATACCTTTCCCAAGGGTATTAGTACGTAAGTGAATATAATGGATTCCACTGGAATTTGAACTCAGCTCTCTGATTCCTCAATCTTAGCTGCTATCCATTACTACATCATGTAACAACTAATATCATTATTTCTATACAGCAAGGCCAATCTTATGAGAACGAAAAGACCTAAGAGCATAATGCTATGCAGATAACATCATGTTTCATAGCAAACTCACAGGAAAAACGAAATCTTTATAGAAGATGAGAGAATCAAGTAGAAAGGACTAACCAGTCATTCTAAGATGATGGAATGCAAAGCTAAAAGCTTGTGACAGTCTAACATTGCGATATATGTATCAGGACATCAAAACCAAGCAGGTGGAGAAATACAATTATCTTGGAAGTGTAATAACAGACAATGGAAATTGTGACACAGAAATTCCAAAGTTGGTTGGTTGTTTTATTTTATGGCATATCAACCTCAGTGGCTCATTTAATGCCAACAAAATTTTTGAAATAGACTCATAGCGATAGTTTGGTAAAAAAGCTGGCTTATATCAGAGGGTATCCCCCAGACGAGGCTCTGCCGAGGAGCAGAGTCTCGTCTCAGGAAACTGACTCTGTTTTTACATGGTCTGTAGGGAATTTTTGCCCGAGCATACAGGCTCGGCTACCCCACTTTAAACTCGGCCTTGTGCCACATCTTGCTGCGTGGGGCAGTGGGTAAATAATTATACATATATATTTGAACCATTTTTTAATTACTCATATTTTTTAATACAATCCAAAATATTTTAGGAAACTTACAATCTTGGATGGTTTTATTTTCATAAAAAATTTTCTTTTTTTTTTTTTTTTTTTTTTAAATTACTTACTTAGTAATATTTTGTTCACACTAGATCAAAATCTACAAACTCTAACAGTATATGTTTCACTGAAAATTTTAATTATTGCTGATACTAATTTTTCCTTCAAAAATTATTACTAGTAAAAAATTTTTATTACAAAGTATTTCTGGTATTAAAACCTGTTTTCACACAAGTTTGGGTTTTAACTATTTGCCCATAGCTGGGACCCTAACAGGTACTACCACACCAGGCCATGGTGGAACTGGGAACAACAGCAATTAAGAGGGGGTTCCACATTCCTCAAAACCTCCTGATCACAGGCCTTGCTGACAGATGCAGTTTATCGTCATACTCAGGACAAAAAGGAGGGGGATGTATATTCTGATGACACAGATATGCATAGATAGGATAAGAATAATCTTGAGCAGAAAATTAACATCTTCTACCAAGTTGTCCAAGAAAAAGGATTCAATATAAATCTTTCCAAAAATATGGATACCATGCATTGCAACAAACAAACATTAAAAAAAAAAAAAAACACTCTTTCTCAGATCAAAGGATAAAAATGGCTTTGAGCGAGTGAAGGCTGTGAATCTTGCGAAAGATCATCTATCTTTGAACATTGTGGACTGGCATGAAAGAATTCCAAACAAAGAACTGCAGCAGATAAAAGAAACCACATCACTTGAGGACTTTCAACAGCAGCAACAACTAAAATGGATAGCACATATAACTCTAGCAGAAAATAATATGATCAAGATATTGTACTTCAAAGAAAAGGTTAGGAAGGAAGCCTCTATCAGAACTGGAAAGAATAACAACTACAGAACTTAAGAAACCTATTTTTCTGAAAATATGTTCCAGAGAAAGTTTTTATAAATTTCAGCCAAAAGCAAAACTAGCAAAACAGTGAATGAATGCCAAATGTTTCCTTATAGGGAAATGGCTAATATTGCCATTACACTTACTGCTGTACATTTATAGTCATTTTCAGGAATATGGCCAGGAGATTAATTCCACATAGGGCACATGAGGAAAGAAGGCTTAGAAAATTTGATAGCCACAGACAGATTGAAGGCAAGAAAAACAAAATGTAACTTTTTTTTTTAATTCATCACATCCTAAGTAAGGCAGGAATACCACTAGTATAGAGGGGGTGAAAGGGAAGACTGAAGATAGGGAGGATTGAGGAAAAGATAAAAAGAAAGGGATTCAAGCAAACTTTAGTAAATGGATGGTAAAACTTGTTTTAGGAGAGATAACAAAAAGACAAAATTTAGTAACAGCAACAAAGAACAGGAAGTTATGGAGATCCATGATCTTCAATGTCCTGATTGGATATACCACATAGCAGAATAAGAAACATTTAACTGAATAGCAAAACTGGGTTTAGGAGAGATAAAAAAAAAGAAAAAAATTATTATGAGCAACAAAGAACAGAGAATGGAGAGTTATGATTGCCAATGTCATGCAGAGACATGGGTCCTAGAAGATTACTTTTTTTAAAATCATTTCACCCCAAGCATGGGAATAAAGCCACTTAGATGAGGGTACTGTTAGAGAATATGAGAAAAAAAAAACACTATTAAGGAGAGTGGACAATAAAAGAATAGGAATTAAGAAAACAGAAGATAACGATTGACATTGCTTTTCAATTTTTGAAGATTAAAGCTGATTGGAAAGAAAGAATCCAGAAGAGAGCTCCACAAGCAAGAAGTGTGAGAGAAGAAGCTATTAGCATAGAACTTATGGTTACATCTAGTCATTTCAACTGTAAAATGATGAGAACTTGCTAACAGTGTAGCAATGCTCTGAAATTCATAAAATCTAGGTACCATAGAGGAAAGTTAATCTGAACAATTACCATGAAAGTATTTATAGAAAAACTACAGGGAAGATATGTTGCAGCAGTGGAAAATGACTTTTATAGAAGCTAACATTTCAGAATCACAAAGGGGAATAAAGTTTTCTAATTTACTTTGAAAATTAATAGCAGTAATTATTTTAGACTATTGATATGGCTCAACTGAATAGCATTGTCATTGATTGAGACCAAAAGACAAAGTTAGTGTTATTTTTGTTCAAGTAAAAAGTGTTGAAGCTGAAGCTCCCCCCAACCCTTCATGTCATTAAAAATATCATTGCCTGCGCTAAATTAATATCCTCTTCTAAAGCAATTTTCTCTCAAGAATCAACAAATATTAAATGAACATTTCATAATAATGGCTTTCCTAATCAAACTGTTGATGAAGAAATCAAGTTATTTTCATAGACAATTTATCATAACATGCAATAAAACACTTTTTTGTAGCCAGTTACACAAAAATACATATAAGAATAAAAGCAATGATAAACATAATCAATATAATTCCTACAGATACTAATAACTACCAAAGATTTATCTTATATACATTCATAAAAGGCTGAATGTTTTCTGTGTCCCCACCTTACAGCAGTAGTACAAAAAAGTACAGCCTGTACTACTGATATTGATTTCTTTTTACAGTTGATCAACCTTCTGAAAGTTATTTAAAGCCAGAAAATATTTTAGATTATGTAGTTTAAATAAGTCTGTACTGCTACGACGTCACTTGTACAAATCAAGATACCACTGGTTCAATTCACCGTTCTTGCTTTCTGAACACGTCACAACGTATATCCATCTTTTCTTCTCCGATTTTCACTGCTTCAGCCCTCTTTTATCAGGCCAACACTGCGGTCGACCAACCAATCAGCGTTCTTTGCTTTTATTCTCAGTTACCCAGGTAAATAGCCTCCTCCAGCTCGACCAATCATCACATGACTAACTATAGGTGGAAGCATGCCAAACTGTACAAAAACCCTCGTCACCACACATACTGCTAGATGGGAGAGTAATGTCATTTTCACGGGGCATACTTGCTGATGTCACATGCCGCACGTTAAGTAAGACCCTTATTTTCCTATGCATCAGATGCAAGCCACTCTAGCTTGCTTGCTTCTATGGGGCTGTTCCCCACAGATAAGAATTTTTTGGAGATAATAATGATTTATAAATACAACTCTTGCTAATAAACCCATAGCTAGAAGACAAAGAGGTGGATTCATACATTTCCCAAAGGTATATATAAACGGTGTTTCATTAAGACAGATCAAAGTTAGCAGTAAATAAATCAGTGTTATTGGTGAAAAATTATTTATTTCTCTATAAGATCATGTTATTTAAGTCATAGCAATTATGTGTAAAAAAATAATATCACCAAAATTTCTGTCAAATCTGAAAGAAAAAGAAAAAATCATAAGACGCTTAAACTTAATTCTCATTTAAAAATCGGTCCAAATTATTGGTTGGTTGGGTTTTATGGCATATCAACCACTTTAGGTCATTTAATACCAAATTTAGTTTTATATATATATTGAATATATAGTACTATTAAACATATAGCTGGCAACATTATTTTTTTTCAAAAACGTATAGCTGGCAACATTATTTTTTTCAAAAACATTATCAGAGGCTTGCTGTTGGATGTAGTTTATCGCCATACCCAGGACACTGATGTAGTTTATCACCATACCCAGGACGTGGTTAAGGTCTGGAAAAAACTTGGAGTTCACTATTTGCCCATAGCTGGGATCCTAACAGGTGCTACCACCTCAGGTCAGGGTGGACCTGGGAACACCAGCAATTAAGAGAATTGTATCTGATTTCTGATTTCCAATTCTTAGCTGTTAGACTACCCACAGATGCAAGCTTACAGCATTTGGTATTTCCAAGTGTCCACCCATCTAGATACTGACCAGGCTCAATGTTGGTTAATTTTAGCCATTGTACAAGAACTGGTGTTTCAACATGGAGAGTGAATGGTGCTGAAATTTCTCTTTTTTTTTTTTTTTAAATATGTGTTTGAATATATAAACTAGTTGATGTTATTTAGTCCTTGTGCCTTTTCTATACTTTCATGGTAAGTGTCTTGATAAGCTCTTTGCGATGATACCTAGATTTATGAATATAAGTGCAGTACTAGATTGGCAACTAGGTCTCATCAATTTACAGTTGAATTGACGAGATGCAACCCTAAGTTCTATGCTGATAGTTTCTTCTGTTTCACTTCTGTTATGGTGTAGAACCATAGAAAGATAACACGGACTCAGATATAAGGTTAAATAGCATATTCTCGGAAATGTAATACAAAGGAAAATGTGGACTGTAGAGTATTTTCTCTCACTGGTGTCCTGACTCACTCATTCACTCACTCGGTTTGTTTGTTTTGTTTAACAGCATTCCAACCTTAGTGGTCACTTTATGCCGAAAATGATTTTAGTATAGCTTGCAACATTATTTCTTTCAAAAACGTATAGCTGGCAACATTATTTCTTTCAAAAACATATAGCTCACTCACTCGGTGACTTCCTCTACTCAGAGTTGGTAGCCATATTATATAGGTGTGGAAGAGTCCATTTGTAGGTAAATCCCCACAACAACTTCTCGCTTGTGGAACTCTCTTCCAGCTCCATATCCAGCCAACTTTGATCTTCAAAAATTTAAGTGCAATGTCAATTGTTATCTACTGTCTTCCTGATTACTCTTCTATTGTTCTTTCTCCTTAATAATGCTTCTCTTTTTTCTTATTCTTTCACATTCAGTAACCCTTTGTGTCTTAGTGGCTTTACCTGCTTTGCTTGGGGTAAATCCAATTTAAAAAAAAAAAAAAAAAAAAAAAAAAAAAGTTTCTTTTTTTTATATTTTTATTGCTTTTCTTGCATGTGTAAGTATGTGTGAATTGTTTTTCTCCGATTTCAAAGATTCTGACATAATATTGATATAGAAGGTTTACAGCACAAGTTGTATAAAAATTATTAAAAAAAAAAAAAAAAAAAATAAAAGACAAGACAAAGAAAAATTCTGTTAGATTGTTCAGAATCAAGGAAGGCTATGCCAACTCTTTCTCTCTGTGTGTCTAAAATAAAAGAAAGACGCAACCAAAAAAAGATCACAGTTTAACCTATATTTGGATCATCTGAGATCAGCCTTGGAGATTTCTGTTTTTTAAATTGGGGAAAAAAAAAAAATTAGCGAAAAATAAAAAATATATAAATAACGAAATAAAAACACCCACCTAAAAATGCTGATTCATTGGCAACCTCCCATTTCCAGCATTTTTTGGTTTTTTTTAACTTTTTCTAGGTCATTAAGATGCTTGAGGATCATTTTTAATGGCAACATCTAGGTCAACAGGAGAAGGTCTCTTCCAACTGGTAAATTCCTGTTTTCAAGATGCTATTATTATGACTTTCTCTTCAGTTGTCTCATTTTTTTTTTTTATCAATGTCTTCAACAGAGAGGAGTAAGAGGAAATTGTTTTTGGCAACAGTAGTGACAGAGAGGGAGGCAATGTGAACAGGAGAGAAATAGAAGAGGAGATGTGGGAAGCGATTAGCAGGAGAGGAAGGACGGAGATTGAAACAAAAAAAAAAAAAAAAAAAAAGAGACTGACAGAACTTTAACAGATTTTTTAATAGATTGCATCGATTTTCAATTCCTTTTCACTCAATATGATTCATATAGGATAATTTTGTAGTTGAGGTATCCAAAAACTCCAAAATAGGAAGAAAAAAAATTCTATCTAACTATATACATCTCCAAATAACTTTGGATGAATACTTGCTGCCTAAATATACCTTTTGTATGCATGTGTATGCATTCATTTCAGGGGGGGGGGCATAATAAATTCTACCACCATTCAATCAGCATCACACAACACATCTTAAAAGACAACCATGAAAAGAAATTAAAAACAAACCCCTTGAAAACAGCTAAAGAATTGGCCAAAAGCACAGGGACAAAAGACACTATGAACAATTTTTATATATATATATATATATATAAAAGAAAGAGGTTGTAGTGGTTCTAATGAGAGAAAAGTATGTATATTAAAAAGAAGAGAAGAGAGGTGCCATAAACGTTTTTGGTTGTAATGTGGATTTATTTAGAAAAAAATATTATGCTTTGTTTTACATAATGTTACTACACAAGTTTCTGGTCTCGTGACAGTCTTCAGGTAAAAGCGGAGATTTCCACATATTATTAAAAATAATTAATTTTTTCTTTTGTTTTTCAATGTTAAATATTCTCGATATGAGACATTTTCTGTGTTAGTAATCCGAATGTCTTTCTTGAATTGGCAATGAAGAGTTCTGCGTGAAGGGTCATAAAACAATTAAGGTTGGTCCAAGCGAAATGATGAATTACTTATCGGCATTTTATCTTTTAATGTTTTACTGACCCCTATGTGTTCTTGGATCTGTTTCCATTTTTGTGTGTTTCTGTCAGCATGCGTGTATATATGTGTACGTATATTCTCCCTCCATACATATACTGTTTTACTGTGAGGAATTAGTAAACTCATTTGTACATATACACGCATACACATACATACGCACATACACATATATACATATATGCATACGTATACATACACACATACACATACATATATGCATACGTATACATACACACATACATACATATATGCATACGTATACATACACACATACATACATATATGCATACGTATACATACACACATACATACATATATGCATACGTATACATACACACATACACATACATACATATATGCATACGTATACATACACACATACACATACATACATATATGCATACGTATACATACACACATACACATACATACATATATGCATACGTATACATACACACATACACATACATACATATATGCATACGTATACATACACACATACACATACATACATATATGCATACGTATACATACACACATACACATACATACATATATGCATACGTATACATACACACATACATATATATATATATATATATATATATATATATATTATATATATTAAATTGTGCAGTATATGTATTATATCATAAAGAAGTAATTATACAAAGAATTAATTAACAATGTTAATGTGATTAATGGCAAAATCACTTTGCTAATAAAACTTAATGAGACATTAACTCACTATCAATTCCTTGAATAACACAATCCTTATATTTGAATTGTTGGCAGATGGAATTAATGGCCCAAAAGATGCTTTAAAAAATATGCTATTTATTAAGAGTTATATTAAGTAATCTTGAAACACTGTATTGCAATCTAAAAAACATGAGAGTAATGATTAAATGGTCCATTTTGCTGGGAACTAATTTTGTCTAAATGCAGAAAAATATTTTATTTGTATAGATTATTAAAATGATTTAGACAAGTAATCAGTTATGAGTTTACAAACTTAAGTTAATTCCCTTCCTCCTACTGTTGTGAGAAAACAAATAAATACACATTGATAATTATTATATGGGTTGATGTTTGATAATTTTTTATATAATATAATGATAGCTAAAAATACATCTAATATGCAATAATTTCATTGGGCTTTTCCTCTTGCTGACAACCATACTTTCCGTCTATAGTTGGTGGTTAGCCCCTTCCAGTTTTCCTGGATTACCCTGACTAGAACATACTTCGTTTTCTTTTTTGTGTCTGCCAGTGTCATCATGTTCTACTTTGTTCTTTCATGTAGAAAGCTGATTGGGGTTGAGGGGCGTTCAGGGAGTGCTTTGTAAACCTCATTATCTTATCAACATTTGCTTCTTTTATACATTTATATCTGTTCCAAATTAAACTAAGCACAATTGATTATCATATTTGCAGATTTTGGCATCATTCTGAGGTCTTTGGGGTTTTTTTTTTTTTGTTTTCTTTCATCCAAATCCATGAATTTGTTTTGCAAAGTAATGAAAAAATACAATATATAAAATTCACTATTTTCTCACTATAATGTTGAATCTATATATAAAATTCTGTGATGTCTGTCCATCACACCTAAAATCGCCATTCATTGACTGATCAAAACTAAATTTTGGGGAGAAGTGCAAACAGGTAATGGAATCCAAAGTACTGTTGATTTTACTAGGCTGCGTAAAAGCTACAAAGTAGGTTTTTTGCCAAATATTTTTCAAACAAATCAGCTTGTTCAAATTTCATCGATTGGATTGTGAAATATC
The DNA here is from genome assembly GCA_963932145.1 of Acanthosepion lycidas. Classification (NCBI taxonomy): domain Eukaryota; kingdom Metazoa; phylum Mollusca; class Cephalopoda; order Sepiida; family Sepiidae; genus Acanthosepion; species Acanthosepion lycidas. The sequence continues at coordinate 35,694,803 of OZ010613.1, forward strand.
AACAAAAAATGTCAGCAGTAACTTCAGTGATACTAAATATTGCGAGGACTTCAACACGCAGCTTGTTCCAAAAAATGTCAGCAGTAACTTCAGTGATACTAAATATTGCGAGGACTTCAACACGCAGCTTGTTCCAAGAATTGCTTGTTAAAATTCTTTTTTTAACAAGAAAAATCTCAAGCCCATGTTAAAAATTGCCACAAAAAATTAATTTTATTTAAGATGGAATAATATATCATGATGTGTCTAATTTGCATTTAGAAACATTGTCTTTATTTTCAATTTTTCCCATTGGCTCAGCTAAATTGCATACAATCCATTATTGTACATAATTAGGTTACAATAAAACTTTTATTTTTTATTAATACTACCTTATGAAATTTGAGATATATTAGAGTCGGTGTCCCATATAGATAGTGTCGGAGCACAAGACCCTTTCACCAGCCCTGCTTTCACGGAGCCAGATTTTTCACCTCCTGGCTTTATAAACATCTTCAGACAATCAGCCAATATCATTACAAGAAAACTACCACCTGCTATCCTCAGTGCAAGAGAGATATCTCTCATTGCACTAGCAACATTAAAAATCAGAGACATGATAGACAAAAAAAAAAAAAAAACATAATATACTTGGCATATTACATTGTAAAGTTTCTTGAGGAAGCATGTTTTTTTTTAATCCTTTCACACCGTGCAAGGCAATAAAAGCCACTAGGATGCAAGAGGTTACTGAGTGATAAAGAATATGAGAAAAAGTACTAGAGAGAGAGGACAGTAAAAGAGGGACAGCAGATGACAGTTGGTATCAGCAAGCCAGGTTCAAATTCCAGCTTTCGCACGAATACCCTTGGTAAAAGCATGAATAAATCTCTTCTCCAAGCTATGGGTTAAAGATTGGGCTCTTAAGGAGAATGATGGCTTTGAATTAAAAAATATGGAGATGACAACAACAGACCTTTCCATCATCTTTCCCAAAAAGACATAGATATTCAAAGATAATAAAGAAAAGGAATCTGTGGAGAGCCATGATCACCTCTGTCCTGAAGGGACATGGCATTAAAAGAAATAATTATACTACTTCTATCTTATTCTTTTCATCTAAGAGTTTTTTTTTGGAGATAATGAATAACTGATACAAGCCTTACTTGTTAACCCATAGATGGGGGGAGGAGAGGGGGATTTATACCTTTCATACCTAAATGAATATAATAAACCAGACTGGAACTGGTATTCATCTCCCCGATTTCCAATTCTCAGTAATAATAAATTACACCACCTGCACATCTAAGCTTACAACACCTGGTATTTCAAAGCATTCACCCACCTAGATACTTTTCAGGCTTAGTGCCACTTAACTTTGGTTATTGTATGGTGTTTCAATGTGATATAGACATAAGCCTTTTCATTGCTCAAGCAATGATACATACATCTTGCCCAAAGTCCACCTGGAAAAGCACAATGCGGACTGCACCGGTTTTTTCTTGTTTAACTCAAGATGAAAGCCACACTCTTAAAGGTGAATTCCTCAAGAGAAAGCAAAAAAACACTTGATAATTCTCTTAAAAATATCCAAATTCTACAAAATCCTTACTTTAAAGAGATTCTTTAAAATGGAATTACTAAGCCTTGGAACCAAGGGAAATCAATTTAGTACATCAACAGATGGCATTAATGGTTCTTGTGCAATGCTGATAAGTTTCTTGATTCCAAAAATACATTTCTAGATTTGTTTTCTAATTTTTTTATTCTTTAATTTATTCCATTATCACAAAGAATTAAGGAGTAGAATTAAAAAGAAAAAAAAAAAAAAGCCTGAAAATCCTGCTTCTTTTTCCTTGAGGAGAGAAAGGGAGCGCAATGCATAATATTCTGCAAAGAGTAGAAATGCTTGAATGAACATTTCCAAATTTAGGAAAATCAATGTATTCCTGCAGACTTTTTGAATTGAAATATTGCAGCAATTGGAGACAGCATGGCTTTAGATATGGTTGACCGAACAAGATACAGATATGTCAGGAACCACATTCAATATGGAATGAAAAACAAAAATGATTTTTACTGGAATACATAGATATTTATTTTTATTAATAACACCCAGAAATTTACTCTATGTGTTTTACAAAGATAATTTTTCAAATAATTTTTAAATGAAAGTGAAATAACAGATTTTTATTGATTTGTTTTCTGTGGCTGATCAAGCCTTGGCATGTTATTTAAAGCCAGAAAATATTGGGTTGGTGCATAATTATTTTGTAGGCAAGTTTTTTGTTAAAAATTGTTGTTGTACTTACTTTTTTTTTCTTTTTTAAATAAAAATATTTTATTTTCATGTTATAAAAATGTGTGTCGATGATCCTATGCTCTGAAATAATCATTTAAAAATTGTAGAATAACAACAGAATAAACAGCACTTACTGGCATAAGGGTCCCAACTAGCATCCAGCTGGCAGACAAAAATAAAGCAGGTTGTAACTCAATACAAACCCTGCAAACGGACTGGAATCAAGCTGGTATTTATACAGAAATACCTCCACTCATGTACCAGCAGCCAATCACAGCCCAAGCAATGGACTATCCCACTTGAGCACAATGAGATGCTCTATGGCACCATAAATAGCTCTCTTCCTCAAGGTGGAGGGTCAATTCACTCAGCTTGTTACACAACTGAGTGTTTATCTTCACAACATGATTCATCTACAAAAATGTTATTGTTGACTTGTTTCTTTTATTCTTAATAAATATTGTTTAAAAAACGCCTGATAATTATGCACCAACCCAATATTTTTTAGATCCTAAGAATTTTTTTTTTTTTTTTTGAGATAATAACGGTTTCAGTGATACAAGTTTTACTAATTAACACATAGATGGGAAGAAGAGTGGGAGGTATAGGTTTCCAAAGTGTATTTGCACAGAAGTGAATATAAAAAACACAACAGAAATTGGAACTCAGCCCTCCCATGAACAATTCCAAGCCATTATCTATTGCACCACCTGCACATCCAAGCTTAAAGCCCTTGATATTCCCAAGCATTCACCAGGCTCAATGCTGCTTAACTTCAGTGATCATACAGGAAGTGTTGTTTCAACATAAGTCTAACAGATGATTAAATTTGTAAAATTGAAGTTGTATTTTCTTTGTGTAGATTTCATGTCTAAATCTGATGGCATTAGTCTTTTGGATTTTCTTTAATTAATGAAATATGTTATCAGTTTATGACATGAGTAAACTCCTATGAATAGAGGATAGTGGATACAAATTAGAAGATCAGTTTTCTGCTGTGATTAAACACAAATTAATCCCTCAGAAATTACTACTTATTAATAATAGGAAAAAACATATTTAAAGAGTATTTTTTAGTCATTTTGGCCTCAAGCAAGGCAATAAATCCACTCAGACACAAGGTCACTGAATGTTGTAGAATATGAGAAAAACAAATTAAGAAGAAAAAACAATAAAAGAACAGAAATTCAGAAGATAGCAATTGACATCGCATTTAAATTTTTGAAGATCAAAGTTGACTGGGAAGCAAGAAACCAAAAGAGTTTAAATGAGAAATGCAAGAAAAAGATGAAGAAAAGAAATCTGTGGAGAGCCATGAAGAGAAATGGCATTATAAAAAATAATAATAATACTTCAATCTTATTCTTTTCATCAAAGAACTTTTTGGGGATAATGAATAACTGAATCAAAGTTGACTAGGGAGAAAAAAGCCAGAAGAGAGTTCCACAAGTGGGAAGTGTGGGAGATAAGACTTAACATGAAAAATCACAGTTACATCAAAAGCCATTTTAATTGTAAACCATGGCACCTATCAAGTACTGTGCTTAAATTAACTCAAATTAAAGGTACTGTAGAGGAAAGTCCATCAAAATAATTATCATGAAAGTATTTATTAAAAAAAAGACAAGGAAGTGATATTATAGGGCTCATAAAGGGACTGCAGCCAAGATGTCATGTCCAGACCAATAATATTGCAGATTCATCTTTGTATCAAGAATCTTTAAATATATAGCATGAGCACTGGACCATATGTGGCAGCAATATTCAATGTATCAATGAATAGTAGACTTAAGATAAATCTGAGATTCTGGTGAGAAAAATTGTCTTGCACAGCACAGTGAACCAACTTTCTTGGTAGCATTCTTAGCAAGTAATTCAATATAATCTTTCCACTTCATGTCAGTAGAAAAGAGTTTGAGAAAGTGCTGTCAGTCACTCATCTGGAGCTTAGCATCAGTCATGCTGGTGTAAAAGGCCCTCCCAGACTATTAATAGAGAGCAATTTCATTTTGGAGGAATTGAAATTAACAAGCCATTCCTTGCCCCAGTTAACAACAGACTGTAAGTCATTTTTCAGATCAGCTGCCAATTTGACCTCATGCATGTATCAGTTTTAAAATTCCATGTTTGTTTTGTGTTTCACTGGTTGTGTAGTCATCATGTATAAATTTGCCAATGTTTTTATTGTCTTTTTTTAAGCAAGTTCATCCCAAGCAAGGCAGTAAATCCACTAAAGCACAAGGGGGCTACTGAATATGAAAGAATAAAAAAAAAAAAAAGAAACATTATTAAAGAGTGAGAACAACAGAAGTGTAATCAAGAATACAGTAGGTAACCATTGATATTCTATGAGAAGAACTGCAAAAAAAAAAAAAAAAAAAAAAAAAAAACTCCTAACGTACAACTTACAGTTACATCTAGCCAATTGTAAAGTGATGAAACCTTTCTGCCAATCTAGCTCTGCACTTAAATTCATAAAATGTAGTTACCATAACAGAGAGAACACCACTGCATTTCTGTTGCTTCAAGTCTCTTCTTCATCTTTCAGGAGATTGTCCAGCATTCAAAGCCATAAAGGAGGACAGATAATAGTTCAGTACTCTTTGTTTCTAAAGAAATTTTCCTGTCTCTTAATACTTTACTTTGCTTCTGGAATGCATCTTTGGCCATCCCAATGCACCTTCAAGGACTCAGTGTCACACTTTCCACCCTTTGTTCGAACACCTTTCAGATATTTAAATTTTTGCACTCGTTTGATTTTACTATCTTGGATTTGTAATTTGCATAAGAAGCAGGAGGCTATTATGTTGATAGTTGGAAGGATCAGACTGTTATATATCAATTTTAGAAATCTGTGTTTTTGTTTTCGCTGGTTGTGTAGACATCACATGTAAACCTGATGGTATCCATGTTTATGTTTGAAATGTTAATGTAATTTAAGGGACTGTTAAATATTGGGTTCATTTTAATTGTATGACAAATATGTAGAATTCTTCCCCCCAGTTATGGGTTAATTAGTAAAACTGGTATCACTAAACTATTATTAACTCAACAAAAAACATTCTTAGGATCTAAAAATATTTTCTGGCTTTAAATAACTTAAGGGTTGATAAATCATAGAAAAAAAAACAATCAATCAATCAAAAAAAGAAGGCTTAGTTATTTTCTTCCAATCTGTTATAGAACAGAACATTTGAATACTATTACAGATCCAGTCAAATTTCAGTGAATGTGGAACCAAAAACAACTAATTAAATAATTTTAAAATCCAATATATGATAGTAGTAGGCCTCTGTCGGTTAGGTTTGACCATGGGTAGCATCCTAGTTGTCTACTTGGTTGGAGCAACAACGTCCATGACAATAGAGGCCGATACGGGAGTGACAATCTCTGTTGCAGAGGTTGCATGTGTGTTCTGTCCCTGGTCTGTTGAAGTTATCACTTTGCTTTCTGTGGCTCACCTTTCTGTGGCAACTTGTGTCAGCTTCCCCTCCCCTGACTTAAGGTGTTTGGTCAGGGTTCCTCTATACTTGAATCATATGGCTGCCAAGATCTGCCAGAACTCTGTGTTGATGCCCACAATATATGATAGCATATAAAATTCCCACATTCTTTTTCTAAAAAAAAGGTCTCCAAAAATATGTCCCAGGTCTGTGATGCAAAGTTGAATTATGCATTATATGACCAGACATTGTATAATATCAAAACTAGTCTTATAAATTGTAATACCAATACTAGTCTAGTAATATTAAATGTAAACAACAGTTATGTCTTACATATTAAAAAATACAGTAAAATATTATTTTTTTTAAAAATACATAGAAAAGAAAGGTGATATCAACAATAGCCGACAGGTTGTGGAAGGACATTTTTTGTCAAGTAAAAAAGTAACGTGTACAAGTCTATTGCCAGATAAAACATTGGAATGCGCTTTTTTTTTCTTTTTTTGGTGCTTTATGCCAGGGAATTTTTTAGATAAGACTGAAGACTGTCTTCTCATCAAGACATGTAAACAGTTTAAGGCCAATTAACAGACCAGAATGTAAACAAAGTAATCCAATATGCAATTAGTAATAGTCCAGGCTGGTGCATAAAAGAAACAGAATATTCTCTGGCTGGTGCATAAAAGGCCAAATGTTACAGGGTGTATGTTATACGAAGGACAATGAAGAGCAAAAAGAGGGATGGGAGGGAGAAAAGGGTGAAAGGGGAGGGGATAGGAAAAGAATGAAAGGGGAGGGGATAGGAAAAGAATGAAAGGGGAGGGGATAGGAAAAGAATGAAAGGGGAGGGGATAGGAAAAGAATGAAAGGGGAGGGGATAGGAAAAGAATGAAAGGGGAGGGGATAGGAAAAGAATGAAAGGGGAGGGGATAGGAAAAGAATGAAAGGGGAGGGGATAGGAAAAGAATGAAAGGGGAGGGGATAGGAAAAGAATGAAAGGGGAGGGGATAGGAAAAGAATGAAAGGGGAAGGGATAGGAAAAGAATGAAAGGGGAGGGGATAGGAAAAGAATGAAAGGAGATGGGGGGGGTAACCGTCCCATTTCTATTCCCATATGTGTGTGTGTGTGTGTGTGTGTGTGTGTAAAAATCACTTTAAACCTTATTTTTAGTAGATAACCATATTTGAGAAGGTACACCATGTATTTTTTTAAACAGTATATTTATTTATTTTTGTCTACCAGCCTGAATATTTGAGAAATCTTATTAAAGAAAAAGATGTGCCTCCCAGTGGGATTTGAACCAGCAACAACTTTTTCAGGAGAAGCTGTCATTAGATCTGATGTTCTTTAGCCCAACTCAGACATGAAGTGTGTTGCCAATCAAGGAAGGTATAATAATGTCTTATAAGCACAAATGCTTCACAGATTTTTGAAAGTTCATGCCTGCTCAGTTTCACATCTGAACGTAAACAAAGCAGTTTGTTTGCTGTCGGAGAGTGTATCTTTTTGTTTAATGAGATTTACTGACTATTCAGGCTGGTAGGCAAAAATAAGTATACTGTTTAGAAAATATATGGAGTGTCTACTCTAATAGAAAAAATGTAAGCTTGGAATAGATTCTCAATGAGAAGAGATACTCAACAATTCTATACAGCTGGAGATTGTGACACAGCAAGTCCCCAAGAAAATTATGAAATTTGACCAATTACAGGGAGAATTTTGAGGCCATATGAAATGTGTATTCTCAGGACAATATTAGCTACTTTAACCCACCGGCTTATGATTCAATCACTAAAATGGTCATTATTTACATCATTCGGACCATTGTCCTCATCAAGATGAGGACAATAGTCCGAATAATGTAAATAATGTACATAATACCTCATCTCAGAAATATAGACAGACACTAAAATGGTCTTATTTTAAAAAAGTAAACAAAGAAATTATAATAATATAATTTGATTTTATTGAAAAGTTGACTCATTAAAAAAAAGTTGCTTCATGGACCCCTCTGGGATTAGGGGACCTGAAGCTTAAGCTTCATTAGTTTCCCTTAGTAGATCTGCTACTGGTATCTGTAATGTTTTCAGATAAGACTGGAGACTGTCTTCTCATGATGCCATCTGATCATGGCCAATTAACACACAAGAATGCAAATAATCCAATAGTGAGTAGCCCAGTCTGGTAAACAAGAGACAGACAGATGGAATATTCTATCGACAAAAATAGAGGGATATATTTTCTATAAATTTAACAGTGTTTTTAACCACTTCCTCAGCATAGAAATGTATATACGTTTTTACTGAAAGTATCTTTGAAATTTTCTCAAATTCTTAAATAAAATATTGACAAGATTCCCCGAGGAATCTTGAATTTTACCATAAAGAGAAGGAATAATCAGAAATTTTGTGAACAAAGCACCAAAGATGATGATAGTTTGAACAATAAATGGCATATCAATAACATTTTATTTCAGGACTTAAACACACTCTTTGGAAATTGCATCAACTGAAAAATGTTGGTCAAAACAATATTGTACAATAATAAAATCTATTAAGTTGGGCAAAAAGTTGATTATTGTACTTTTGCTGCAAGAAGGCTTTAGGAGTGTTTAGTTTATTAAGAATGATTGCTTTACATTGTTTTGTGGTAGTGGCCATATTATTGTTAGTACAGTGACTTCATGAAAAAAGCAAAGTTCTAGATTGGTAGCTAGGTATCACCATTTTACTGTTGAAATTGTTAGATGTCGATGTAAGTTATATTTCAATAATTTCTACTTTTGCACTTCTAAGCTATGGAACTCTTTTCTGGTTTCTTCAATAGAGAAATATTACATCTTCATTTTAATTGCTTTATTTACATTGATAGATATAATATCTTGAATTTTTACTAGATTGTTTGGAAATTGCGTCAACTGAAAAATGTTAGTCAAAACAATATTGTACATGCATGTTGTTTGTTTTTATTGACTGCACAGTATAGTTGGGTCAGTTGGGCACTGTCTTTTAGAAAAAGAGCACAATGATGCAATTCACTTTGCCAGAAATTTAGAAATGGCATGCTGAACTGCTTGGCATTTGTGCTGGAAGCTCCAATACAAACATTTCAGCATGTCTGGGTGAGGACAATGCAGAGGATTCAGAAAAAGTTGGATGTTATATCTAGTCAACCTCATTAAGTTTGAAGTGATCACTAGTGATGGTGACATTATGCCTCTATTCATCTTCCCCCAGGGCTTCAGACTCAACTCTGAAGCCTACATCAAGTGTCTTGAGGAGTAGCTTTTAGCATTTTGATGAGAATTTGAGAGTCATTCTTGACTGCTGCCATATATGGTCTGGATCCCCCACTGTTCATCTTATGGTCCTCGATAAAAATCCTGAGATGGATATGCAATGTTATCTGGCATCTCATTTACAGTTGCTCTCTCAGACATGCCGTCACTTCCTTTAGCCATTTCTACAAATACTTTTACAGTAACTGCACCGATGAGCTACTTTCGCTAGTTCCCAAACTGCATGAATTTAAACGTGCTACTAGTTTGACATTTCAGCCCCACCCTTTCACTGTCAAAACAGTTAAATGTAGCTGTCTCTTCTACTCCAATGGCTTCATGTCTCGCACTTCCTGTCTATGGAACTCCTTTCCTCTTACTTGATTCCCTGATAGCTATAATCTCCAACTATTCAAATGCAATGTCAATTGACATCTCCAGATGCCTTGATCTATTCCATGTCCTTCTCTTCATCCTTTCCTCTCTCATGCCTCTTTACTCTTGCTCCCACTTTCTGTAACTCCTTGCGTGCTAGTGGTACTCCCGCCTTGCTTGGGGTGAAATACTTTGAAAAAAATTATATATATATATATATGAAAAGAATTCTTGTCTTTTAATGAGATCCTACAGGAAATAGAAAATCTCCAAAATATGATGACATTCTTTCGCAATTCAAGGTTTAGTCTGGTTTGTTTTGCAGCATAACAATATCAATGGGTTATTTAATGCAGACAAAATTTTAATATTAATGGTAATATTTTTTTCAAAAATGTATTGCTTGGTAATAATGTATGGCTGGTAATAATTTTTTCTTCAAAAATGTATTGTTCGTAATAATTTTTCCAAAAAAATATTGCTGGTATTAAAACTTATTTTTATACTGTCATAGTATTTTGACACCTTTTTTTTGTGGGGGGGGGGTAACTATATGCCCATAGCTGGGACCTTGACAAGTGCTACCACCCCAGGTCAGAGTGGACCTGGGAACACCAGCAATTAAGAGGTGGTTCCACGTTCCTCAAATCCTCCTGATCAAAGACCTTGTTGTCAGATGTAGTTTATTGTCATATCCAGGACAGCCCAATTCAAGACCATCAGAGAGCACAATGATTAAAATATTGAACAAGCTTCTATCAAGTTAATCAGTTCAGTTACATAATTTTGATTGATTGATTTATTTAACAGCATATCAACTCATAGGTCATTTAATGCTGAAATTTAATTTTCTCAAAACTTTGAAGTAATAAAAATATGTAATTTGGCTTTCAAAATTAAAGACTTTGTAAATGATACTCAGCTTTTGTGTATATACATGTTCATGGAGACATGATTACTAGAGGCAGTGATATGCATGTTTTATGCTTTAGTCTTGCTGAAGTTATATTTTGGAATACAGTTTGATTTCTTCAAGAAATTATAGAATATCAGATGGATTAATGTCATAAAAGAGTTCTTTTATGTTGGTTGCTTTTGTTTAGCAGCATTTCAACCTTGATAGGTCATTTAATGCCAAATCTAAATATTTTTAACACAATTTTATGCCTTTAATTAAATATATTTTAAACATAATTGTATGCCTTCAACAACAGAAAAAATGTATTGTTAGTCATTTTACTATAAACTGTAACTTTAGTAATTCTATCAAATTGTATTGCTGGTCATTTTACAATAAAAAAATTATTTTTATGCTTTCATAGTGTTTTGCTTGAGGATTCTCTATTTGCTCATAGCTGGGACACTAACAGGTGCTACCACTCTAGTTCTTGCTGCCAGATGTAGTTTATCATTGTACCCAGGACTGGGCTCCTACCTAACACTAATGCAATGCCAAATAAGTTGACAGAGGTATGGATGAATAAACATTTGGCAAAAATCACTCCCCTATAACTATTTTACTTGTTCAAGTAGGAGTAGCAAAAGGTTTATTACTCCAAAGTCAACTCAAGAAGCATTTAATTAATGGGCTTGTCAATAAAACAGAATTTATAATTGTTATAGAAAAAGTATGCTTATACTTAGAATCAGAAAGAGACAGTTGAAATTTCTAGGACATGTAACAAGAGGGCTTGGAGAATATGACACTCACAGATCATATTGAAGAGAAGAGGGACAAAGGAAAGTAGCAAGTAACCAACCTAACTAATGGTGAAAAGAAAAATAACACTAAGATATACAAAAGGTAGGAAGTTGTAGAGAGCCATAATCAACTACATCCTGAAGGAACCTGTTACACATATAAAAAAAATTATATAAATGGTAGCCAGGAAATACTAAATTGTTTGAAACAAATTTAAAGAAAATAAGAAACCGTTTTTCTAAAATAAATTAATCTAAGGTGACTACAATATGTAATGGGCTCACCCTCAGAGATAATGAATTTTTTTTTTAATCAATTCACTCCAAACAAGATGATAATGCCACCAAAACATAAGAGGTTATAGGGAATGAAAGTAACTGAAGTAAAGATGCCAAGTCAGGATTGATTACATTACAGATCGTTCTTTGGATTACCATAAAAACAAAAAATCTATTTGACTGTGTTTCTGGAAATATTCAACTGTCTCACCAACAAGGCAGGCATTTTTATTTTTTTTTTTGACTGTGCAAAACATCTGAATTGATTGGCCAAGTTTGTGTTTCCTTCATAAATTTATTTCTTTTAGCTTAAAAACAAAACGTAATGTTTGTTTGTCATTAATTTCTTTTAGTGGAATTCAAACATTAATGTCATCATTTGCGATACTTTATCTCAAGTAATCAAGCAGTTGAATGTTTTATAGTGGATGACAGATTTAATGGACCTGCTGTGTTTGTTACTAAAAATCATTACCATGTTGAAACCTCCCACACCATTTAGATAATACATTTAATCCTGTCATTCGGAGAATTTAGTTATTTATTTCAGAGTTTAAAGAAAACTGACTTTTTTTCTTGAAAAAGAAATATCACATCTGAAGACTTGACATTTCTTTTTATAATATTTGAAAGAACTTTCATTGTATTATTTCCAGAAAATTACCATTTAGCTAAAAATATGTCTGGTCTATAATAAAAAAACAAAAAACAAAAACAAAAAAACTTGACATTCTTTGTTATCTCCTTTGATACTATTGTATTATATGATTTTATATATTACAAAGAAGTAGGAAACAGTTAAGTACACAAATAATAAAGATAAGAAACATTACATTGTACATTGTTTCTTTGTTACTTCCTTTGAAAGTGTTACAATATTTGACATGTTATAAAGAAGCTGAAAACGGCGAAGTGCAAAAATAAAAAACATTGAAAATTGATTATGATATTAAAAAAATACATCACAAAGATCAATATCGATAAAATCAATTAGTTTGATACATTGTCTGTAACTTAGTGAAAATTATTTACTACCTATTGTTAAATTGCTTCAGTGTGTAGTATTTGCTACTCAGACTCGTCTGGTTGAGTAATTACCACTGAAAAGGGAGCTCAATCCTTATTTGGTGACAAAAGGACTAAAAAGATTTGATAATGCTTTATTTAATAAAAATCAGTGATAATAATTGCAAAACAAAACTGAAATTAATATGAGAGAAATACCAGTAAAAAATGAATATCTGACAATGTTTCATAGAAATCCAAAAAAAAGCAAAATGGTTGGCAATGCTCCATCTAATAAAAAACCGAAGTAATATTACTGCAAGTGAAAATTAAGTCATTAAAATGAAGATGAAAGAAATATTAGTCAAAAGTTAATAATGGCTGACAATGTTTCATTTAATAAAAATTCTAGATAATGTTATTAGGCTGGTGCAAAAATATTGTCGTTTTCTCACATATGTTACTATATGAGAAAACGACATTATTTTTGCACCAACCTAATACTACAGGTGTAAATAATTGTAGTAATGTAATTTCTCACACTCCCTATCACCTATGTGGACTGACTACATCAGTAGATATAGTGAGCACAGGTTATACCTGGGGGCCTGCTTTGGGAATTACTAGCCTGCTACTCAATTCCCTGTCTTTCAGTAGTGTATTCTCTTTCTCTCATCTATGCATGTGTTGCTGTTCCCTCACTCAAGAACCCCCTTTGTCTGTTTGTAACCTCTTTAAAGTTACAACAATAATGCAATTATAAAAAAGATGAAAGAAATACTAGTCAAAAATGAATAATGGCTGACAATGCTTTATCTAAAATGAATAATGGTTGACAATACTTTATCTAATAAAAATTCAAGATAATATTGCTACAAGTGTAAATAAAGCCAAGCAAAATGAAGATGTAAGAAATACTAGACAAAAATTAATAATAGTTGATAATTTAATAAAAATTCAAGATATTATATCTATCAATGTAAATAAAGCAATTAAAATGAAGATGTAATATTTCTCTATTGAAGAAACCAGAAAAGAGTTCCATAGCTTAGAAGTGCAAAAGTAGAAATTATTGAAATATAACTTACATCGACATCTAACAATTTCAACAGTAAAATGGTGATACCTAGCTACCAATCTAGAACTTTGCTTTTTTCATGAAGTCAGTGTACTAACAATAATATGACCGCTACCACAAAACAATGTAAAGCAATCATTCTTAATAAACTAAACACTCCTAAAGCCTTCTTGCAGCAAAAGTACAATAATCAACTTTTTGCCCAACTTAATAGATTTTATTATTGTACAATATTGTTTTGACCAACATTTTTCAGTTGATGCAATTTCCAAAGAGTGTGTTTAAGTCCTGAAATAAAATGTTATTGATATGCCATTTATTGTTCAAACTATCATCATCTTTGGTGCTTTGTTCACAAAATTTCTGATTATTCCTTCTCTTTATGGTAAAATTCAAGATTCCTCGGGGAATCTTGTCAATATTTTATTTAAGAATTTGAGAAAATTTCAAATTGCTATATTTTGAGATTTCACCCCAAGACATGATTTCTTCTCCACAGCTCAACAGTGTAAATCAGTGCAAAGATAAGACATCCAGGACTGGAATAATTTATTCCACTTCTTCATTTTTTTTTATTCTATTTTGAAGGTTGTTTTGTGCTGCTTCTTTTCAGTAATTTGCTGCTCATCCCAAAATGGATATTTACTTGCAGAAGAAGAAACATGTTTATGCATTATGAAAAACTGATTGTCGGCCATGTTTGAATATCTGAATTAGCAAACTTTACCACCAACAATGACGATATTTATTGTGCAAAAAAGCAACTGATTTCTGCTGAACTGTTGGATACAATCTGGTTGAATGTCTGCTAAAGACCTTCCCTCACCAAATTTATAGACAAATCCTACAGATTCTTGGTCTTACTCCAATATTTTTGTTCTTACTTATCTTGAAGTCAGAAGGCTATGACTATTTGACTATCTCCCTTTGGCATGTAAACACTATTCTTTGCAAACTGCTTTTTGCTTTATTATTTTTTTAAATTTACTATGCCTTTGACTTATATTAGTCAGATATTATTTTACCCTGTCATTTTTTTCTTGTATCATTGTTTGATAATTTTGTCAATTAAAATTAACAATGGCCAATCACTGCACAATATTAGCTGACAACGCCCATAGTTGCCCTTCTCTGAGACTGGTTGCCAACCAAGGCTAGAACATTTTTTCATTACTATTTCTTTGTAGCAACCAAAAACGGATAATTCTCAGTCTGGTACCCACATTTTTGTTTTTCTTGCCTCAGAATTAGAAGGCTATGACCACTTGACTGTATCTATTTTGCATCTGTAACCAATATAGCAATAAGATAAGTCAAGTCTAATAGATATGTGTAAGCAATAAGTCTAATAGATATGTGTAAGCAATAAGTCTAATAGATATGTGTAAGCAATAAGTCTAATAGATATGTGTAAGCAATAAGTCTAATAGATATGTGTAAGCAATAAGTCTAATAGATATGTGTAAGCAATATAGCAATAAGATACAGTATTTATAGCAATAAGAAATATAGTCAAATTAAAAATATCAATGAAGTGTTAAAGAATATAATTATATGTTTTACCAGTTAGTGACTGGGAGGGATAATTCCGAGGAGGACATAAATCCAGGTAGAGCTCAATGTAAACAGCAGAGCATTACAATGATGATAAGAAGACAGAGCCTTTAATTATCCATTTTGTTTATAATTTTTATTTCATGAACACCAAGATGTTCATCTCATCAGAATGACAAATGTAAAAGAATGGGCAGGATAAGAAATCTATATACACATACATATACTTGCAGGTAAGTATAAATATATTTCTTCCTCAGGTGTTACATATACAGTGCTCAGTGTTATGAAACAGAGCTCTAAGTATAGATTAGTGAATATACATAATATCCAATGTCAATAGCAAGACTGAGTTTCATGCAGTTCTTGCAATCTTCAGGTGCAAGTATGTTCTAACCATTATAGAGTTCGCGTTCTCATGGTGATAATTCAAAATTGTGTTTTGAAATTTTTTTTAATTATTGTTGCATAAAATATTAGAATTAACTATTAATAATTTACACCATTCAAATTCTTAAGTTCAAAATGCAAAGAATAAAAAAAATAAGTAAATAAAAAAAAAATAAAATTATTTAAATTTGGATTCAAAAGTAACAATATATCAAGGGGGATACCTATCTATTTTTACACCCTTGTATTTCCACCCTGCGTTCTCGTTTAAGTTAATTGCTATAACTAGGGCATTTTATGTAAAAATAGAGAGTTATACACCTTGATATATTGTTTACTTTTGAAACCAAATTTCAATAATTTTATTTATTTATTTTTTTTTTTTACTTTTTTAATTCTTTGCTTTTCAAACTTAAGAATTTGAATGGTACATAAATTATTAATAGTTAATTCTAGTATTTTACACAAAAATAATTAAACAAACAAGTTTTAAAACACAATTTTGAATCGTCACCACAAGAATATAAACTCCATAATAGATTGAACATATTGCACCTGAAGATTGCGAGAACTCATTGAAACTCTTAGTTGTGGTATTGACATTGTATGTATGTATATATATATATATATATATATATGAGAGAGAGAGAGAGATATGGGTATGATAAAAAACGTATATGCACATATACCTGCACACACATATATAAATAAAATGTGTGTGTATGTGTGTGTATATATATATATATGCAATTTTTTTATATTATATATGAACAGTACTTAAAGTGCTCAATATCACGGATAGAGGTTAAATATTTTCACAGGAGTTATAAAACAGTGCTCAATATTATATAAAAGAGTTAAGTATATATTAATGAATATATACAATATCCCATGCTGATAGCACAACCCAGAGTTTCATGCATATCCGTAATCTTCACATGAAGGATACTCACAGACCATTAAGCATTATGAAATTCACAACTCATGGTGTCGATTTTAAATTGTGTGTTAAGACTTGTTCATTTTATTATTGTTGTCTATAATATTTGAATTATTTATAAATTATACCAATTCTTAAATTTGAAAGACAAAAAATTTTTTTAAAAAGATAGTTATTTTAAATAATTTTTCAAAAATTCAAATAATTTTTTTCTTTGGGACACCATGTGTGTATATATATATATATATATATATATATATATATATATATATATATATATATACACACACACACACACACACACACACACAAATATAGTGGATGTCAGCATCATATAGAACTGATCATGAGAAATTACCTACTCTCTACACCATTAACAACATTATGCTTTTTTATAGCCTTTTGTGTAGTCAAAGAACTTGCTTTTATGTTACCATAAACAAGCAAAATTTCTCTGGTTACTGCTGACTTGTTCAATGTAGATAAGCAGCTTGCTTTCTTGAATTTGTCTTACTGAAATATTTTATTTTTTCTTTTTCTAGATTTTATTGCAAGAATACAAGCAAAATCTCCCAAGATGGTCAGCACAACTACTGCTGCTGCTGCTATACAGTACCTTCACCATGTGAGGGTCGATTCCACAACTGACAGTTCTATCCACCTGACATGGAGCATCAAGGAAGACGCCACATCACAAATAACAGGGTTTCAGGTTCACTTCCAAAAGGTAGCCAGCTCGTACATCCAATACAGTGCTATGCTTTCATCACTGACAACAAGTTACAAGATTCGAAATCTAGTCGCCGACACCTTCTACAAAGTGTGTGTTGTGATGTATCGGAATGACACACAACAGGGACAAACCCGACAACAATGCACTGGGGCATCAACCACAAGTTGGCATCTGCCTGTTTCCGTGGGTAGCAGCATTGGTGCCATGTTGGCGCTATCTCTGATTGTACTCATGGTCTTGGTCGCTCGTTGCCCAACTGTCATGAGACGGAGAAAAGGACCTGCAGACACGGGTAAATATGACAGCATGACATCTAACCTGCACGATGATCACTTAGAGATGAGTGACACAACTCTTCAAGTCCAAGATGATCCATTCTCAGATCAGGACAGCATTATCGTTGAAGTGCCTGTATCATTTCATGAGCAAGCTGTAAAACATCACCGGCAAAGCTTGAATGAAGGCTATACAAATGGCAACCAGTGCTTTTATTTATCTACTACCCCCCCTCAGGCGGGATATGTCCAGACACAGGCAACATATGTCCCTCACATCCATCATGTGCGTCCACATCTACAGCACCAGGGCAGCATTTGCACATACGAAGGCTGCATTGAAGAAATACCCCATTGCAGCCATATGCATTCAACGGTGGTCAATATTGAACACCAGCCTCCATTATCACGACTTGATCACCAAACTTCTCTTGACCAAAACAATCCATTATAAACTTTTAAAGATTCAAGTTTGACTTTTTGGTATTCTCTTGAAGAACCGATTTGCGTTCTTTAGTCATTTTTGTGGCATGCTAAACAATGTACGATTATATAACAAAATCTTCACTTATATATCTACTCGTTTGAAGCTGTGCAGAACAAAATTGCAAAGAGCAAAACATTGTCTTTTGGCATGACTGACAATTTTGGAATAAAATTTGAGATGTTTTGACAAATTTGAAGAGACCTCAAAAGGTCAGACTATTAGTTCAAATAAATATTTTTTTTTTTTTTTTTTTCTTTTCCTATAGCAAAAAGGACATGATTAGACAAAAATGGAAAAATAACTACAGGAGTTTAATGCAAAAAACAGAAAAAAAAATCAATAATAGTAAATGAAAATAACAAAATGAGTTAACTTGGTTATCACTCCACACTTATCAGAAAACGATCGAAGAAAATAAACAGCAGGAATGGTTGATAAGACTGAATGTGATTTGTTTATAAAAATATACCCATCTCAGCATATTATTGATATGCATCTATTTTCTTTTATATGTTTCCTTTTTGAGTCAGTTGTGCACAAAAATCTTACTTTCCTAAATCGAGTTCAGGTAAGTGAGGAGTGATAACCAGTTAATTCATTCTGTTATTTTCTATTATTATCATTATTTCTCCATTTTTAACACTAAACTATGTCAGTTGCTTTCTCTTTTTGTTCTTTTTAGTTATGTTCTTTCTTTTTCCTAGAATTAACATTTGTACCTTTAATAAGATCTGCAAGTATTTTTTTTCTTAATCTCCACATTTCAGAAGCTTGTCAAATTAACAGCTTAATGAGCAAGTAGTTTGAAATACTTTGATTTCTTTCTGATTTGATTTTATTACAAAAGCTAATCTGATCAAGAAGTGACACTGATTAAAAAAAAAAAAAAAAAAAAAATTTAAATAGTATCATTAAAATTTTCTTTGTTCAAACCTCTCAAAAAATGTCTTAAAAAGTATTTGAAATTTTTTTTTTTCCTCCCCTGAAGCCAAACTTTGATATTTGGACACTCAAAACATTCATTCAACCCTCTTTTCAACTGATACATTAATCATTTGGGGATTAAAATTGTCCAATATATAAAAAAAGATACATGGATATTGTTTTCATATGAATAAACTTATGGAATGTATTCAAGCCATGTTTTATCCTCTGGTAATGGTGCAGGCAATTTCATATATATATATATATATATATATATATATATATATATATTAAAAAAAAAATTTTAAATGACAAAATACTGTCAAAATGAACAAATAACTCGTACAATAAAATTTGTATATATTTTTTGGCATTTTCCTATACAAAAAAAAAAACAAGAAAAACTATTTCCAAAAATATATGGAACATGTTTCTTCTGTTTTTGTCTGTGGTCACCTCACTTTTACTTAACATATTCCTCTCCCCAACCCCGGACAAAATTTAAAGTCAGTGTTCTTCAGTATTCTTATAAAAGTGTAAGCGAACAATTTATAATTTGTGTGGACAGAAAAAAAAATGCATTGTCCTCATTCAAATTTTGAAGAAAAAATTTAAAAAAATTAAATTTGGAAGATGCATAATAATTTCAATGTTATTAATATTGTAAAATGAAAAATTTAGCAAATTTGGACCTTTGTGTACACAAAAAAAAAAAAAAAGTGTCAAAAGGACTGTTTTTCCATTGACACCATTATTATCTTAACTACCTCCACTCCTCAGCAATGTTTATGGTTTAAAAAAAACCATTAGAATTGTAATGAAACCCAAATATATGAAAATGAATCTATACATTTTCTTTGTTCTTGAGAATTTACAACAAAAATAATAAACATTATTTATTACATTGCTTATTTACTCTATATATTATTTATTGTAATGGTTGAAAAAACATTGGCTAATTACCAATAGATTCAAACTTTATAAAATGGTAAATAATAAAGATTTCCTTAGTTGTTTCATGTATCTTAATAATTTAATAAATGTTTACAAATTTATGAATAAAAATTTTTTTCACATTTATTTCTTTATAAACCAGTAAATGATAAATACTGCATTGTATTAGTTTTTAGATTCTTGTAAATAAATAATCTAATAGTGTTTAATATTTTTGTTGAAAATTTTTTGATAAACAAAAATAATATATAAATTCACTTTCATTATATGTTTAGGCTTTATTACAATTTTAATCATCACTTTTCAAAGCAATAAACATTGCTGAGGAGTGGAGGTAGTTAATAGTGGTGTCAAGGGAAAAACCATCCTTTTGGCACTTTGCAGACATTAAGGTCCAAGTTCACCAAAAATTTCTTCTTGGACATTAAAATTTATATTGTCTTAAAATTATGACTGTATAGTGAAATTATTCTTCTAATTATGTCAAAATATGTTGTTAGACTATATTATTGTTGAATATTCTAAAAACATTATCAAAACTAATGTAATTCTGGCAAAAATTTGTTTTTATAGTTGCTTTTATTATAAACATTTTTATGACAGGGAAAAGTTTTGTTTTTTTGTCCAAAGTCATAATAATTATTATTTTTATAAAGACATTTTTCGTCTGAATTCATAAAATTAGATGTTATTACTATTGTACATTCTTTCATGTCTGTTTTCACATTTTTGTTGTTTTTATCCCATGTCTGAAATCTAGGTCTTTAATTCAAACAGAAGTGCTAATTTCAACATCCACATCTCATATGACAAAAACAGGCCTAATTTACAGTTGGCTCCACGCATCCACTTCCAGAATGCCTCCAAAAATAAGTGTCATAAAACAGCTTTTCTGGCCAATCAAAAAAAAAAACAAAAAAAAAACAAAAGAAAACATGCCATTAATTTTGATTGGTCAGTAAAGATGTTTTATGAATCTGATATTTTTTGGATGGTATTCTAGAAGTCAGTGCATGGAGTCAAACAAAATTAAGGTCCAATTTTGTCATATGCGGATTTTGAAGTAAGTACTACCATTTGGATTAAAGAATTGGAATTCTAACTCGATACATCATTATAAAATGGTGACCATTTTAGCCTCCTGTCTTTCTCTGTTATCTACACTATTTGCTGGAAGTTACTGACTAAAGTCTGTTCAACCTGTGAAACTATCCAGTATAGATTCCAGAGGAAAATTCATTTTTCTCCCCTCTGAACAAATTGTTAGAAGTTCTTATGGAAAAGAGTGGGCTCATTTTTAATTAGCAGATAAAACAGAGTAATTACACGTTATTTGTTAGCTAAGGATGAAGAGTTTGATCCTTATGAGCATAGTTAACATAATCAATACCTGAGGAACGTCAGAATAGTCACAATTTTGCAATAAGGAAAACAAAAATGAGCAGACATGTCTAAAAGAACTTATAATAGCAAAAAAAGAAAAAACTAACAACAAACAGTAATGATACATTTCATCAATCTTTTTTTCAATAAAATTGATATATTATTTGAATTTTTTATATTTCAGACATGGATGTCCTTTCTAAAAAAAAAAAAAAAAAATAAAAAATAAAAAAAACATTTTTAATTTTAACATTAATTCTTCCAAAATGATTTCTAACATTCACTAATGGCAGAAAAACAGATTAAATATAAAAATTATCTTTTCATCAAAGCAACACTGATTAAAATAAAAAATTAAAATTACAATAGTTTGCATGACTTACTTTTTTTCCATTTTCTTACAATGTAAGAAATGCTAATAACCTCAAAAGAAAATGAATTTTAAACAAAACTTATTCCAGATTGTTGCATGAGTGAATATATTTTTTACGGAGTTGCCTGCCCCCGTCTTCTCCAAGCACAATATTTTAATTGTTCTGAAGTCCTTGTCAGATTTCCTCAGGTACAACTGCGTATTGTGATGCTTTTTGAAGCCTATGTATTACTGCCATTTTTCTCTTAAAATCATTATATAAACTGAGCACACACACACACATTGTATTAGGTGGGTGCAAAAGTTCTCAATGCCTGATTTTTTTTTTTTTTTTTTTTGAAAACCAGAAAAAAGTTGAAAACCATTTTTTAATTAAAACATTTTTTTTTTAAATTGCTGCAAGTTTTCGCACACACCTTATATACCATTATTTAATATGCTTTTATCTCTCAGGCTTTCTTCATTTTTATATGATCCTCAAAACTCTCAGAGCAATGAGAACAAAGCCTTTTCTTTTACAATTTAGTCTGCTGTTCTGGTTCAAAATATTTATCAGTCTTCCTATCTTGGAACTCTTGATAGCCTTTTTAATACTTTTAATCTGTGAAAAATTTAAACCTCCTAACAAATGAATTTCTGGAGACACAAAAAAAATTGGAAATTTTGTATATGTACTCTTTATATAGAAATTCAAAATTTCTTTTTTCTTTTAATTGTGATTTTCTATTTTTGTTTTATATTCACCACTGTGTTCTGTTTTGAAGTTGGAGTTTGTCAGGTAGTCAAAACAAAAAGTAAAACTTAAAAAAAAAACAAAAAAAAAAAAACGCAGGGATATTGTGGTTCTGGTAAGAATTTAGTTTGCAAATTAACCTTTATCACTCTGTGTGTGATTTTATTTGCTGTGCAAAAATTTTATCCTATCACTGTTTTTGAATTTGCTTGAATTTCATAATTGTGTTGTCATATCCTGCTATGGCAACAAAAACACCTTTGAGTGAGATTAACAGTAAGGTTACTGTAATTGAGAAAGTGTGCAGTGGAAAAGAAAGTAATATTAATAATGCAGTGTGCTAAAGGTTAAACCAAGTACCTAAACTCATATTTCATATTTTGTTTAATATATTTAAGTGTACACTGTAGAGAGTCAATAATTCATTTATTATAAAATTTGTGGGGGGGGAGGGTCATAATTTTTTCTTTCTTTTCCACCTCTTCAACACTTATTACTGCAGGGTGTTTGAATGCCCAACAATTATTTTTTTTTAATATTTAATCAAATTTGGATGATTAATAAAATAGGTTTCTGAATACCTCTGTCAAGTAATTACAAGGAGTTACTAGTTTTAGTCATGTGTGAATTCCAAACACATAACCATGAAGTAAAGATTGTGGCAAGTTAAATTTTTATTAGTCAAGTAGCTTTTAAAATACCTCTGTCAAGAAATTTTAGTCATAACAATTGTAGGAATTACAAAGATAAAGATTATAAAGTAAAGACTGTCTGCAATAATTGTAGTAGAAGTAATCCAAGATACAAAAAGAGGAAACTATTTGAGACCTTTATTCTTTGAACACACAACTAAATGTTTACCTTAATAGTTAGCAAATTGAAAATCATATTTTCATGATCAGTCAAATAATTTTCTGAATACCATTATCAAATAAAAAAGCATTTCTTGTTTTAGTTATAATATCTGTGCAAATTAAAAACAGTTTTATTCGTTTACTAAAAATAAACCTATTTTTCTATTTTTGAAACTTTCAAATTCCTTCTTTAATGTTGGCATTTTAATTCATTTTTTTCAAAATAAAACCTATGGGGTTATTCCATTTTTATTGATAAAAATAAAGAATAGAAAAATCAATGCGATATATAAGAAAATGAAGACCTCAATGATATATCTGTAATATTTTAATAAAGTAGCAACATCCAGCATTGCACAGGAACTGATTTTGTCTGAATAAAAAGACAAATAAATACTTCAATATATTTGTATAGATTATTAAAATGCGAAGAAAAGTAACTATGCATTAATTTACTACCAAATTTTGATTTACCTCCCTTACCACTATATTTCTATGAAGGGAATAAATATTTAACTTCTATGAAAAATTACTTCTTGGACCTTTCATGCCCTTCAGGGTTGATAAAGGGCAACTTTACATAGACTAAGAGATTTTGTAGCTTATAGCTGATCTGTATTGCTAAACTTGATTCAAATTCATCAAGTAGTTTCTGAGTATGTAGCTGACAGGTAGACACTTCATTTTATTTGTGCCAAAGAGGTATTTGAAAAAAAAAAAAAAAAAAAATGCTGCTAATGGTATAACAGTATCCCACAGTACTAATCGAGGATAAATTAAGTTATATAGTAACAAATTAATTGTACATTAGTATATCGGTTATAACAATATCAATGTTTTGGCATTATTATAGATCTAATATTCTTAAAACTAATTATATACATATATATATATATATATATATATATATATATATATATATATATATATATATATATTTGCATAAAAAAACAAGGGAAACTTCAAAATATGTACTCTTAAAGGTAATCCATATTTGATCAAGAAAACAAGAAAGGTTGTGCATTGTTTGTATCATTATGTTTAGTCATATTATTCCCAGAAAATAAACGTTAATGTTCTGATGACGACAGAAATAAACACTGAAATATCCACCAAATCATCACTCTTCCTTGTCAAGCAAATATTAACTTAATACATTTTCAGTGTTAACTTTATGACTTGGGTTTTACAAATGCCTAATTAACAAAAACATTAATTTACTGAGAATAGATAGTAGACATATATTTATTTTAAATTACATTTAGCATGAAACAGACTTTCATCTCTGGGTGTTGACTTCAGTGTCAACTTTTATATTTAAATATATGCTCCATCTCTGATGTTGAGCACTTTAACCCATAAATATAGCATATCTTAAAACTATATATTTAAAGTTGTAAGAGTTTTTGGTTGCAAAATTGCTGGTTCTTTCTCCTTAGTTTACTGGTGGGAAAGCATTTTAGGTAGGCAGTTATTTTGTAATAAAGTACTCAATATTAAAATGTAAAGATAAAGCATTACTAGAATTAAAGTGGAAAACTTACTAAAACTTACTCAAATGAGTAGTGTTGGTTCAGTCATGCTGACTTCAAAGTTTCACAAGCACATTGTAGTAATGATTTCACTCTTCAGGGCTATTAAGAGAGAAGACAACAGCCCTGAAAAATGAAAGCATTGCTGCAATGATTGAACCAACACCACTTAGTTCAGTGACAAGTTTCTCCACATTCATTATATATATATATATATAAAACAAAGTGGAAAAAAATAACTTCATCAACCTAAATTTATGTAGGTGCAACTACACATGTGCACAAACAAGGAATGCTGGGAATTTTTAACTTAATTTTTTTTTTTTTTAAATCTAGCTGATTTAATTTACGTTCTTTTTTCTATTTCACCTACATGTATTCTAGCACGAACATAACAAATTTAGTCCGATGAAGTCTTATAAGGACAAAACATGTCCCATGAAAACTTTTTCCACTTAGTCATACATTTTTTCCCAATCAGTCAGTTAAGTGCCATACATGATACATGCTTGGGCAATCATGTATCATTCAATATATGACTTACAAGGCAGAAGATTTTTCTCACAGTAGGTTGCCATTTCTTTCTGCCAACAAAGGCTAAAGAACCCAGTCTGTCCTGCTATTCAATTCTTAGCTGGTAGAAGAGATGGAATAGTACCTTTTCCAAGGGAATTTGTGCCTAAGTAAATATAACAAACTCAACTAGGATTCTAATGCGGATCTCCAAGTTCTTATTCCAAACCAATATCTATGACACCACAATGCACATCCCAATACTGTTCTTCGCGTATAAAAATATATATCGTTATCTCAGATATATATATTATAAAGATTATATATTAATTGAACTATATACTTAGTTCATGTCACGTTAACTGGAAAACACTTGCAGCAAAAGAATTTGTGGATTTACCACATTACAAAAATTCACACAAAAAATTCTCACTTGAAATATTTGAACTCCAGTGTTGCAGCTTGCATGTTCCAATATCATATAACCATTCATAAATAACATTCTTAAAAAAAAAAAAAAAAAAAATCTTTTGATCTCTTATATATTTATTTCATCTTGAAGTTTTATTTCTAATAAAAAAAAATTACAGCTTGACAATGAGAATAGGAAGTTTTTGAAAGTACTTGCTGCTCTAAAACCACACCAGATCCATCTGACAATTTTATACATAATCATTGTGTCATTCAATGGATTGTTAGCAAGTTAATGCTTATATTAAGTCTGTTAGCAAAGAGAATTCGCCATTAATTACATTAATATTGCTAATTGATTTATTGTACAATTACCTCTTTAAAATATGAAATATATGCTGCCCATATTATATATATATATATATATATATATATATATATATATATATATATAATCCAGGTTAATAAAAATAATGAGAAGTGTAACAAATTTTTACAACTTATTTCTTGAAGAACTTTGTCAAAGCAAACAAGAAGATTTAATTTAGAAATTTATATTTATACACAGAAAAATTAATGCTGAGAAAAAGTTATGCCTTCAAATTTGAAATAGAGAATAATCTAAAATATTCTATAAAGTTAACAGATACAATATTCACTATTTACCTTATTTGGACCATTGTCCGTTCTGACCTTCTTCAGGTGGTTGGAATGTCGAAGTAAACCCTTTATTTCGCTGATTGGGGTCGACTGTTCTAGTTCCACATGTCATGTCTAATGGATGTCAGTTATCAGTTATCTTCTGTTAATTCACCTCTCCACTGTCTTAACTCGGTTTTGAACTCACAACTCTTTGGGTCCTGTCACTGAATCTAACACCTTTATCCACTGTGCCATATGTGCATGGCACAGTTGAGTTAAAGTTAAGACAGTCGAGAGGTGAATTAACAGGAGATAACTGACGTCCATCAGACATGGCACAGCTGAGACGTCATGATAAATATGGCAACAAAGATGAGGACAATAGTCTGAATAATGTAAATAGTGTACATAACACCTCATCTCAGAAATATAGACAGATACAGATACTAAATAGTGACTATCTTAATTTCTGTTGCTTTTTGTTACAAGTATGCAGACAGTCATTCTATAGAAATGTGTAACTTCTTGGTGTTGCCAGTGAGAGTAATTACATGCAAAAGGAAGATGAAAGAAATACTAATCAAAAATTAATAATAGTTGACAATGCTTTATCTAATAAAAATTCAAGATAATATTAATACAACTAATATCTATACTATTCTTGAAAATTATCATCAATCCTGTTTTTTTAATACCCAAAAACAAGTTTGAAAATTCATTTTTAACAGTAAAAGCAGTAATCATTCATAATATTCAACTCAAACCTTTAATGTTGATATTATTGAATCATAATATTTTGACTATTATCCATCATGTTAATATGATCATTCTAATCAAAATGGATTTTGTATATATATTATTTCTTGTAACTGATTCATTTCCTCAAAGTAAGGTCACATTTTGGTTCAATACTCTTCTACAGACTAATTCAAAAATAAGTGCTCTTTTAAAATATTGACCATAAACAAACACATACAAAATTTTTATTTTCATAACCAGTTTTAATCTGCAGAAAACACCAAAAAGCAGACTTAAAGATATTTTTTAGAACACAAATAAATGGAGTCAAAAAATAAAAAAATAAAAAAACAGCAATAATTATTTTTAAAGCCTAGCACTGAGTGAACCTATTTAAGAAAAGTATATTTCAACATTGAAACCAAAACGGATCATGGTTTTATGACAAAATAATTTTGATGTAAGAATCATAAAAATGACAAGAAAATTTTGATTAGAGACTTGATTTTTTTTTTCATCAATATTTAACAAGATTTTGAACCCAAAGAAAGGTTAACAAATACAACAATGGATGATTTTGGAAAATGACCAGAAGCCTAAAGATATTCCTATTATGCTTTAAAATGTATAACAGGCCTGTAGTAACAAAAAAAAAATATTCAGTCCAATTGCAAATAAAAATTTGATGTTTTAAATTTTTCATTTGTCTTCAATTTTTTTTTATCATTTCAACCTAAGCAAGGCAATAAAATTCACAATGAGACAAAAGGGAAAGAAACAGGACAAAAACAACTAGCATTCAAGAAAGCAGAAGATAACAATTGACATTGCATTTAAATTTTTGAAAATCATAATTGACAGGAAGCCAGAAAAGAGTTCTCAAAGTAAAAACTGTGAGAAGAAACTATCAGCATACAACTTATGGTTACAACTAGCAAATCAGCAGGTGAGACCTATCTTGCCAATCTAGTACTGCACTTAAATTTATAAAGTCAAGGTACCAACAAAGAAAGCTCATTTGTATCACTTTAAACATTAATTTTAGTGGATACTCATACTAAATTATACAATTCTGTTGGATTAATTCAAAAAGTTCTGTTGGATCCATTCAAAAAAATTATCTTTATTTATGTTTGGATACTAAACTATATGCAGATATGAAAAAACTGAGAGATGTATGGCATAGAACTTGGCTTCACCTGTCTATTCATTCAGAGACAAGCAGTAAGGTGTGCTGGGCTAAACAGTAGCTATGTCTGCCCTGTTCAATCCCTGCCATAGGGTACAAATTTTTCTTTAATAAGATTTCACAAATATTTAGGATAGTAGGTGAAAATAAATAAATATCCTGTTTAATAAATAAACTAAGCACCTACTCAAATAAGAGTATCCACTAAAAATAACATTTAAAGTGATATATATATATATATATATGAGGAAAATAAATCAAGAAATATAAGCAGTCAATTCATACCTCCTGAAGAATCAACAGACAGGTCCACTTATGAAACTCTGGAGTTGGAATACTGAAGGTAAAATCAACCTGCTAAGCAACAAACTTTTACTATATATATATATATATATATATATATCATTTGTATGTATATGAGTTGGTGACTGGATTTCACACTTTTGTGATCATTAGATAAACTGGTTTATAAAACAGTTTGTCTGATGATCACAAAAGCGCATATATATATATATATATATATATATATACACACACACAAGAATTAAGACACCATTATGTAAATGATCATTTTCACCTTGTAAAATTAAATTTACAGGATTTTTCAAACAGTCAATGGATAAATTTTATTTATTTTTTATTTCAAAAATTTATCCATTGACTGTTTGAAAAATAGCGTAAATTTAATTTTTTTTTAGCTTTTACTTTCAATAAACTGAAAATAATTTTAAGTACATTATGAACCAATAATGAACACTGTCTCTTAAAAGTCTGCCACAAGAAGTCTAATGCTGCTTCTATGTTCAATGTATGATCACCAATGTTAAGCAATGTCGAGCCCTGCTACTACTTAGATGGGTGACTGCTTGGTAATACCACATGCTGCAAGTTTGTTAATCAGAGAGCAGTGTTCCAATTCCTGTTGTGTTCATTATATTCACTTATTCACAAATACCCTTGGGAATGGTATGAATCAATCACTTAGCTATGGGTTAATTAGTAAGACTTGCATCATTAAACCATTGTTTTAAAAAAATTCTTACAATCTAAAAATATTTTCAGGCTTTAAATAACCCACAAAGAGTTGATAAGCTGTAGAAAACAAATCAATCAATGAAATACTGATTAGCTACACAGGCATGCCTTTTAGATTTATTTACATTCTCTAGAATATAAATGTCTAGAAACTACCGGGACCACAAAGTGAGGGATCAGTTCATATATTGATTGCAATATAGAATTGATCATCCATTTTGCATCCATATTTCTTGTTTGTTTTATCAAATTCTGATGAGGTAACAATCCACCTCTTCTTCTCCAAGCTATGGGTTAATTAGTAAGACTTGTATCACTAAACCATTATTATCATCTCAACAAAAAGAAATTGTTAGATATTTAAAAATATTTTCTAGCTTTAAATATCCTATAAAGGATTGATAAGCCACAAAAAAAAAAAAAACAAATCAATCAAACTAAATTATTTTATAGTTGATTTTCTTTGTATTATGCAATCTCAGTTTTTTGTGTTATTGATTATCTTATGCTATTTTTCACACAAAAAGATCTGTACACTTCCCAACACACATTAAAAATTTGCATCAAGACAGAATTAAAGTCAAGGGAAAAAAATAAAAGTATTTGTAAAAATAATTTATTTTTCATTATCTTCTATTTAATAAGAACATTTTCAAAAATGTTAAAGACCCACAAACAAAATTGCCTTGAAACAGTGGTTAACACTTCTGCTGCTGTAGACATAGTTATACCTCTTTACAAAACTTACATTGCCTGTTGCAGAGTTGTACATATGATAAAAATACAGTTTTTAAGGTATGCTATATTTATAGGTTAAAGTGCTCAATATCAGGGATAGAGGGTATGTAAATATAAATGTGTACATTGAGATCAATGCCTAGAAGCAACAGTCTGTCACATGCTTAAACACAGTCTTCACCCATTAACCATTAGGATAATACAATAGACATTCTCCCCAAAACACAACAGACATGGCGTCAAATTTGCATATGTACAAGAAACAGATTTTTACCACCATATCCACTTTCACATAAGTATTGGCTGAAAAGTTCATAGGCTGACCAAGATAAAAATATAAGTAGATACACTAGTTGGTAGACTAAAAGACATGCTAGTTGGCCAGCATTTCTATGCTGGTCAACTAGTTAAGCCTATAAACTTAACAGCTGAAACTAGAGTAAGTGTGTGTACATTATATATATATGTACGTATATATAAATAAAAAGAAAGAACAGTAAGATATATAATCTGGTGTTCTTATAGATATTTTTACAAAATAGTGCTCAACGTAAATTTACAGAGCATTAATATTATAAATTAACTGATTTAAAATATGGTTTTTTCGCTACACAGTTCTAAACATGTTTCAAAAATGGAAGCTAAAAGCTTAGAATTTAATTTTGTAATTAAATTAAAGACATTAGTTCCATTTCATCCTCAAGTGAATTTTGGACTCCAAAATTTGCTTGAGGATGAAATGGAACTAATGTCTAAGCTTTTAGCTTCGATTTTTGAAACATGGTTAGAACTGTGTAGCAAAAAAAACATTTTAAATCAGTTAATTTATAATATATATATATATATATATATATATACACACACACACATCATTCGATCTCACTGTGGTTGGTTGGAACTCTATTAATAATCTCACAATCCCTTTCCACACTGCTCAGTCCTGCATTGCCATCCCCAATGTCCAACTCTGAAATATGCAGAAGATACTCCAGAACAACTATAAACAGAAAAGGAGTAAGTGTGTTACCTTGTAGAACTCCTGCTTTAACTTCAAAGGAATCAGTCTCGCCATCAGGCAATACAATGGTGACAGTGGTGTTTCTGTACAGAGCTCAAATTGCCTCAAAAATTCTAGGGGTATACTATAGAGTTGCAGGATTCTGAACACGAGATCTCTCTTGATGGATATACATGCACACACATTTTTCCCCCCTCTCAGGTAGCACAACACAATCTTCAGGTTTTGAGTTAACCTCAAGTTTGTGTTGTGCTACCAGTGAAGAAAAAAATGTATTATTTAATATTAATATATAATTCATAGCTCTGTTATTTTACGCCAAGCACTATTTTAATAACACACACACACACACATATATATATATATATATATATATATATATATATATATATATATATATTCTGAACAATGAAAAATATTAAAAAATTAAAACCTTCAGACACACTGGGTTGTATATTAATATTCCTTCATTTTTATTATTATTTCATTTAGATTCCTCGACTAGTTTCAGCCAACATGGCCATCATCAGAGGAGAAAAATAATTTTCTGCTTGCTGGTAGAAGTGAACTACAGAAATGAATGTCTTGATGGAGAAAATGAACTTCAATCTATAGTTTTCATTTGTTTTTTTTTATTTTTGTTAACATGAATTTTGGACAGTCTTTGTGTTGGCCAAACAGTCTCTTTTAAGTTGTTATTTGAGATAAGAGCTGGATGGATTCATGCTGCTCTGAATTCCCTTGATCATTTTAACAGTTATATTGGTTCCTGGAAAGGAGATGTGCCTCTGTTAAGTGTGTGTGTGTGTGTGTGTTATTTGGTTCTTAGGGAGTGAGTGTGTAAGCATGTATATTGCTATGGGTGTGTGTTATCATTTGGCTCATTAGGGAGTGAGTGAGTATGATGTATGTAAGTGCGTATATTCGTGTGTGTGTGTGTGTGTGTGTATATATATATATAAGTGTGAGGCCTCAACACCTTCGTAAGCATGCCTGTCTTGAGCGAGTGAGAAATGTGGGTAGGTTTTGATTTGTAGGGTTATATATTAATGCTATCTATATTCTTAAATCTATGGTTAAGCCCGGCTGGATAGTGTGTTTTTAAATGTTGTATCCACTTATTTTCATGGAACTCTAAAATCTTTCTAATGTTATCTACTCAGAACTTTTCTATTCTCTCGATTATAGAGAATTTGGCATGTGTTTTAAAATCATGTTTTTCTCAGTGGAAATGTTGTTCCACAGGTAATAATCTTTCATAGGGAGTCGACTTAATTCAATTCCAATAATTATTAATTCTGTAGTGAAAGGGCCATTCACATTTTCCTACATATTGTTTCTGGCATATATATATATATGTGTGTGTGTGTTTATATACAAAGTTTGCCAAAAATATATATACACACTTCAGGAAAGTAAAACTTGTCTTTTGTAGTTAAATCAAATTACGATAACACTATCATACATGAACTTTATAGAAAAGATAAATTTTTCAACAAGACAGCACATCTCCACATGACTAGCAAGATACATGAGCTTATAATTTGCAAGAACACTGGCTAGGACAAAAAGGTGCAGAAAAGTTCCTCCAAATTCTCCTGATTTAACACTTGCACCTATTGGGGAAGGGGAGCCAAAGGTAGGTTGCATATCACAGAAATCTGACTACATTGACAGCCCTTAGACAAGAAATTGCAAATGCACATGCAGCAATCCTATTGGACACTTTAGCTAAGAAGTATTTTGCCATACTAATAACTATCTGGAATAAAAAGGCCACCATTTTGAGCATCTCTTGTGATTGTAGAGTCCAAAGGTAAGTTGTTGTAATCTTGATCTCTGGATAAATTTAGTATTACAATATCTTTTTACTTTCCTGAAGTGTGTATAGATTTTTTTGGTGGACTCTGTACATGTGTGATAAATATGAGCATCTTTTCAAGAAATTAGTAATTGAACTTCATAATTAAAATATCAGTTTTCTGTGTTTAAATTTTCTAGTTTAAATTTTTTTTTTCTGATTTTACTTTCAATGATCGAACAGCCCTGAAACTATAGAAATAATTTCACATTCAATTTCTGATATAGCAGTCTTCATTCTCAGGATATGTTTCACCATTGTAACCTTGAGTCAGTCTAAGTTTGCTAAATAGGGTACCTTGCCATGAAGCAGTAGGTTATATGTCTGCTGTTGTGGATATACTTATACTAATGAAAAAAACTTATATTGGCTGTTGAGACCATGTAGATCTTTGCAGGCAAACTGGTGGAAGAAAGTAGCACCAGTTTGGTTGGCATAACCAAGGCAGACCTTGACAGACCAAGTATCTGAGATCTCAATGCAACCAGGTTTGCCAGATCTCACCTGTCTCAATCCCCTTTGTGCCACGAGGGAGGCGCTTCTGGCCAAGAAGGGATTGTTAATAGAGTTCAACCAACCACAGGGAGGTCAAATGATGATGATGTGTGTATGTATATGTGAATATATATATATATATATATATATATATATATATAATGTACACGCACACTCTCTAGTTTCAGCAGTCACAGTGATCTCAAGAGTGAAGACGTCAGGAGTTCAAACTCCTGTAGGGCAGGCTGTGGTGGTAAAGTTGAAGAGGCAGCACCAAATCCTGAAGACCACAACAGCGAAATAGGCAAAGACCTACATGATCTCAATGACCAAATAATCAAGAGTGGGCAGTGCCAAGCAAGCTGGCGTAACCAAGCTGGACCTTGACAGACCAAGCCGATAGCCCGATGCAACCAGGTTTGTGCAATCTCGCCAGTCTCAATCCCTTTTGAGCTACGAGGGAGGCGCTTCTGGCCAAGCTTCTCCATTGTGCAGATATCCACCAAAATCAAATTTATATGAATGCCTTCATCAAACTTACTGATTTACAGCCATCTTCACCACTATCACCAGGGAAGAGAAAAGGAATAGGTAGAAAAGATGAAAATCCTGATGCCTACAACAACATTGCCTGCTGTTGACATATATTTTCAAGACACTATGAAATATCAGTCCTTATCATTTGTATTATTTTATATACCGTACCTATGAACAGTAACGGGTATCTCCCAATACTCATAAATATATTGGACACTATTGTAAGTTGGGTAATGTGATGTCTAAGTAGTCCACCACTAGCAGTGGTTTACCTACTTCACACCACTGGCGAGTATTTAATTTTGCCGATGTTATAAAGATTACCATTTCATTTCCAACTTCTGTTTTGGTTATTCTTCATTTAGTAACTCTTCCTAGGTTACAACAGTTATAAACTGATGCAAAGTAGTATTTGTGAACCATCATATACATACACTTGTGTACAATATGGTTTGGTTTGTTTTACAGCATATCAACCTCATTGGGTCATTTAATGCCAACAAATTTTTTTTTCTGGTAATATTTGTTTCGTCAAAAATCTATTTCTGTTAATATTTTTTTCCTCCAAAATGTATAGCTGGTAATATTTTTTCAAAAACATATAGCTGGTAATATTTTTTTTTTTTCAAAAATTTATTCCTGGTAATAAATTTTTTACAAAGTATTTCTGGTATTTACACCTACTTTTACACTTTTTACCTCAGTTTCAGGGTTTACTATTTGCCCATAGCTGGGACCCTAACAGGTGCTACCACCCCGGGTCAGTGTGGACCTGGGAACACCAGCAATTAAGAGGTGGTTCCATGCTTCTCAAAACCTCCTGATCAGAGGCCTTGCTATTGGATGTCGTTTTTCGTCATACCCAGCATGGCTAGTGTACAATATGACATGTTTTCTGATATATCTTAACACATTGGCTTCCAAGCCTGATTTCCCTTATTGTTCCAAGGTCCCGACACTATTATCTGTTATAGCAAAATGAGGAAAACAATGAGTGCAAAGAAAGCTGACAAAAAGAAAAAAAAATGTAAATACATTTTGTGCTGAATATGAAAGACATAAAATCGGACTCAGTTCAACTTTTCCTCACAGTGTAATAAGAAATAGTGGAGCAATATGTGCTTTTATATTTTTTTCTTTTACATATTTTTATGAAATCAGACATTAGGAATAAGTTTGTTTTTTTTTTTTTTCTATTAGATTAGAATTTTTGTGTACAGTGTAACTCAGATATAAGAGAGTTGTCGGGGCCATAGAAGAAGTCTCTTATATCCGGGTTTCTCTTATATCCAGGTTTGGTCTATTTTGTTTAGGTAAGTATGGCTCTAATTTGGGACCAGAGAAAATCTCTCTTATATCCGGGTTACACTGTATATTTTACTAGTTGTAGACATTATTTTGGTTTCCTAAGTAAATAAAGTATACCTTTGTTTTAATTTGTTAAAGTTATGCCAATCAAATTTTCTGTTTACTCAATCTTTTAGTTTACCTGAATGAATGGTACAACTCTGTGTAAGCAAAAAAAAAAAAAAAAAAAAGACTCAAAAAAGCAACAGTAGAAATTCCCAAAGAATATAAAAAAATAAATAAAAAAAAAAAAGAATATAAAAAAATAAAAGAATATAAAAAAATATTTAAATTCTTTTGGAAAAAAAATGTGGTTTGGGTGTACAGTGTAACCCGGATATAAGAGAGTTGTCGGGACTGGAGAAGAAGTCTCTTATATACGGGTTTCTCTTATATACGGGTTTGGTCTATTATATATACATAAACACAGGCTCTAATTTGGGACCAGAGAAAATCTCTTATACCCGGGTTACACTGTACCATGTTCTGCCTCCCACTCCCAATACACATAAAAATAAATTGGAAAAAGACCCACCAAATGATCATATGGGCCTTGCAGACATACCATCAAAAGACTCCAGTGAGGCGTGTGGGATTCAAGATTCTAATTACATTGTATTTCAGAGGAATTGTTTAGCTTAGTTTCTATTGTAGAGTGCCTATAAAAAATCCCCATCAACATCTTTGCAGTAATTTCCAATAAATGGTAATTTTCCTATTTTTCACTAAATTGGACCAGTACAGCCAGACAATAATGCTACAATAATACAACAGTTAAAGTGTTAACAAGTTAGTTTCACAAGCTATTGTTTCTGTAGTTCAACTTTTAATAAATTCCTCAGTTGTGGCCTTATACCATACTAAGTGTGGTAAGACAACTGGATTACCTCCCCTATCTTATGATTTGTATAAATAAGTCATGACGCTTAGCCAAAAATGTAAAGACTCTTCAGTTATGTTAAATAAAGGCACATTAAGCTGAACTAGACTCATTTCCTTACACTAAGGTATGTTAATATAAACATTCTTCCATTATTTTGTTCTTTGCTTGCCATATGCTTCGGCTGCTTTTTTAGTTTTTTGTTTTATTTGGGGTTTTTTTTACCAGAAAGGAAAACAAGCAGAAAGACCGAAACCTCAATTACAAAAAGATGGAATGATTGTTAGCAAAAGGAAAAGCCCAACATGTAAATTACAAAGTGCAGATATCAAAAATCAAATAAGTACAAAAATTTAAATAAGTGGGAAGTGTTTTAACAGGAGATAGAAAGTGCGACAGTGAAATCTGAAGGTGCATTGCGATAGCAAAAAATGCCTTGCAAAAGCTAAGCAAAATATTAAGAAACCAAGAAATTTCATTTAAAACAAATAAAATACTGCTAAACTGTTACATAACATCAATCCTCTTATCTGACAATAAATGACAATCTCCTCACAAAGTAAAAAGAGACTAAGGCAACTTCTTCCCAAGAGCTATTACTTTATAGAAGAGACTCCTGAGAGGATAGTTCCCTGAACACTTACTTCCCTTTCTTCATTTCCTGGCACAATGTTTTCCTAATCCTTACAATCTTGACCTCTTCAAGTCTTGGATTAACTGTTATCTTTCCTGAATAATCCCATAAAATTCACTTTTTGACTTTTATTGCACTCATGCAACACCACATAATAATCCTCTACCTTCAGTGGCTCTTGGGCCTTGTATTGTGTGAACATTAGAATAAAAAGAAACTAAAACATCATTTAATTTACACTATTTACATTATTCGAACTACTGTCCTCATCTTTGTTGCCATATTTATCACAATGTTTTGGCTGTTATATTCTTCGGCCTTCTTCAGGTGGTTGGAATGTCAAACTGAACCCTTTATTTCCTTAAAGAGACATGGCACAGTGGATAAAGGCATTTATTTAAACTACTGTCCTCATCTTTGTTGCCATATTTATCACAATGTTTTGGCTGTTATATTCTTCGGCCTTCTTCAGGTGGTTGGAATGTCAAACTGAACCCTTTATTTCCTTAAGGAGACATGGCACAGTGGATAAAGGCATTGGTTAGACCCAGTGACAGGACCCAAAGAGTTGTGAGTTCAATACCTGGTTAAGGCAGTAGAGAACTTGGAGAGGTGAATTAACAGGAGATAACTGACATCCATTAGACAGGGTACATGGAACTAGGAGAGTCTACCCCAGCAAGCAAAATAAAGGGTTTATCAACTTTTGCAGGCCATTTAAAACCACAAAATACTTTAGATTGTAAGAATGTTTTTTTTTTTTTTGTTTTTTTTTTAGATAATGGTTTATTGATACAATTCTTACTAATTAAACCATAGCTGGAGAGAGTAGAGGTGGATTCATACCTTCGATTAACAATTCAAAGCCATTATCTGTTACACTATCTGCACATCCAAGTTTACAGCAGCTTGTATTCCCAAATGGTTACCCATCTAGGTACTGACCAGGCTCGACATTGCTTAACTAATTGCACTGGAACTGGTGCTTCAATGAAGCCATACTACAAAGGGAATGGAGATGATTCACCCTTGTATACATGACAGGGTGGATCCCAATTGTAAAGGTCAAGGCTGTCAGAAGACATGCCATATCAATAGCAATGGAATTAGTTAAAGGATTGCAACGTTTTGTCTGTGGGAAAGGAGTTGTAGGGTATAAAACAATTTACCACCCTCAAGGCCACATTGACACAAAGGCAAGTGATGACTGTGTATCTCCAGCACCAATATGACAGCAATTTTGGGTTTAATTGGGCTTTTGTAAAAATAGAGTATAGCAGAGGGAGTCAGATACTTACTGGAGCATTACAATGAAGCAACCATTTTCTATACATCTTTAGCTATAGTTCATATATAAGAGTCCCACTTGAAGCTTGAGGAGAGCTCAAGTCACAATAATTCAAGTTGAGAAGTTTCATTCAACCATGCTGGAAGCAAAAAAATTGTCAACATAGAATTCTCTCCTTTGCACACTAGGCGCATTCTGTTGCCTTGGGACATTTGTTATTAAATAAACACTTGTCAACTGTTATTTCCAGTATTTTAAGCTGGAAATCACCTACTACTGCTTTTGGAAAAAGCTAAACTTCCATATTCTGATGCCATTTTAAATTCTTCTCCCCTCTACACATGGAATAACATCGATTAAACCCTCATTAATATTTTTGCAATTTTTTTGTAAACAAAAATGGCCGCATTAACATCCAACAAAGCCTTTATTCAGGGGCTTTTCTTTGATTAAGACTCCAATGATGATTCTGAAGGCTTTACTCAAGTAGATATTGACGGTGAAGTGGTCAGGAGATAATAAACATGCTAGTGAGAAAAGTGATCATGACTAGGTGCCGAATGGCAACTATTGTTCATGGCTGACTAATTTTATGGAAGCTACTGGCCACATGGATGTACCTGACAGCCTTTTTGAAGGCAAATTATTTCAACTATTTATAAACAAGGAAATAATTTTATCAACGGAACAAATAAATATGCTAGTCAGGTGAAAGAAAAAGCAAACAAATGCTGGTGTTTTCTTGTATGTAAACACAAGGAAGCATGTCTCTTTTTTGAGGAAATGAAAGCCTTCTTAGCTTTTGCTTCTTACTGCACCCCAAAACTTCACAAGGAAGTAATAAAAGTTAAAGTATGTTAAATTGTTAATGTATTTGTTTTTGCATGCATGTTTTAACGTTGAAAACAAAAATAAGTTGAAAGACAAAATATGTCTTTCAACTTATTTTTGTTTTCAACGTTAAAACATGCATGCAAAACAATGCATTACATCAAAATATTACTCATTAATTCTTTTATTATTAGGTTGGTGCAAAAATAATGACGTAATAATGTCGTTTGATGTTAAAAAATACGTCAAAAAATGACATTATTACATCATTATTTTTGCACCAACCTAATAGTATACAAAAAAATAAAACCTATACATGCAATATAAAGAAAGTTATAACAATTTTGAAACAGTATGTGTTGATGTTTTTTGCACCCTGAAAAAAAAATTTAAAAAAATCAAGTGACATAGGAAACAATTCTACAAAAAATTTAGTGTTGGAAAGGTTAAGAAAAGGCCCATCCATCATGATGGATGAAAGTTCAAAGTCTGCTCAGTGATGGTGGAACTTAACTAATTTTTTAAATTCAGTACACCCAAAACCAAACAAATCCTTCCCCATTGAGCCACCCAGCCTAGATCAGAATAGAAATGAGCTTCTAAGTTCTTGTTAGCTAGATATATGGACACTATTTACATTATTCAGACTATTGTCCTCATCTTTGTTGCCATATTTATCATAACATTTCAGCCGTTATATGCTCCAGTCTTCTTCAGGTGGTTAGAATGTCAAACTGAACCCTTTATTTCGCTTGCTGGGGTAGACTGTTCTAGTTCCACATGCCCTGTCTAATGGATGTCAGTTATCTCCTGTTAATTCACCTCTCCAAGTTCTCCACTGCCTTAACCAGGTATTGAACTCACAACACTTTGGGTGCTGTCATTGGATCTAAGCAACACCTTTATCCACAGTGCCATGTGTCCTTTAGGAAATAACTAATAACATCCATTAGACATTGCACATGGAACTAGAAAAGTCTACTCCAGCAAGTAAAATGAAGGGTTCAGTTCGACATTCCAACCACCTGAAGAAGGTCGGAGCATACAATGGTTGAAACGTTGATAAAAATGGCAATAAAGATGAAGAAAATAGTCCGAATAATGTATATAGTGTACATAATACCTCATCTCAGAAATATAAACAGATACTGAAGGGCCAAAACATTGTAATAAATATGGTGACAAAGATGAAGACAATAGTCCGAATAATGTAAATAATGTACATGATACCTCATCTCAGAAATATAGACAGATACTGAAGGGCCGAAACATTGTGATAAATATGGCAATAAAGATGAGGACAATAGTCTGAATAATGTAAATAGTGTAAATAATACCTTATCTCAGAAATATAGATATTTGCAGTTTGATATGCAAAGCAGCTCATATATATATATATAGTACTACATATTACAACCTGTTTTGTGATTTATCTTTTATTACACTGTATCTTGAGGGATTGTAATTTTGCTTAGTCTGTAGTGAAGAGTATCTGATCAAAACTAAAATAGTAGCACCTATGAGAAATCACTGTCAACACCTTTTTTGTCATTTATTTTAAGTAATGATTAATGTCCTAGTTTTTCCAAAATTGGGCCAGCAAAGCCTCACACCAATGTTATAACAATACAGTAGTTAAAGTATTAACAAGTTAGTCTCACAGACTACTGAAGTGAGTTCACCCCTCACTAAATTACAACAATGGCATTGTAAGCTGAGTGAATTTTAATATAAACCTTTTTCCACTGCAATATTTTGTTCTTTGCTTCTCATATATTGCTAGTGTTTTTTCCTTCAATTACTCTATTTTGCAAAAACTGTATCCAGCTATTAAATCAATACTTGTTTGTTAAATATTGTGCCTTTTCTTTCCAGTGAGGAAGAATTTTTCTTTTAATTGACATTTTCAAATTTTTGTTTCAGTGTTTGGTTGAATAAATATTTTTTGAAGCTGTTTTTTTTAACAGATAATATTCTTCAAACATGTTTTCCACCAGGAACTTGACACCTGATAACATTAAACAAAAGAAAGAAATTGCACAAAATTTTCCTGTCATAAAAGTGACAAAGCTAAATGCAAAAGGTGAAGGCACTCAATTACTTGGTTACAATGATTTTACCCATCATGCAATGTTGTCTGTTCCCTATCTCCAAGAAAGCAAATATATCTTTAAAAAAAAAAAAAAAAAAAAAAAAAAAAAAACTTACAAAACATTTTTAACACGTTTTAATTCAGAGTTTTTTTATTTTACGATGTTCAATCTCTGATTAATATTCCCTCTCAAATTAAGTGCACAGACAATATATATACATATATATATATATATATATATATATATATATATATAGATAAAAGAATAAAAAATAAGAAAGGATTATATGACAGTTTGCTAGATTAGAACATATAGAAATACAGGACACTCTTAAAATCTCTCTCTCTCTCTCCTATATATATATATATATATATATATATATATATATATATATATATATATATTACTGACTTGTGGTTTCAACTCCAGTCACTTTCTTATACCCAGTCTTTTCCCCTTACTTACACTCTGTAGCTCCTTGCATACTAATGTCACTCCTGCCTTGCTTGAGGTAAAATGTTTACAAAAAAGAATTTATATATATATATATATATATATATATGAGAGACCCGGATATAAGAGAGATTTTCTCTGGTCCCAAATTAGAGCCTGTATTAATGTTTATAAATTAGACCAAACCCGACAACTCTCTTATATCCAGGTTACACTGTATTTTTTTTATATATATATATATATATATATATATATATATTTATTTATTTATTTTCAGTTGTATGGATATTAGATTGTGACCCTGGGTTTCACACTTTTGACATTATGATAATCACAAATCATAACGCCAAAAGCGTGAAACCCAGGGTCACAAACTAATATCCATACACGTGAATATGTTAGCTCTGTTACTGACATTGAGCACTTTCCACCAAGTACTGTGCATATATAAATATATATATAATAAAAAGAAAGAACAGTAAGATATAATCCGGTGTTCTTATAGATATTTTTATTTTTACAAAATAGTGTTCAATGTAAATTTACAGAGCATTATTATAAATTAATTGATTTAAAATATGTTTTTTTTTTTTCAGTACACAGTTCTAACCATGTTTCAAAAATGGAAGTTGAAAGCTCCGAATTTTGTAATTAAATTAAAGACATTAGTTCCATTTATCATTGTGTGTGTGTATGAAAACATGAAGTCTCTCTCTCTCTCTCACCTGTAAGGAAGAAGAATTAGAACTGTGTAGCGAAAAAAAAACATATTTTAAATCAATTTATAATATATATATACCTACACACCCAGATCAATATATTATATAAAAAAAAATAAAGCAATGATTTTAATGAGTTATGAGGAAAATAAAAGTAAAATCATTTGAAAATTATTTAATACAAGCTAAGAAAAAGAAATTCTGTAAAAATGTAATCATTTGAAAATATTTAATACAGACAACAAAGAAACATGCAAACTTTTAGCAACACAAGTTTCCGCATTGCATTTTGGTTATTTTCATCAAGAGAATCTGTGAAAAGAAAGTATAATTACTTATAAATTTACGACCAACAACTGTAAGAAGTTAGTAAAAATCTATTTTTATTACAAAATTCAAAAATGTACTCAATATGGGACAGGGGACAAAATTATCCAAAATGGGTCATATCCAGTATATAAGGGACATCTGGCAACCCTAAATATGACACTACAGCAGTGATCAGGACACATTCATAGATTCATCTTAGTAAGAACAGCATCCTCGTTCCATGACCAAATGTGGTCATAGGGGAAAAATGCAATTGAGCACCTGGCCAGTTCTCTTTATATATCCGAACTGAAAGCCAGAGCTGTATTTATTCATGCATAGCATGACCTTGGTATGCAGAACTGGTTGAACCCATCCTTCTCCAGGTCAAACAGCTGATCTTCACCAACTTGAAGCATGTAACATCTGCTCACTCCAGGCTTCAAGCAGAACTCAGTTACAAGACCCATCACCAAAAATGCGGAAAAATGATTGGTTTCCCCAGAAAGTACCAGACGACTTCTCCCAGGCTCTATCTTTAAACGAGCCAAATCAGACCTAAAATGGATTATTGCTGTCATATCTGGGCTGGAGTTGCCTCATCCTCACTTTCCAGCACCGACATTGTTCAAAAGCATTTACACAACTTTGAAGGTTTTTTTTTTTTTTTTTTTTTTTAAATAATTCACCCCAAGCAAAGCAAGAGTGCCACTAGAATGCAAGGGGTTACAGAGGATTGAGAACAAGTGTAAAG
Organism: Acanthosepion lycidas; assembly: GCA_963932145.1. NCBI lineage: Eukaryota > Metazoa > Mollusca > Cephalopoda > Sepiida > Sepiidae > Acanthosepion > Acanthosepion lycidas. Next base: position 35,737,860 of record OZ010613.1, read on the forward strand.
AGGCATGTTTAAGGAAAGGATACAAAGAAGAACGGGGAACAAGATATCAGATGTTGACTGACATTACACTTAAATATTTGAAGATTATAGTTATCAGGGAAGCAAGCACAGGTGGAAAGTGCAAGAGAATCTGTTTGATTAGAAGAGACAGTTACATTTAACCATTTCGACAGTGAAAGGGTGTGACCGAGATGCCAGCCTAATAGCTCACTTAAATTCATGCAGTCTGGAAACCAGTGAAAGTAGCTCATCAGAACAGTTGCAATGAAAATACTTGTAGAAGAGACAGAGGGAAGCCATGGAACACCTATGAGAAAGTGACTGTAGATGAGATGCCAAATCAGGACCTATCACATTGCATATTCGTATCTGGATTTTATGGAGGACCTCAAGACATACAACAGGAACACCAGACCATATATGAAAGCAATATTCCATGCAAGGAAGGATGGTTGATTTATAGATTTGAAGGATGGATTCAGATGAGAAAAAGTTTCTGGCACGACATAGAGAACCAGCTTTCCTTGTGGTAGATGAAACTATTGATTAAATAAAGTTGTTCCACCTCGTGTCAGTGGACAGTGTGAGACCAAGCAGGTGTAACAAGGCACTCTCGACAAGTTGGACATCAACCATTCTGATGGAAGGCAAGGTTAGTTTTGTCAATGATATCAGATTTACTATTGAGGCAGGAGTAAATAGTAGTGTCATCTGTGTAGATGCCTACTTGGGAACTGATGACATCAAGAAGGTCATTAATGAAGATCAGGAACAGTGTAGGGCCCAAGATAGAGCTTTCGGGAACACTAGCATTCATAATAAAGGAGCTGGAGGAGAACCTGTTTAGGACAACCTTCATTTCACAGTTTGACAAAATGAGTGTATTAATTCAGATAATCATCCTGTAATACCATATCCCTGAAGCTTATGAAGAAGGCCAGTATGCCAAACCCCTATCAAACGCTTTAGTGCCATGGCTTGAGCTTCTCCATTATTAAGTGTTCGGTATACAAATTCAGTTATGGCTGTGAGCAGATCAGCAGTAGATCAGGCAAAGCAGAAACTATATTGCTTGTCAGAGAGCAGATTATGTCAAATAAGGTGCTTAACCACTTCAGCATTGATTAAAGCCTCAAAGACTTTACTGAAGAGTAGTAGGAGTCTTATAGTGTTATAGTGGAACACACCTATTCTATAGTTAATAGACTCTCCCACCTATAATAAGTAGGAGTCACTCAGGGAGTTGGTCGGTCAGTCAGTCGATGTCGGACGACCGTTAGTCGGATATTAAAGTATGAGCCACCACAACTAGATTACTGCATCATTACCTATTATATCAAGTTCCTAACGTTTTTTACGTCAAACCTATTTTAGGACCGACTTAGTACAAATACAAGCCTCCACTGTGAAACCACTACATAACAGATAGGATGGTAGATAGACAGGTCAGAAGGGTCACCGGAGTTCTTAAAGACAGGCACAACAGATGAGGGCTTCCAACAGGCTGGAAAGCAAGAGTTGGTGAAGCTTACAAAGGCCAGCATACCAAACTCTGTCAAACGTTTTAGAGCTATCTAAAACCATGGCTCAAGCTTCATTTATTTATTTTTCACCCTATAACCTCTTTCTTATGAATGAAATGTAGACAGCCTCTAATCATGTTACTATTTTTTTTTTCATGGCAGATGTCAAAACAAGTTATATTCATTAGTTCCACCAGTCCAGACCTTCACAGTTAGGACCCATCATGCCACATACACAGAGTAGACTCCTCTTCATTCTCTTTGTATTCCATTGGTAAGGAGGAGGTTCCACTTAAAGCAGCTTATCCAACTTCTCACTTACTAATGAACTGAGTGCAAGGGAAAATAGATTCATGGCTTTTACCAAGTCATGTGAAAAATAAGCACTATATTATACTTGTCTATTATCTGTACAAATAGGTTAAGAAAGTGTATAACAGCTATTTTTTTTTTTTACTGTTGCTTCTGTGAAGACAGTTATAAGAGTGATTTGTCAAAATTCTTACTTACAAAAGGACCGAGTTCAGGGAAAATGTATTCATGCCTTCTACAAGGTCATTAATGCAAAGTGAACATGATCATTATTCTTGTCTATTATCCATACAAGTTGGTTAATAGAACGTAACAGCTTTTTATTGTTGCTTCTGACAGCTTTTTACTCTTATTATCAAGGCAGTTTGGTACTTACAGGAGAGTGGTTAGTCCAAGTTCTCACTTACAAAAGGACCGAATTCAAGAAAAAAGGATCTATGTCTTTTATAAGGTCATTAGTTCAAAGTACACATGATCATTATACTTGTCTATTATCCACACAAGTAGGTTAACAAAAGGTGTAACAGCTTTTTACTGTTGCTTCTGCCAAAGCAGTTTGGGAGAGGACAATGATTTGTTAAAAGTTCTCACTTACAAAAGAACAGAGTTCAGGGAAAATGGATTCATGTCTTTTACAAGATCATGAGTGTAAAGTGAACATGATCACTGTTATCCATACAAACAGGTTAATAAAAGATTTAACAGCTTTTTAACTCTTAAGGCAGTTTGGTAGTTATAGGGGAGTCATTTGGAAAAGGAATGGGTGCAGGGAAAAATGGATTCATGCCTTTTATAAATGTAATCAGCCTTAGTCAAAATTTCAACCCTGTTGTCCAGAAACTATTTTCAGTGGTGATTACCATTATACCGTTCATGATCTCAAAGGTGAACTTTTTTTTTTATTACATTTTTTTTTCTTTTTTAGTCAGTATCACTCCCTGCAAGGCAGTAAAGCTACTAAGACACAAGGATGTGCATGAATTAAGAACCAAAACATTAATAATGAGCAGAAAGAGTAATCAGGAGGACAGCAGATAGTAATTGACATTGCATTTAAATTTTTGCAGATTAAAGTTAGCTGGAAAGCATAGGGATGGAACTGAGTTCCACAAGCAAGAAAAGAAACTGTGAGCATAAAATTTACAGTTCCCTCGAGCCAGTTCGACTATGAATTGATGAGATCTCAATGGCAGTGTGTTATCTTGTACACATCACAAGATATCTTCAGATCTTTTGAAATTTTTTCTTTTTTTTCATTATCACTGTGTCTTGGCGTCAGAAAGATTCTTGCAACTAGAAATCTAAGAGCTGCTCATTCTTCACTTCTCAGCCTCAATATAGTCCAAAAGTCTATCTGCATCCGTGTGGATAACCAATTACTATCCAGCCTACAACTTGTTTCTCAGATAAAACATTGCAAGCTTCTCACAGCTCTATTGCTATTTCCATGGAATGTGTTCAAATTAACTACATTCCTTAGTTCTGCCAATTCTAAGACCTGCCATGCCATGCACATTGTAGTGAACCACCATCATTCTATTCGTATTCAATTGGTGAGCTGTGTGTTCAGTTTCTTCCCATAAACCACTTCTTTTTTGGAACTGACTCCTAAGAGGATGCTCCCCCAATGACTATAATCTTAATCTGTTCAAGTCTAGGATTAACCGTTATCTTCCTCACTTGACCATCTACCTCAAGCAGTTCTTGTACACAGTGGATATCGTTGAGAAAAAAAAAAAAAAATGTCAACATTGTACCACACCTGTTTCAAAGTTACTCAGAACTGATTTGTAGTTGCAAACATCTTTTGTACCATAATCTAATCTTCAACTCAAGAACAGTTTGGCACCATGAGGATTAAAATATGAGTGGGGTTTCTTTTCTTCCAAAGATAAATAATGTTTGGTCTTTGAAATTTCTCTCCCTTCTATTCCAAGTTTTTCCTCCAAATGCTGCCTGGATGCTATGCAAGATTACAATATCTTCTGTCAAGTGTCCCCAGAAATGGGACTGAAGATAAATCTTTCCCAAACAGAAACTATGATCTGGAATTGGAATAAAAGCAGTGACAGCACCTACACTGAACTCAAATTCAGGATGTGGAATTAGTAAATACTAAACACTTCAGATACCTAGGCATGTGAATCATTTATAACAAATTCAGTATAGGGGGAAAAGATATGGTTTCATTTGGTTTACGGCATATCAACCTCAATGAGTCATTTAATGCCAACAACTTTTTTTTCTGGTAATATTTTTGTTTTGTCAAAAATGTATTGCTGGTAATAGTTTTTTTTCTTCAAAAATTTATTTCTAGTAATAATTTTTTACAAAGTATTTCTCGTATTAAAACCTATTTTTACTCTTTTATAATGCTTTTTACCTCAGTTTCGGGGTTAACTATTTGCCCATAGTAAGGACCCTAACAGGTGCTACCACCCCGGGTCAAAGTGGACCAGGGAACACCAGCAATTAAGAGGTGGTTCCATGCTCCTCAAAGCCTCCTGATCAGAGGCCTTGCTGTTGGATGTAGTTTATCATCTTACCCAGGATGGAGGGAAAAGAAATTGATCGCAAAATAGGCTATGCAAGAGGTAGTTTCACACAATACCACAAATTGTTATGAAAGCAAAATATCATCCTGAAAACTTTTTTTTTCTTTTTTTTTTTTTTTTTTTTTAAATAGCTTCATCAGATCAAGACTCATATGAATGCTATGCACAGCACCAAACCCATTCAGAAATATCTAAAATGTCAGCTGTATAAAACCGCTTTCTCAGATCAATGGTTAAAAATGGTTTTGAGGGAATGAAACCTGTTTGTCTTAGCAAGGAAACTCCTTTGAACCTTTGTGACTGGCACTACAGAATCACAAACAAAGATTTAGTTTGATTTGGGTTTTTTTTTTATGGTTTTAACAACCTCAATGTGTTATTTAATGCCGACAAGATTTTTATTGCTGTTAATATTTTTTTTGTCAAAAATGTATTACGGGTAATATTTTTTTCCAAAATTGTATTCCTGATAATAATTTTTCCTTCTAAAATTTATTGCTGGTAATATTTTTACAAAAAATGTATTGCTTGTTTTAAAACCTATTTCTACACTTTCATAGCGTTTTGACTCCAGTTTGAGGGTTAACTATTTGCCCATAGCTAGGACCCTAACAGATGCTACCACCCTGGAATAACAACAATTGAGAGGTGGTTCCATGCTCCTCAAAACCTCCTGGTCAGAGGCCTTGCCATTGTGTGTAGTTTATTGTCTTACCCAGGATGTGGATGTAGTTTATCACTATACACAAGATGCAGATGTAGATCATTGTCATACCTAGGATGGCCCAATCAAAGAATTGTACTAAATAAACAACATCACTTGAGCACATTAAACAGCAGAAACAACAAAAACGAACAGAACATGTAACTCTAAAGGAAGATAATGATTAAAATCACAGTGTTAACATTGCACACCACTTTAAACAAAAGGTTAGGAAGGAAAACCCCATCAATACCAGAAAGAGTGATAACAACTAATGGTTTTGAGAAAACTTTTCCTGAAAAGTTATTTTAAAAGAAATATTTGATAAATTTTGACCAAAAGCAGTACTGGCTGCTTGATCAGTGAATACCAAATGTTTCCTTGTAGAGAAATGGCTAATATTACCATTACCTGACATGTCAGCCAAAAAACTTCTGCTATTGACCACTAGAGAGCATTGACAAAAGTAGCATATAAGAAAAGAGTACAAAGACTTATATTTTTTTTTTTTTTTTTTTGCCACAGGCTGTCTGATAGACAGGACATATCTTGTTTTCCCTCTAGGTGACTTTTTGGTCACTAGCAATCCTAATGTTGAACTGAACACAATCGTACATAGCATACTAATAACCTCAGATCACTTTCATACAGAAATATCTAATAAATTTACTCTTCTCAAAATCTAAGTTTCTCACAGCCCTTTATATGAACTATACACATATGAAAAAAGGACATAACTGCATACAGACCTTTATTTACTGACTTTTGTATTCTGTCTAGATTATTTTGTCATTAATAATTGCTACAGTTGTTATCAGAAAGTGGGTTCCCCAAGAGCTCACTCAACCACTCTTTTATATAAAAAAAAACCATGCCATTAAAGAAAGCTTTGTCAAGATATCTGGCATTGTAATAAAGCACAGGGAGGTATGAGTTCATGTCTTTCTCTAGGTTATTATCACAAAGTGAATACAGGCAGTAGCCTTGGTTTGAATTTGATCCCTGTTCTCACTCTAAGTCTATAACTCCACTTTAATATAAAAAAAAAATCACGCCATCAAAGAAAGCTTTGTCGAGATATCTGGCATTGTGATAAAACACAGGGAGATGTAAATTCATGCCTTTCTCTAGGATATTAGCATAAATTGAACACAAGCCTCAGTTTCAATTTAAGCCCTGTTGTCACTCTGAATCCTCTTTATAGCTGTTCAGCAAGTTGCACTGTTGCATGTTGGAAATAAAGTTCAAATTTCTTTTTGCTTCATTTCTCTATTTTGCCTATTTTCATCTCATCATAATAGAATTTTCACATCGAGGGAAAAATGAATTACATTTTCAGAAGAACGTAAATCAGGCAAGTTATTTTAATTGGGAGTCATTCTTGCAGGAAGAAGATATGGATATAAAAAAAATAAAAATAAAAAAAAAATAAAAATAAAAAAAAAATAAAAATAAAAAAAAAATAAAAATAAAAAAAAAATAAAAAAATAAAAAAAAGGAAAAAAATAAAAAAAAAGGAAAAAAATAAAAAAAAGGAAAAAACATAGCTCTTTTTTTTCTTTTTTTTTTTTTTTTTTACTTTTATTATTTTCAATTCAAGTGCTATTGTTCCCAAATATTGAGTCATAAATAATTTCCGTTTTTGTTTATCAACTTTTTCTTCAAAATATTACAAACGGCTTCCAAAAATGGAAATTACTTACACAACCGAATAAAAATGGGGTTTTACATAAAACTATTTTTATTTACTATAAACTTTGATTTTTTTTTTCTCGATATTAGGTTGGTGCAAAAATAATGTCGTTTTTTCACATATGCGAGAAAACAACATTATTTTTGCACCAACCTAATATCATTCAGCCAATACAAAGCCAAAAATCCACTGAAGATAGAGGGCTACTGAATAAGGTTGTTGTAAGAATATACAAGGAGGAAGCAAGAGATGCCTATTATGAGAATATACAAGATAGATAACAGCTGACCCTAGCCATGAAGTGGTTATGATTAAAGTATTAGGTTGGTGCAAAAATAATGTCGTTTTTTGACGCTCAACTTCAAAAGAAAAACGACATTATTTTTGCACCAACCTAATAATTGAAGAAGCATCTTCTTAGAAGTTTGTTTATAATGCAACAAGGAAGATGAGTGGAACTTCTTCCTTACTAATAGAATATTAAAGTAAGAACGATGACTCAACTCGGAATATGTAGCCTGGCAGGTCCCAGCTGTGAATATTCTTATAGCTGGCCACTCATATTTGAGGATACTTGTCTACTAGGGTAGCTAGCCAATCCCTATTTCAAACGCTTGCTCAGGCACATTTTGTGTTTATTCAACATCCACAGAGCCCACCTGTGGTTATACTGCAACTATGCTGAGCAGACCTTAGTTACAGTTTCTGGGAAAGAGTGTGTTATCTAGCAAGATCAACAATTTGAACAAGGCCAGCATGCTCAAGCTCTCGGTCACGATGACTACTGACTGTGCTAGCACAGCTATCAACAACACCCAAGGTTTCCATCTCTCCAATTTCACTCACAAGGCTTGGGTCAACCCGTGGTATGGTTTTCAGACACTTTCCAAAGGTACCGCATACTGGGATCGACCCCCTCCAGTCTGATAACATCAGAAAGTCTCCTTCCTGACAAATCGACCGTGGTGAGATTTGAACCCAGGTCTCATTGTCAGAATATGAATGTTCTAACCACTTTGCCATGTTCCCATAGAAGATGGATAGCACATAGCAATCCATCACTCTTTTCTTTGTTTCTTATGACATTTTTCCATTTCTCAGCATCTTGCTAAACTTTTGGAATGCTTCTTTTGCTAGTCCAATGCATGTTCAGATTTTCAGTGTCCCATTTTTTTCCCTCCACTGTTTAAACATTTTACAGATATTTAAACTTCTGTCTTGACATCTCCAAATTGTAACTCACATCTTTATTTTTTTTTTTTTCTTTTTGCTCATGACCATACTGTCTTCTTGCAGTTGATATTTAGTCTTTTTTTTTTTTCTTGCTTTCTACTGTATCTCAGAGATCCTGCCATTTTCTTTCCAAATCATCCATCAACACAGTATCATCTGCATATCTTATATTGTTAAGATTATACTCACGGATAATAAATCATGGCAGGGTCACCAGTTGCATTAGGATATCTTTGCTCTATAGGAGGAATAAATCTGGTGATAAGACACATCCTTTTCTCACACCCTTTCTATTTTTGTGTAGCTACTCATTTTTTATCCATATACAGCCAGTTTGTTCTCCAGTATAAGTTCTGGATTATTCTAACATCTTTTCCAAATATCATATATTTCTGCATATAAGGCGACCTTTAAATCTTAAAAATTACCCCACGAAAGGGTAAGGCAATATGACATTTACAAAAAGTTAATCTTAAATCCTGTGGTGACCTAGCCATGGATTAAGATGCGTTGAACACCTAGAAACCACCTACATTGACCAAATATATTATGACACAGAATGTCAACTTAATGACCTTCGAAACTTGATGCAGGACAGTGATGGTTGGTGTGATAGACTCATGAATGTCCCAGCTAGCTCGACCAATTAATAATTATATCTATCAACTTGCACATTAGAAAATTTTTAGTAAAGAAAAATGCATTCCTCAGCAGGAATCAAAATAGCATCCTCCTTTGTAGGAGAAACCACCATTTGATCCAGTGTGTTTTACAGTCAAGAAGAATGACACAGCAAGCAGGGTTCTATTTTCCCTTTTTAAGGAAGCATATACTCTTCAGCCAGATTATTTTTTCGAAAGCTTCATATCCGCTCAGTTTCCTATCAGAGACGTAAATAAAGCAATTTCTAAAGAACGGATTTATTTTTAATCTGATATTTTTATTACTACAAGCATTATTATAGTGGATATCCATATTTGAAATAGATACCCTTTTTTATTAATTAAAAAGTGTGTATTATAAGAAATCCAAATTGAAATTTGGGTCCAATCTCACTCCTACCAAGCACAAAATCAATCTTGGATTTCGTCTTTTAAAAGAAAATTGAATAGTTGTTTTTTTTTATAGAAGGACTTGAACATTTAACATTGTAGCATGAGTTTAGTGGCCTATCAAAAGTCTATGGATTATTTAATGCCAAAATGTAAATATCTTGTAGACAATTTTTTTGAGACAATACAAGACTTAGTAATTAACCCGTAACTGGGGAGGGTAGAGAGGCAGTGGATTCATACCATTTCCATAGGTATTTAGATATAATGAGGATATAAAGTGGGGGATCAATTCTATATTGCAATCAATATATAAACTGATCCCTCACTTTTTGGTCACGGTAGTTTCTTTAAATTTATATTCCAGAGAATGTAAATAAATCTAAAAACATGCATGTGTAGCTAATCAGAATTTCATTGATTGATTTATTCGTTTTCTATTGCTTATCAACATACAAGAAATTATAATGTGGATATAAAGTGAGGGACCAATTCTATATTAAAATCAATATATAAACTGATCCCTCACTTTTTGGTCACCGTAGTTTCTATACATTTATATTCCAGAGAATGTAAATAAATCTAAAAACATGCCTGTGTAGCTAATCAGTATTTGATTGATTGATTAATTCATTTTTTACAGCTTATCAATCCTTTATAGGTTAATTAAAGCCAAAAAATATTTGGGGGGAATGAAAATGATTTAGTGATACCAGTCTTATTAATTAACCCATCTAATAAGACAGTATTAGGAACCAACTGGAAGTGGAACTCAGCTCTCTGATTAATAATTCCAAGTCATCCATTACACCACCAGCATATCAAGCTTACAGTACATTGAATTCCCAAACGGTCACCCATTTAGGTATTGACCAGGCTCAATGTTGCTTAACTTTGGTGTTCGTACAGGAATTTGGGTTTCAATGTGACGTGGCCATAAGCCTATAGTACTAGTTATCCACCTCCAGAGATGAAATGATACAAAATTTTTCTGTTCTTTTTCTCTTTAGCAAGGTGTGGGGAGATTATGGAATAGGAAAGGATTATTAAAAAAAAGATGCCGCTTGAAAAACATCAGGAAGCACTGCCTACTAACTTTTCAGGAAGTGACAGGTAAATTCCTCCCACACCCTTTCCAAACCAAAAATAATCCCTTTATTAATTTTCCAGCTGAAGAAGAATAAGCAGCCATCTTTGTTTATAAAAAGACATGTTCTCTCTATTCTTCATGTCAGTCTCTTGAAAAAGTCTAACAAATAAAATGCCAAGAGAAAGTCTAACAAATAAAATGCCAAGAGAAAGTCTAACAAATAAAATGCCAAGAGAAAGTCTAACAAATAAAATGCCAAGAGAAAGTCTAACAAATAAAATGCCAAGAGAAAGTCTAACAAATAAAATGCCAAGAGAAAGTCTAACAAATAAAATGCCAAGAGAAAGTCTAACAAATAAAATGCCAAGAGAAAGTCTAACAAATAAAATGCCAAGAGAAAGTCTAACAAATAAAATGCCAAGAGAAAGTCTAACAAATAAAATGCCAAGAGAAAGTCTAACAAATAAAATGCCAAGAGAAAGTCTAACAAATAAAATGCCAAGAGAAAGTCTAACAAATAAAATGCCAAGAGAAAGTCTAACAAATAAAATGCCAAGAGAAAGTCTAACAAATAAAATGCCAAGAGAAAGTCTAACAAATAAAATGCCAAGAGAAAGTCTAACAAATAAAATGCCAAGAGAAAGTCTAACAAATAAAATGCCAAGAGAAAGTCTAACATAAAATTTTTTTGTAATTCAAAGAATCAGTGTTGTTTAAAAGATAAATCCAGAATATGACTATCAAACAGATCAAGTTTACTTTCACAAAGAAAGTTAAACTTGAAACGTCTTTCTGAAGAAAATAAAGTAAGATTCTTGTTTTAGTGATGAGCTACTTCAATAATTAAATGTCTAAGGTTTCGTACAGAAATATTTTATAACACAAGGAAATAATGATGGTGTAAAGATTATATACACAAAAATAACTGACCAATTGATTTGCAATGTAGACATAACTTATTAAAACAAAATTAAAAAAAGCAAAGTTTAAAACAAAAATTTGTTTTGGTTGTTTTGTTTTGTGGCATATCAATATATGTTTTTTATATTCAAACTGCTGCTGATACAGGGTTTATTTACTTATGGAGGCTACTGCTATTAAAGAGCACTACATTGTCAAGTCATTATCAGGTTGTATAAAGGGCTACAAAGGACAGGAAATTGTGGTGAGTCATGATCGCCAACTTCCTGAAGGGATATAGCACATGTTGGAAATTAAAATTAAAATAAAAAAAACATTTACATGTGTTCATTTATTCTGTTGATACACTGTATTTTAAAAATAAAAAATAATGTATAAAATTGTCAAAAATTTTAGCAGACACATTGTTTGCTAGTTTAATGATATTTTTTGGTAAATGTTTCAATTAACATCTGTTTTAGAAGTTGGTTTGGAATAATAGTGGGGAAAGGAGAGAAAAGATAACTTATTTGTTTATTTTGCCAATATATAGGTTTCTCTGAGATTAGCCACACCTTGGAGATGTTTAAAGGGCAAATTCATGCATTTCAAAAGTTTTCATCAGCTTGTATTTGAAGCATACCATTAAGCCAGAAGGGGAGTAATGTCCTCATCCCTTCCTCCTTCAACTCACTGAAACATCACAACATGGGAGAGGATAGACATCATCATAACGACTACGACAGAAGTGGTGTGATCTTTTCACAAAGAATGCTGTTCTTTCTAAGCCCAAACTTGCTTTTAATATACCTGGCGTTTTGCTGAAATTTTAAAGGATTAAATTAAATTTATAACCCACAGTCAAAACACTGTTAGCCTCTTGCTACCCTCTCACTATTTTCATGGCATGTATATACAGGGGAACTATATTCCTTCATTCATCTAGTCCAGGCATCACATCTAAAACCCACTATACCAAATACACTGAATTTATTCCTCCTCATTTCCTTTGTATACCATTAGTAAAGAGGAAGTTCTATTCAGAAAGCTGCTTCCCTAGAAATGTTGTATTGTGCCAAACATTCCTGGCAGGATATTTCCACAATCACCACAATCTTAATGTTTTCAAGTCTAGAATCAAGCTTTACAGTTTGTAAATTTATTGGTCTTCACCTGGAATCTCAACTTCAGA
>OZ010613.1:35763032-35968032 GCA_963932145.1 Acanthosepion lycidas
CCAAAAAATAAATTAGTTAATTTAATATAAAATATAATATTAAAGTACTAGGAGATTTATTTTGTGAAATACAAAATTGTGGAACGTGCCAATGAAGGGGAGGGGTAAAGGCTGGTCCAAACTAACTATCCTATACCTAGCTAGCTAATCAGATTCACGACCCATTCGTACATTACAATTTACCCATTCACCAAAAGAACTCGTCCATCACCAATCAATCCTCCTCCCACCATAATACCACATCCTCTCAAGGGGAACCTACCAAAACGCACCCCACACCATAAAAATTTGATGTTAATACATAAAATTCTAATAATGATGCAATGAGGGGGAGGGAGATGAACCCAATAATCAACTAAATATGAACACAAAATACAAACTAAACATAACCCTCAAAATAGAGAGGCCGCTGTATTCTGCCCAAGGGGCAGAATCAAGAAGCTCTCTTGCAAAGGGAGTGGGAAAGGGATAAAACATTATACGGGAAAGGGAAAATGTAAAGCTGACCCAGTCGAGATAAAAAGAGGCCAAAACAAACTGGGGAGGTTGGGAATCTCGACTTGGATCATAACCAAAGAACGGCCGGGTAACAGGCCAGGAACAACACTTACTCACATTAACTAGGTACACTGAAGCTTGTCTAACCTAACCAAGGGGAGGGTTCCACAGGAAGCCACCCCGATGTGCCATAGGTTGACCTAGAAGAGAAAATCAAGGCTAGCCCCATTCACACGAAGCAAGCTTGCCTCTTTTACCCACCTTTTGCTAAAGACTGTCGAATGCAATCGTTTTCTATCAGATCTAATCTTCATCTTGAGCTGATGCTCAAAGAATTGGATTAGATGATGATGAGAAAGACGGTTGCCCGGCAAGACTTCCTCCTTTCGCGATGTCCAAATCACCATTCGAGCCGTGGCCAGCAGTGTCAGAAACACCATTCGTTTCACCCCGGAATACGGGGGCGACACATTGTCACACGCGTATGCGCGATCAATGGACACAAGCTGTTCGGGAGCGAGACGAGCCATCAGCTCGCCAACACGGTCACATAAGGGGCGGACCCGGGAGCAATGGAAGAAGGCGTGCGCAGCCGTTTCTTCTAAACCAAGACCACACCGTTCACAGTCTGGCAAATCCGCCAAACCCCATATGAAAGCCTTGTCGTTGAGAGGCAGCCGATTCCGAGCCAATCACCAGGTAAGTGAAAACTCAGGGTTACTGAGGTAATCCGTTGCTGGCACCCAAGACCAGTAGGAGCAATACTCCTTCTCCGACAAGCCGAGCATATCTCATAGGGAATCCTTCGCGGGCCTTTCCACTAAACCACGATAGAAGACCTTCCTAGGCCGTGAAAAGTCACTGGACCGGGGAATGGCCTTCAAGGCCGACGGACACTCGTGAATGAAAACCGACTCGTCCCGGGGTTTTACGACGGCGCTCAACCCACGAGATGGGGGGACTGATGGTAAGGCTAGGGAAGGCGTCCCTAACAATCCCCTCCAGAATCGGATCTCTTCCAGTCAATGCGCGGCGTAGGAAAGCCAACCTAGAGGCACGGATGTGACTCAACAGGTGCGGCATTCCCAGCCCCCCATGACACAGACGTTTAGTGCAGACTCGTCTGTTGACCCTGTTCACGCGTCCCCTCCATAAAATGGAGGATAGCGATTGCTCGAACGCCTTCCAATGGGTCCCACAGAGAGGAAGTACGGACAATCAATAAAGAATCAGGGGGAAAATGTATGTAGCACACACCTCCCCCCTGCCCTTCACGGACAACCGCCGTCGATTCCAAGTCTGACCGGCAGAATCGACCTTTGCTCGTACTTCAGACCAATTCTTCTCCAGCTGGAGGTCAGGCCCAAACCACACTCCAAGAATGCGGACAGGACCGTCCATCCAACTGAAGCGGCCCGGAAGAGCGACCCCCTTCCAGGCACCTAACCGCAAGCCGGACGACTTGTCGCAGTTTATCTTGGCCCCTGTCACCTTCTCGTACCGATCAAGCGCCTTCTGTACCACCTCAATGTCACTGCGGGACAACACAAAAGCAGATACGTCATCGGCGTACACAGAAACCCTGGCTCGAGCCCCTCCAGGAACAGCGATTCCACGTAGGGCCAGATTCTCGTCCTTCAGCCGGCAAAGGAGAGGCTCCAGCGCCAAAGCATAAAGAAGAGGCGACAGTGGACAACCCTGAAGAACCGACCTAGACAGCACGAACACGTCCGACTACCTTCCGTTCACCTGTACCACAGCACTGGGGGAGCGATACAGGAGGCTAATCCAGCAGCAGAAGTTGGGTGCGAATCCAGCAGCCTGCAGGACAGTAGCAAGGTAGCGATGGTCGACCCTATCAAATACCTTGGACTGATCCAAATTGATCAGCGCGGCTTCAGCGTCGTCTTTTACACCCTCTATGATCGTGCGGATCAGATGCAGGTTGCTCTGAATTGTTCGGCCCCTCAAAGAACAAGTCTGCTCAGGTCCCAACAGAGACTCGGCAACTGACTGCAAACGCTCCTGCAGGACCTTGGCCATAATCTTTAACTCTGTGTTCAGCAGAGTTATGGGCCTGTAATCATCTAGCTTCCCCCCATCACCTTTGCCCTTTTTCAACAGTGTCATCACGCCCCTGGTGATCCGGTTGGGGATGGACCCCGACCGAAACCAGTTGTTGAACACTGTAGTCAAAATCGGAACAAAGATGTGCGACAGCCTCAAGTACAATTCATAGGGCAAACCATCCAGACCAGGCGACTTGCCTCTGCCGACCTTCTTCAGTACTGCGTAGACTTCGCCCTCCGTGATCTCTCCCTTGCAGCTAGCTGCTTCAGTCGGCGAAAGCCGAGGAAAGTCAGCCAAATAGCTGCAAAACTCCTCCTCACGGAGACCAGGCTCCTTGGTAAACCAGCTCTCGAAATGGCGCTGAAACGCCTTGCACATGTCATCAGTGGCCCGAAGAGTATGCCCCTCCGGGGATATGACCTCACGAATGTAACGATCGCCACCTCGACGGA
Organism: Acanthosepion lycidas; assembly: GCA_963932145.1. Lineage (NCBI taxonomy): Eukaryota > Metazoa > Mollusca > Cephalopoda > Sepiida > Sepiidae > Acanthosepion > Acanthosepion lycidas. Next base: position 35,766,053 of record OZ010613.1, read on the forward strand.
CCTCTTCCCTGCGCAGATCTGTGCCCAAATTCACAGCTTCAGAAGACATCTTGCTTAACTCATGTCTAATTACCTGGCCCATGTAATAATATTAGAGTACTAGAGAGACTAATCAACTCTGAATCTGCTAAGCATCTCCCCTGGCAAGATCTTTCTTTTTCAATCTGATTTTTGCTTCTCTCAGTCAACTAAGGGGTAAAGAATTAATAATCTTTCTATGTAACCTGGTTGACAATGTTTTTTGGCTGAAAAGTTTTTCTAACTGTAATTCATTGTAAAATAAGAGACCTTTATTCTCACTCTGTATTCTTGTCTATTAGGGTCTGTGCTTGTGTATTTGTTAGTGGCAGTAGCAGAAGCAGTAAGAGAAGTACAATCTATGAATGAATTTTGTCTTCTTGTCTTCGCTCCTCTCTTGCCAATCTGTGTTTCAACTTCATCTGTTAAGTTTATATAAAGTTTGTACATCTCTGACATGGATTTATTATATATTTAATAAGATGTAACCCCACTTTTGTACGGTAAGATATAGCCTTTTTTACAATGCATTCACGTTTAACCCCAAGCATTAATTTTACTAACAAGAAATTTTTAAATTTAAAAAATATTTTACTTTGAACTATGATCCTGATCATTGACCAATATGGTTTTTCTGCTCTCCTTTTGATGAAGTATGCCATTGATCCAAAATAAAGGTATAACCTGATTCTTATTGATCTATTGATCCCTGTGCCAGTGATACCAAAAATGTAGAATTCCTGGCATTGTCACATGGTGGTGTTATTGATCTCCACAGCAATTGCATATTGACATAATCATGCTGAGAAGTAACCAGAGGTTTCACACAATAGTTGTTTGGATTCCCATTGAACAAACTCTATTGATAACTAACAACAAATTTCTTGAAAACAAATACAAGAATTTAAAAATATGTAAGGAATTATAAACCTATGTAGTCTGGGCGATGATTTTTCTAGTCGTGTTGTAACCTAGGAAAGGGTTACTGAATAAGAATAACCAAAATGAAGGTTGGAAATGGAACGATAATACTTATAACAGGAACAACATACAAGATTCACCTGTGGTGCATAGTAAGTAATCAACTGCTAATGGTGAGCTAGAAGCAAATCAAGGTGAATCTCAAGTAGAAGACAATATACAGTATATACTACTGCATTTAAAGGAATTTAGACATGCTCATTATAGTCCATAGCTATGGTATAACAAGTAGTAACTCTTAATAAAATAAGGAACCCTCACTATATTCTTGTCTATTTGGGCTTACGTCTATGTTTATTAGCGTCAGAAGCTAGGAGAATCTATGAACAGACTTCATCTTGTCATGTTCTTTCTGTACCTTTCTGTGATCCTATCTATGTCTCAGGTTTATATAATGAAGTTTATGCTTCTCTGACACTGAATTATTGTTTATAAGACTGCCTTTTGTTCAGTAACATATAGCCTGGGTCACAAGCTGAGCCTGACTTTTGATAATGATTGTGAACATTTTTTTTTAATCCTTTCACCCTGAGCATGGTGGTAATGCCACTAGTATGCAGGGAGTCACAGGGAGAGAAAGTGAGAGAAAAGAACGAGTATAGGGAAGATTGAAAGGAAAGGACAAAAGATGAACAGGATTCAAGAAGACGGTGATTAATGTTTTTAAATATTTGAAGATTGTAGTTATCAGGGAAGCAAGTAAATGGAAGGGAGTTCCACAGGTGGGAATTGAGAGAAAAGAAATTGTTGGAGTAGAAGTGATGGTTGCATTGAGCTATTTCAACAGTAAACAGGTGGGACCTAGATGCCAATCTAGTAGCACACTTAAATTTATCTAGTCAGAAAACCAGGGAAAAGTTTATTAGAGCAGTTGCCATGAAAATATTTATGGAAAAAACAGAGAGAAACCATGTTGTGTTGGCGAGAAAGTGACTGAAGTCAAGATGCCAAGTCAGGGTTGATTACATTGAAGATCCTTCTTTCGATTTTGTCAAGAACCTTGAGATGAACAGCAAAAGCACCAGACCAGATACAGCAGCATTATTACATGCCAAACTAATATTTTGTCTAAACAAAGCAAGAATTCTTATTTGGAATTTGGGAAATTTCAAAAGACTACATCTTTAAAATATTGCCCCAGAGGTAACTAAGTTGGTGAGAGATCTAGTCTTCTTAAAACTTAATGAATTCTTCTTGGTTTGCTTAACATTCAAATCATCTCGGAGCCTTATCATCACATCACAGTGTCAGTTTATGATGTAATGATGCCTTCTGCACTTCACTGCACAAGCAGTGATGACATCCAAGGTTGGCTACATTTGTGTATACACCCTGCTCACTATGTTCACAAGTTTGTTTCATTGGCTGTGATCGAATTCAACAAAGAATAATGACAAATGTTTTTCAAGACACTGACTGGGAAATAGCAAACAATGATTTCTCATTTAAATGGCAATGTCTTCCTTCAGCTTCATTGAGGTGAACTGTTTTGTTTTGTTTTGTGGCATACCAGCCTCAATAGGTCATATTAACGATAGATTCATATGAATAGAAAATATATACTTTGTTAGAAAACAGTCTGTCAATCCAGTTTCATTGATATTATTTTGGGAAAATGGTTGTTGTCAAGAGTCTGGTTTCATTGAGATATTCTTTTCAGATACACAGTTTGTAGAGAAATTGATTTTGACATTCTTATTTGGTTTATAATTTTTGATAGAGTCCTACAGTTTTGAGAAATGATGTATCATCCACTTTTACTTTCTTGAACAGCTCATACATATTGTTTATATTATAGGATTTTTGTCTTGAGAAAGCAAGATCTGAGAACTTGGTGTTGTGGAGTGGTTTCACAGTGGAGGCTTGTATTTGTACTAAGTTGGTCCTAAAATAGGTTCGATGTACAAAAACATTAGGAACTTGATATAATAGGTATAACACAGAGTAATCTAGTTGTGGTCACTGATACTTTAGTATTCAACTAACTGTCATCCGGCATCGACTGGCTGACTGACATTACTCGTACTACTCCTACTTATTATAGGTGGGAGAGTCTATTAACTATAGAATAAACGTGTTCCACTATAACACTTGGTTAATATATGTTTAATAGTATATGCTGTTTAATGTGCTTAGCATACTGTTTGATCTTCTTTGTTTAGTAAATACAAGTTGGTTATTCTTTTATGGCCAACACGTACATAGGCTAGTACCACTTCTTCTTTATGAGATTTTTTGGGAGCTGACTTCCATTCTCTTAGCTTGGGTTGAACTGCTAAGAGTTTATTGTGCGAGTTATCATCCCAGCATCGTTGCCATTCCTTTTTTATTTATTAATAACCTCCTGAAAATCTGTGTGTGGCATTTTGGTCTGTATATCTACATTCACATTTAAAGCTGACTTGGCTGGTATGTCTGCTTCATTATTACCTTTAACTCCAATGTGGCTAGGAATCCAGCATAGTTTGATGTCTTTATACTTGTTAATAGTGTGCTCATTTTGCGTAATATTTTCATAAGTGAGTTGTTAGATTTTTTTTTTCCTTCAAAAGCCAATAGGACAGACAGTGAGTCCAAAAAAGAAATTTTTTTGTTTGTTCTCCGAGATAATGTTGACATCTAGCTCGATTATATAAAACTCTTCAGTGTGTCCCTTTGTGACGCACCTTTTTTTGGCAATATGTTGGCTCACTGCTGCATATCCTATCCTGTCCTCACATCTGTACAGATTGGTATATGGTTAGAAAAGTTTGCCAGTATGTCCTGAAACTTATCCTGGAATGTGAGTGGGTGCATTTTTTGTTTGGGGAGATTGTAATTCTAACTGAACTTTGATAGCCCATGGAGGAATATCAGCTGCAGTTGTTTCTTGTATATTTCAGAGTGTGGTACCTTAGTCTTCAGCAATGGATTTCATCCTGAGTCTGTAGTGTTGTATAGCATTATCTTTTTGCTGGTTTAGATTGCAGTAATTCGGATCAAAGGTACTGCTGTAAGCTGGGTTAGTTAGGATTTAGCCCACCTGCTGAAGCTGTTTACAGGTTATGGCACTTGGGAATTTAGGGGATGGATGAAGACCAGTGTTACCCGTCCACCTTAAGAAGAAAGGTGCAGCAACCAAGTGCCTTTTTCTGCTAATATTTTCACTTACTGCTGCACATCCTAGCTTGTCCTCACAATTTAGACCATCTGTCTCGATGGGTGTATATTTAGGGAAGTTTGCCAATATGTCTTAAAACTTATCCTGGAATGTGAGTGGGTGTGTTTTTTTGTTTGAGGAGATTATGTAATTCTAGCTGAACTTTGTGTTGCCATGTGCCATGGTGGAATACTAGCTGCAATTGTTTCTTGTATATTTAAGGAAGTGGTGCTTAACTCTTCAGCAATGGATTTCATCCATAGCCCATAGGGTTGTATAGGATTATCTTTTTGTGGGAATATATCACAAAAATTCAGTTCAAAAGTACTGCTGTAAGGTAGATTAGTTGGGTACGATTTTATTTTTACATAGTACTGTAGTGCCAGTTTAGTACACCATAAATGTGGAGATGTTTCCTTAGCTCTCCACTGGATATGTTCAGAAAGGCCTGAGTACTAATCCGAGTGATTGATGATAGGTTGCATTGAGAATTTTTAAGCACAGCCTTCTGGCCACACTATACATAAAACAAATATGCAGTAAATCAATATGCAAACTTGATGGAAGAAATTAGGGACACAGGTAGGTAAGAGAGGTGCAAAGACATGGTTCATTCTTCTGATTGTTCTTCTCTCACTGCCTCTGTTTCTGTCACTGTAATGATACTGGCAAATTAATATGCCTAATTTGCATAAGTGCAAGAGAAAGCCTATATAACTCGTCACTGAGAATAACGTGGAAGAAAGACAAGCTTGGCGATTGACTAGTGCTAAACTTCGACTTCACATCGATCGTGCCAACGATAGGATCCCATTTGTCTCTAGAAGATTCAGATTTCGTGGATGCATGGATTCACTGTTTTTCTGCCAGTGCGAGTAGTAAAAAGCTGAAAGACAACAAGGAGAAGGGAGTCGAAAATGAAATTACGGATTTATTTTTGGCCACAGCTGGATGTGAAGCAATAATGAAAGTCTCCACTATGGCATATCCCACAAACTTGGAAGACCCGACTTTCGAAAAAATAAGTCAGATTATAAGGAGAACTATGAGACCCAAGAAAAGGCTGGTAGTGGCAGAAAGAACAAAGTTCATGTCGATGAAACAAGAAATTGACGAACCAGTTATAAAATATTAGGTTGGTGCAAAAATAATGACGTGACAATGTTGTTTTTTGACGTTAAAAAATACGTCAAAAAACGACATTATTGTCATTATTTTTGCACCAACCTAATATATACACTGTCTACGAAATGCGAGTAGATATTGCGAATTTGAAAAACTCTGACAAGACGAACAGACTATTGAAGAGGACTTGATTCAATTAAGGTTAATTGAAGGTATGTGCAATGCATCACACCAATATAAAATAATGGAACAACTACAAATAGGAAATATGTCTTTAAATTCATGCATTGACTTTATTCAGCAACAAGAATTAATACAGAAATACAACCATCATAAAAGTCAACCCATCGAACAAATATTCGCTGATATGTACATGTTAAAAAAGATAAGAAAATGTTTGAATTGTGGATGTGAACATGAAATAAAAAGGGAAAAATGCCCAGCATTTGGAAAAACCTGTACAAATTACTTAAAAAAAGAACCACTTTCAAGCAGTATGCAAATTCAAAAAGAAAAACATTGAAAGTGTTGACGAAAACGAAACCAATATGGAAATCTTCACATGAAAAAATAAGAATATAGAAATAATTGAACAAAAGAAAAAAGACATTAAAGGTTAAAATCAACAACTGCAATTTAGATATGCAAATTGATACTCGGAGTGAAGTAACACTGATACCAAAAAATTTTTGGTAACGCATTGGAAAGCCACATTTACGAAAGAGCAGTTTACAACGCCACCAATTTGATGGGTCGGTCATAAAAACCTTAGGATACTTTGAAGGGTTCTCAGAGTTAAAAGATAAATTTGAAGTAATACCTATAATTTTCACAAGTTGTAAAAAGAACCAAGGACTTCTTGGAAACGATGTGCTTAACATAATTCTACCAAATTAATTAATGAGATAAAAATGGAAAAAGCCAAAAATTTTAAAAACTATAAAGCAAGTTTAAAATTAAAAGAAAATGTCTCCCCCTCTTATTATGAGGCACGAAAATTACCAGTGATTTGTTGCCATTAGTAGTAACAAAACAACGAAAGTTAATAGAACAAGACCTTACCTTCTTGAACATGCTCCCCCTGGGGGTAGCAAGTGGGCATCACCCATTGTAGTTTTGAGGAAGACAGATGGTGATTTACGTATTTGTGGAGATTACAAAATAGGCGTAAATCACAAAGTTTGTTTCGATTCATATCCTATACCGAATATTGAAGTTGCATTACATGCACTGGCAGGAATGAGTGTTTTTACAAAAATAGATTTAAAAACGACATATCAACAAATACCAATAGACGATAACTTCAAAGAAGTAACCACGATAAATACGCCAATAGGGTTACTAAGATGGAAAAGGATGCCATATGGAATAAAAACTGCAAGTGCCATATTTCAAAGGGCCATCAAACAGGTTTTAGAAAATATGAAAAATATGATGTTACCAAGATGATATATGCAGAGGATCTACTAATGAAAATGAATTAAAAAAGAAAACCAACATAATCTTGAATAGATTAAGAAATGCTGGAATGACAATAAACGAGAAAAAATGTGTAAGCATTTGTAGTAAAATATCTTTTTTAGGTTATTCTATTTCAAAAGAAGGTATATCACCAGACCAGGCCTTGATAGAAAAAATACTAAAAGTAGCTACACCTACAAATAAAAAAGAAATGGAGTCTTTTTTGGGATTGGTGAATTTTTACAGGCAATATTTACCAAAATACACAGACTCGACTGAACCGTTTGCAAATTTAAGAAAAAAGAATGTTGAATTTATTTGGTCAGAGGAACAACAAAAAGCAATTATGGCAAAGAAACCAGTAGTGAAAATGTTTGATCCAAAAAAGGACATTACCTTAACCACAGATGCAAGCAAACATTCAATATCGGGAATATTATCACAAGAAGGACATCCGATAATGTATTTATCAAGAACACTAACGAACACCGAATTTAATTATTCAAATATAGAGAAAGAAGCATTGGCTATTGTGTGGACAACTACTAGAGCCTGACAATTTTTAATTGGGGAAAAAATTTCTGTTAAGAAGTGATCGTAGATCATTAGAGTTTATATTTAACCAAAGGAAAGAATTACCCAAAGTCACGACATCGAGGATACTAATAAGATTGATGGCATTTGACTTTGATATAGAATATCTCAAAGGAAATTCAATTCCACATGTAGATGCACTATCAAGATTGCGATTTTACAAGGAGTCAAAATACAAAACACAAGAAGAATTTGAAGATGCATTCTTACATTGGGTAGAGACTGATGTTTTGTCTTTAGATAGAATGGCTGCGAAAACTAGACATGATTCAGTACTAAGTAGGATAATATTGAGAATAAGAAAAAACTCATGGGGAAATTGTTCTAGGGCGGAAAGACCCTACAAAGAAATAAGACAGAAATTAACGATAGAACATGGAGTGATTTGTAATGGGGATCGGGTAATTCCCCCAGAAACACAAAAAAAATTGGTAATAAAAAGTGTACATGATGATATATACTGTAGAGTAGCGGCCACACAAAAAAGGATAAAATTAGAAGCATGGTGGCCGGGATATTCAAGAGATGTCAAAGAATATATAAAAAGGTGCAGAAAAATGTAAAGAATTAAGAAACTTAAACATTCATGGCCCAGAGAAGTGGAGCCATGGAGTCGGGATCATGCATATATTACTGGAGTGGGACTCTTATTAATTCTAGTAGACTCTTTTTCAGGATGGCCTGAAATAATCTGGGTGCCAGACAAGAAAAGTTCTACGATAAAAAAGATTCTATGGGTCATATTTTCCAGAAACGGCACACCAAAAACCCTGGTATCTGACAACGCACCAGAATTTTGTGATGAAGATCTTAATTTATGGATAGAAAAAATGATATGTAAACCGTATAAGACACCCCCATATCACCCTCAGTCGAACGGGTTAGCGGAAAGAATAGTGCAAACTGTAAAACCAGGACTAAAAGCATGTTCTCAGCAAAAAGAAAAAGTAGAAGTTTTTCTACCGAGTTTGCTTTTAAGCTATCACACAATACTGGAAAACTAGAAAGCCCATCAGCTTTAATGGGAAGACAAATTGCTAACGATATTGTATTACACAAATGAAAAAATGTGGTACAAAAAGAACAAAGAAGCAAATCCGGAAAGGGCAGAATTTATGATGCAAAAAGGTCAGAATACAGCTATAATAAATAGAGAAAATGGCAACAGTGTATTAGCCCATGCAGATCAAATAAGGACCCAGGGTGAATATGAAGAGCAAAATGATGAAGAAATGTCAACGATTCTGTCCGTTAATGACTTATTAGAACAACCGTTACAGAACGAAACATCAGAAGACGAAATAATGCAGGATCAAGTGGGACAGAATGAGTTTGAAAGTTCGGACAAAGATCAAATAATGCAAGAAGATGCCTATGATTACACCGTAGCGTGGGATAGATCTAGGTCTCCCAGAGAAAGAAATTCGGGAGAGAGAGAAGTAGAGCAAAGTAATGAAAATATCACGAGAAGTAGTACAAGTACTACTAGAGGTATAAAACCTATACGTTTCAGGGAGATGTAGTGATACTGGCAAATTAATATGCCTAATTTGCGTAAGTGCAAGAGAGACTATATAACTGGTCACTGAGAATAACGTAAAAAAGAAGAATACAAGCTTAGTGACTGACTAGTGCTAAACTGGGGACATCACAACAGTCACTAACAAACACATATGTACAAACCCAAATGGACATGAATACAGAATGAGAATCAGTCTCTTATTTTACAATCAATTACAATAAGAAAAGTTTTCCTGTCAAAAACATTGTCGACCAGGCTACATAGAAAGATCATTAAATTCTTTACTCCTGATGTACTTTTGAATACTTGAATTTGTTTTCATTAAATATGTTTTTAATGATCACATAATATATTAGTCCATTCTGTAACGTTGAATTACAGCAGGGATAAAGAAGTTGCCACAACCTGCTGAGCTTTGCACATTGTGTGTAATCCCCATAAAATTTGGTTACTGATATATATATAAGCGATGTCTGCGAAGATCAATAAGACTGCCATGCAAAATTCTGGCAGAGGGAACAACAGATCAACAACAAGCATGGATTATATAGTATTAATTACAGGATTCTAAAAAGCAATCTGGTATTAATTAGGGGGTTAAAAAATTTAGTATTATTTATAGGTTTGTAACATGATGGTTATAAATAAGCTAAACCTAAAGAACCAGACAACCTACCACGGTTTCACCCAAGCGATCGTCAGGGAATGCAGGTCAGTCCCTGACAATCCGCTTAGGTGAAACCGTGGTAAGTTGTCTGGCTCTATTCATGTCCATATCAACATTATTTGTTGCTTTAAAGTAATAATTTTATATTCATACAAATAGATAATACAAATAGATACATGTAATTCCAATATGTGCGGATCATAAGAAATATACATATAAATTGTCGCTGCTAAATAAATGACCCTAGTGAATAGAATTTTTCTTATTTATTACACATAGGTATAATGGTTCATAATGCAAAATGGTCGATGCCATTAATCGCAATAAAAAAGTTTGAAAAATGTTGCACTATTATATAATTGTGCGGTTGCATTGGTCATATTTTCTTCCTGAGTAATCTAGAGTTTTTATTTATACCAGTGTTTCTCAACCTTTTTGACTTCGCAACACACTTGTAGAATAACTGCAACTCTGGGGTGCACTTTAAATTTTAACAAAGAAAAATTAGTCATGAAATTTGAAAATAGGAAAATAAAAGATGTCTCCTTTTATTTTGAAAACATTACATTGTATATTTAAGCAGTATAGTTTTCATTTAAAGTGATTTATGAAGAATCTTTTATTTATTTATTTAATTTTTATTTTTAAAGAGAGGCTGATATTAACAGGTTTAAATCTCTAAAAAGCAGAGTATTATCCAGTTTTAAAGTTTAAGGAATTTAGCATCCCGTTTAAAATATCAAATGACAAAAACTTAACTTAGATATGAATGCCATGTGCTTGGTGTCTCTAGCTTTTTAAAAATAAAGATTTTTAAATATAAAAAAATTCATAAATTACTTTCTTTAACTTAGGGCATATTAATGAACCCAGGTGCACCAGTTTAGAAAGACTGATCTATACAATTAATTCTGTTTTTGCAAGTAAGAAAGAATTAGGCTTTCTTTTAATTTTATTGGTTGGTTGTTTTTGTTTAGTGACATATCAACACCTCTATGGGTTATTTAATGCTGAAATCTTATTATTTTGTATGCAATTTTTATCTATTTTTTTTTAGATAATAATGGTGTTAGGGATACAAGTCTTACTAATTCATTGTAAAATAAGAGTGATTCTCATTCATGTCCATTTGGGTTTGTACATATGTGTTTGTTAGTGACAAACAGAGGCAGTGAGAGAAGAACAATCAGAAGAATGAATCATGTCTTTGCTCCTCTCTTGCCCATCTGGGACTGGGTGACTGTTGGGAGGAGAAGAGTGGATGCATACCTTTCCCAAGAGTGTATGCATGTAAGGGAATATAACAAAACCCAACTGTAATTGGAACTCTGTTCTCTGACTAACAATTATGAGTTATTATCCATTATACAACCTGCACATCCAAACTTACAGCATCTGGTATTCCTAAGCTTTCACCCATCTAGGTGTTGCTTAACTTTGGTGATCATACATGAGCTGCTGTTTCAACAGGATGTGTCTGAAAGCCTTACATTTTTTTTAAGTCATTAAAAGTAAAAATATTCAATGAAAGCACAAAAAAATTTAAAAAAAAACAAAAAAAAAAAAGTTGTATTTACAGACTGATCTCCCCTATTGTTCAATGAAATAATGTTTGCTTTTTGCTGCTTTGTGTTGCAACAAGAATTCAGACAAGGCTATTTCAGCTCTGTTTAAAAGCAACAAAAATAAGATGAAAGAAAAACTGGTCAAAAATATAATAAAATATCAGTTGTATATCAAGCAAAACATATTTTTCTGGTGTTTTGCTTCTTAGGCTCTCAGCTGAAACATGCTTAGCAAATTTTATTAATTTGATTAACAAATCAACCACAATTTCTTCATTTCTAATGGGATACTGCAACACTCACCTACCATAGTTTTCAGACAGTGGGACAGAAGATGACAGACACAGGCTTAGTGTAAAACTATTTCTAGTTCCAGTTTATAATCACCCCTCCTCGTCTATTGGTCTATTCTCCCCCCCCATGTCTATATTGGTCTATTCTTTTCAAACCCCCAATGTCTATTGGTCTATTCTTTTCAAACCCCCCCCCCCAATGTCTATTGGTCTATTGTTTTCAAACTCCCCCCCCAATGTCTATTGGTCTATTGTTTTCAAACTCCCCCCCCAATGTCTATTGGTCTATTGTTTTCAAACTCCCCCCCCAATGTCTATTGGTCTATTGTTTTCAAACTCCCCCCCCCAATGTCTATTGGTCTATTGTTTTCAAACTCCCCCCCCCCAATGTCTATTGGTCTATTGTTTTCAAACTCCCCCCCCCAATGTCTATTGGTCTATTGTTTTCAAACTCCCCCCCCAATGTCTATTGGTCTATTGTTTTCAAACTCCCCCCCCAATGTCTATTGGTCTATTGTTTTCAAACTCCCCCCCCCCCAATGTCTATTGGTCTATTATTTTCCAACATTCGCTACCATAAAGGAGCACAGATATCATGTAGCAATTCAGTACTCTTTTCTTTGTTACCAACAAAAGCCTCCTGTCTCATAATACTCTGCCTAGCTTTTGGAATACGTCATTGGCCATCCCAATGCGTCCTTGGGTCTCAGCATCACTTTCCATCCTGTCAGAACACTTCCCAGATATTTAAATTTCTACAGCTGCTTGATTATAGTGCTCCCAACCTCATCATTTTGCTAATGACCATGCATCCTGTCTTCTTGTAGTTCATGCCTAGTCCCTCCTCCTTGCTCTCCTTTGCTACCTTCTGTAGGAGGTTTTATGGCTTCCTTTCCGTGTCTGCTATCAGCACCGTGTTATCTATTAGGTTGGTGCAAAAATAATGTCGTTTTCTCACATATGTTACTGTGTGAAAAAACGACATTATTTTTGCACCAACCTAATAGTAGGGCATTGAAATTCATAAAGTGTTACTATGTGAGAAAACGACATTATTTTTTGCACCAACCTAATAGTAGGGCATTGAAATTCATAAAGTGTTACTGTGTGAGAAAACGACATTATTTTTTGCACCAACCTAATAGTAGGGCATTGAAATTCATAAAGTGTTACTATGTGAGAAAACGACATTATTTTTGCACCAACCTAATAGTAGGGCATTGAAATTCATAAATCCTCGATATAATGAGGAAATTCCATCAGAACATTGCTAGAGGAAAAAAGGTCTTGTCTACAGTATACCATGATGGTTAATGGCAGAAAAATATGGTGAGAGAACATTCAGGCAGAATACATTTTTAGGGGTACCTTGCTGTCCAGGGAGAATCAATAAAAAGTTGTTACTTCTACATCAGTGGTTTTCAAGCTTTTTGCTGGAGCGGAACAACAAGGAAACATTCCAGTTGCTCGAGGAACCCCTGCAATAAATTGTCTTATGCAAAAGAAAAGCTTTCAATTATTAAAATAAAATACTCATCTTCAGATTTATTTACAAGAAAAATACAAAGACAAACTGTAAAAATACTGTATACGTAGATATGCAATTTTAATTTTGCTTCTACGGTTATTACACATGTATTATGTTTTGTTAGTGATTTAGTGGAGGTACCTAAACACACATATCTGCACAGGAGAATTAAAAATTACTGTCAATCATAGTACTTGTGTAACTTCTTGCGGAACCCCTGGGCTTTACTGGCGGAACACTAGGGTTCTGCAGAACCCTGGTTAAAAACCACTGCTCTACATAAACTTTCTCTTTATGTATATAGTGCATGATGCTTTTATGCACTCACTGAAAAAATTGTCTTTACTTTTACATGTTCCCTTACTACCCAATTAACTGGTAATGATCCAGTTTGAGGGAAAAAAAATTTCTAGGTAAGAATAGAGCTAAACTGGAACTTTGCAAAAGAAAAATAATTTTCACAAGGAATATTCTTTGGTCAAGCTGTTGAAAAGGAAGAAATTTAAATTTCTTATTTTTTATTCTATGTTTTTCAGTGGACAAGTGGATATTCAAAACTGAATATCTTTCCTTTTATTATTAAAATATGCAATATTTTGGTTACAGCTTATGTAGGAGGCCTAGCTCAATGGAATTATTCCCAGCTTTGTCATTAATTCCTGTCTGAAAGAAAGGAAGAAATAATTTCACAGGAGACAGTTTGTATAAATGTGGACATCAATTTACTGTCATGACCGTTATGTCAAGTAACCAAAATGATTGTCATTAAGAATTATAGTTGTATGCTTTATCTCATTTCCAAATATTCCTAAATGTTGTAACATCGAGCCTGGTCAGTACCTAGATGGGTGACTGCTTAGGAATACTAGGTGTTGTAAGCTTGGATGTGTGGGTGTTGTAAGCTTGGATGCGTTGGTGGTGTAACGGGTGATGGCTTGGAATTGTTTATCAGAGAACTGAGTTCCAATTCCAGTTATATTCCATTTCATTTGTCATATTCACTTACGTACAAATAGTCTTGGGAAAAGTATAAAGCCACTTATCTCCCCACCTATGGGTTAATTAGTAAAACTTGTACCACTAAAACCATTATTATCTCCAAAAAATAAAATAAATTGCATAAAAAAATATTTCTATTTTGGCATTAAATAACCCATAGAGGTGTTGATATGCCACTAAATGAAAACAACCAAACAGATGTTGCAAGAAAAATGTATGTTTGTTGAGAATATGTCCAGTTATTTAAAATGGCTGTGCGGTCTGTTTAACTTGGCAACTGATTAGAGGTCACTTTGCTGTGCATGTGTAAGCAGACCCACTCCTGTGGGCTTACCCAAGTGATAGTGAGACATTCAGTGAATATATGCCATTGTGCGACCATGGCATTTACAGTGACTGAATTGGTCTATTCTTTATGTCTTTACATCACTAATGTTTATCAGCTCCTTTACGACCCAGATTTAACTCTCAATGACTTGACTTTTCCCAAAGCTAAAATTGCTACCGAAAGACTGAACAAGATTAAAGACAGTATGGCAAGATATTATTATTCTATGTTACATGGACCTTCAGAATGTGATCGATCATGGCTCTCTACAGTTTCCTATTCTTTGTAGCTCTTCATAAGGTTTCACATTTGCTCTTAGTCCTTGTTCTGCAATCCATTTGCACAAGTTTAATAAGTTACTCACTGTTTCCCTCTGTTCTTCAGTATGTCCTGTGAGTGTCAAATTCTCCAATGCCTCCATCCTCATTATGTATCCCAGAAATTTCAGCTCTTTCTGATTCTGTGTATCAGCAACCTTTTTTGTTTCCATTTTCCTTAAATTTTCCTCATTAAATCATATATTCAGTCCATAGTATTCTCAGCATCCTTCTGTAGAAACACACATATGTTGCTTAAAGTCTCTTCTTCATCTATGAGGAGTTGATCCAGAAAAAGGATTTTGCAGATAGTTTTGAAAAATGGAAGAGATATTGGCTAACATGAAGTCTCAAGTGGAATAATTGGAAGTGCAACAAGCTTTTGCTGTCTACGGTATTTTTATTTTTTACTTTAAGTAACTAGGCACTTTCCAGAAACAGCTTATATTATTGTGAAGCTGTTACACAAATTGCAGTCAGGAAAGTAAATTTACAGTCAAGCTGAAGAACAAAGCCCAGGGTATTTTCTTTTCTTTCTCACTTTAACTCTCCTTTAAGGTTGGTATGCAAAAAAAACCCTTTAACAGATTCATCAGTCACCAAAATGGCCGGTAAGCTTACAAATACAATAAATGCAACTGTGGACAAATATTTTTTTAAATTAATCAGAAATTAAAAAGTACAACTCGAGTACAATTGCAAGAAGTAAATCTGAACAGGAAGGAATAATAATAATAATAAACCATTTGACTTGAGTATAAAGAACAACAATGTTTGCCTCTTTGGCTCAAGCATAAACGGAATACACGTTTGCCTCTTTGGCTCAAGCATAAACGGAATACACGTTTGCCTCTTTGGCTCAAGCATAAACGGAATCCACGTTTGCCTCTTTGGCTCAAGCATAAACGGAATCCACGTTTGCCTCTTTGGCTCAAGCATAAACTGAATCCACTTTTGCATTTAAGTAAAGTACTTTTTTACTGGAGATTTTGACATGAAATAATTTATTAATGCTGAAGCAGCATGTGCCTGATGTAGCCATTGCCAGTAATTTTATGTTGATAATGTATCTTTCCATTTTGATAGTTGATTAACAAAGATGTCATCTCCATTTTTGATGAATGATGAATACTCCAAGCAAAAGTGAACAGCAATTTAACAAATGATTAAAAAAGAAATCTGGTTTTACATGTGCAGTTTTTTCTCAATTTTCCTATGTTGGGCTGACTCAGCATAAATTGTATGAAATAGAAGCAAAATCCAGAGAATGCAATAGATGAAGACTTACCAATAAAAATGGTCTCAGCTGTGTGAAGAGAAACACAATAGTGTCACATCATTCTCAAGTGGTTGTCTCTTTGCATAGCTTTGATGTAGAGGGCAGGAAGGGTCAGTTTCTGTATGCGTGCTGATGACATCATCAGATATATAATTTCTCACGTTCACCCAGAGGTAAGAGAAGATATAATATTGTCAGATGATTTATTTTTAGCATCATTTGTTCTCTACGCATATGTAACAGCACATACTTTCAGCTAAAGATATGGGTCTTTTATAACATGAACAAGAAATGTCTAACATGGGGATGAAGCCTGTCCAGAAAATATTAATATTAACAAAAAAAAAAAAAAAAAAAAAAATAGCCTACCCAGGATAATGACAACTTAGGATAATGACAACTTAGTATACTGTCAATTGGCTCCCTTGGGAACTGAGGCACAGTGAAGTAATGGATAGCAGCTCGGACTAAGGAATCGGAGAGCCCAGGTCAAATTTCAGTCAAATCTATTACATTCACTTACGTGCTAATACCCTTGGGAAAGGTATGAATTCTACATGGCAACCTACTGCAGGAAAAAAAAATCTGCCTCGTCAGTCATGAAAGATACATGATTGCCTAAGTATGTATTACACATGGCACATAATTGATACTACCTACCAATCCACCAATCCTTTTCTTAGTTTCTAAAGTTTCTCAGCACATTGCTTAACTTTTAGAATGCTTCTTTTGCTAGTCCAATGTTTTTACCTGATTCAGGCTAGAAATGTTCTTTCTGTGGCCATTTTCTTTAAGACTCACCCTATTCATGGGATTTTCTGTAGAACCAAATTTCTGCTGCCTCCAGTTTTTTTCTTTATCCGTGGGGAGATTGTCCAACATTCACTGTCATATAAGAGAATGTATATCACACACAGGAGGCATGATGGAGTAATGCATAGTGGCTTGGATTGAGAAATCAGAGAACCAAGTTCGAATTCCAGTTGAATCCATTACATTCACTTACGTGCTAATACCCTTGGGAAAGGTATGAATCCGTTTCTTCTCCCCTCAGCTATGGTAATACTCTTGGGAAAGATATGAATCCTTTTCTTCCCCTCTCAGCTATGGGTAATTAGCAGGATAGATCGGGGTCTATAGCATTGGATGGCAACTGGCCTCCTGCAGAAAGAAATGGCAACCTAATGCGGGAAAAAATCTGCCTCATTAATCATGTATCAAAAGATATATGATCGCCTAAGCATGTATCACACATGGCATATAACTGACAGACCACTTAGCAAAACGGTCTGCAAAATCATTTTTCAGGATCGACATCAGCTTCTTTCTCACATTCTTCTCAAATCTGTTACTCTCTGTCTCGGTCTGTTCATATCAATTTATGTCCCTGAGGTGATTCTTATATTTTTCCAGACTGAGATGCTTTCTAAATTTTTGTATGCTGAACAAAAAGATTCACATTAGCCTGACATTATGGACATGCCATAAGTAAAGAGCATAATGTCAGGCTAATATGAATCTCTGAGGTTGGCGGGAGAATGTATTGGTTGAAACATTGTGGTAACAAGAAAAGAAACAAAGTATTGGTTCTAACTTCCCTTGAAATGAAATGACTCTTTTGAAGGAAATTATTCTCTGGTTTCAATCAGAACAGTTAAAAATATGATTAATTCAGTCAGATATGTGCCATGCATGATACACACTTAGGCAATTATGTATCTTTTGATACAGGACTGACAAGGCAGATTTTTACATTTCGGCAATTTTGTTCCAGCTAAAAGAAATACATTTTTTTTAAGAGTAAGCAATGTTATTTTATTTATAATGGTGGTTAAGTAGTTATTTAGCTTTAAGTGGAAAAGAAAAACAGCCGTTTTGTTTGAGTTATTTTTAACTCAAACAAAACGGCTGTTTTTCAAGATCATAAGCGCCTTACCATGGAAAATATCAGAGAGCATTTTAATTGCTACAACAGTGAGAATTATTCTTTTAATGACCCATGCTTGATTATGTACCAAATGATGATAAATACAAAAAAATAAAATAAAATAAAAAAGCAATTGATCAGTAATCTCGTCTTACAGACAATAATTGTTTCCAACTCCACTAAATAAAATTGTAAATTAAAATTTAGTCTATAATTTTATAAAATATTACTTTTTAAAAAAGCTATCTAATTTTAATAATTGCTCTTCTTAAAAAACTTGACTTATCGAGTTTTTAAATTAAAACTGTTAAACATTTAAAGTAAAGACATTCAACAATACAAAATTACATATTTTTTTATATTTTCTTCATTAATAACAAGCTGTGAGTATTCAGTTAGTTATGTGCCATGCGTGATACACACTTAGGCGATCATGTAACTTTCGATACATGACTGACGAGGCAGAATTTTTTTTTTTTTGGCAGTAGTATGCCATTTCTTTCTGCAGTAGACCAGTTGCCATCCAAGACTACAAAACCCGGTCTGTTCTGCTATTTACCTATAGCCGGAGGGAAAGTAGAGGATTCATACCTTTCCCTAGAGTATTAGCACATAAGAGAATGTAATGGATATAACCGGAATTTGAACTTGACTTTCCAATTCCTCAATCCAAGCCGCTATACATTACTCTACCATGCCTACTCTCTTCAATTTTGCTTTCAGAGTTTCAATATTGTGGTGCTGCATAGAACATGCCTCACTGTCAAGAACTGTCCACAAACAAATAGTTAAGAGTGTTGATATCTGTTGATGAGGAAGACCATTTGTGCTTGCTGATGAAGCCAGGACAGTTGTCTCTGTGGCATTGCTATGCCACAGAAATTTCTGATCCGTTTCCTTGTAGATTATACATTCAGTAATGTGCCATGCGTGATACACACTTAGGCAATCACAAATCTTTTGATACATGATTGATAAGGCAGTTTTTTCCCCGCAGTAGGTTGCCATTTCTTTCTGCGGTAGACCAGTTGCCATCCAATGCTATAGAACCTGGCTTGTCCTGCTACTTACCCATAGCTGGAGGGAGAAGAGGATTAATACCTTTCCCAAAAGTATTAGCATGTAAGTGAATGTAATGGATTCGACTAGAAGTCAAACACGGCTCTCCAATTCCTCAATCCCAGCCACTATCCATTACCCCTCACTGTGCCTTCTCCTAAGATTGATTACCATAGCAAATTATTTACTTCAATTATTTTGTGCTGGGAGAAATAGCATTTATTCTACTATGAGAATGTAACATTCCAGAAAGGATTTGATCAGATTGCGGAAATAAGTGCATCATTTTTTAGTTATAACTTTGATTTTCTTTGTACATTGAGAAATAAATATGAAATTTTTCCTTCATATTTTTTTTTATTGTCTTGAAGTCAGAATGCTATAGCCATTTGACTGTATCCCTTTTGCATGGGAACACAGCTCTTACTTTGTGAACTATTTGCTTTATTATTGTTGCTTTTCCTAGTTTTGAATTTCATATATATTTTTTGTTTAGTATTATTTTGCCCAGTTCTTTTTCTTTCTTTAGTTATTATTTATGGTGAACTTTGTCAATTCTGCTTGTTGTACATTTTTGTCAAGTACACTTAACCATGGCACATTACTCCACAGAAGCAACTCACTGAAATGGCACTTTGATGACAATTTGTGCGTATGTGTGAATCACACTGAGTATTTACAGAAATATTTAACTTTCTGTTGTAGCATACTTACAGACGATATTGGGTATGTCCCCATTCGCATATACTGTATGTTGGTCTGCAATTGGAGATTTGTATGCGGCTGTGCCTCCAGGCAGAGAATGCTATGTCAAAAGGCAGAGTCTCATCTTGGGAAATAGCTACTCAATCCTGTTTATACGGGGTCTATAGGAAATTTTTGCCCGAGCCTATAGGCTCGGATACCCCACATTAAATTCAGCCTTGTGTGACATCTGAATGCATGGGGTGGTTGGTAGATATCATGCAGTTGGAGATTCATTGTCGAATTCATTTGACTCGTAGCAGTTGACTACTTCTACATGCCACTGGTGAATCGTATGTGTTGTTCTTGTCCTAAGTATTATTGTTCATTATCAACCTTCATTTGATTATTCTATTCAGTAACCTTCCCTAGGTTACAACACTTTCTTTTAATACTGTGGGGCATTGGCACATCATTAGTACCATAGGGTTTTCAGACACAAATATAATGTATATATTACCTATTTCTTAATTTTGTTGTTAAATATTATTTTTATTGGATTGTTGGATTTACCAGTTATATGTGGGTGGCCTCAATAGTACATACCACAAGTACAAATATTTACTCAAATTTTAAAAATAAATAAAGATGACTAGGGAAAAGATCAGAAGAATGTACATGAAGGTGTTAAAGAAAGAGAACACGTTAACTGTTCTGGGAACTTACCTATAACGATAATGGACTCTTCCTGACACTATAAATACTGAACATGTTAACTGTTCTGGGAACTTACCTATAACGATAATGGACTCTTCCTGACACTATAAATACTGAACATGTTAACTGTTCTGGGAACTTACCTATAACGATAATGGACTCTTCCTGACACTATAAATACTGAACATGTTAACTGTTCTGGGAACTTACCTATAACGATAATGGACTCTTCCTGACACTATAAATACTGAACATGTTAACTGTTCTGGGAACTTACCTATAACGATAATGGACTCTTCCTGACACTATAAATACTGAACATGTTAACTGTTCTGGGAACTTACCTATAACGATAATGGACTCTTCCTGACACTATAAATACTGAACATGTTAACTGTTCTGGGAACTTACCTATAACGATAATGGACTCTTCCTGACACTATAAATACTGAACATGTTAACTGTTATGGGAACTTACCTATAATGATAATGGACTCTTCCTGACACTGTAAATACTGCGCCTCTCAAGAGGTATAATGAATGAATGGTGTAACGAGTCAAGACAATATTAGTTCACTCTAAACCAGACAGACAGTCATTACTAACACCTTCAACTTCTTGCACTATATTTCTGTTGTAATATATCTTTGTTATTCTACTCTTGTGTTTGTGTTGTTCTTCCTTGGTTCTAACCTTGGACCATAACTGTGGTGCGAGGATATTGGACCATAACATTAACAAAGTGTAAAAATACCTTCTCTCTGACCCAGAAAAGGAAAGCTAGAGGATGTTATAAAAAATCTATCCATACTCAGGAATCGAGCACATTCTGTTGCAAAAGGCTATGTTTTTCCTGTGTGTCCAGAAGCATGCTCTCTTCACGGCATCAATTCTAAAACTGTTTTTTTGTATAGAGCATATCAGTTTTGAGTTCTTTTACTTTCTTTGTACATTGAAGACATGATTTTTTTATTTTAACCATGTTATGTATTGTAATAGAGTCCTTCAATAAAAAAAATTATATAAATATATGTGTGTGTGTGCGTGAATCACACAGGTTGTTCATACAAACATTTAATCTTATCTTTGTTATTATCAAAATGTTTTAGTTATGTGTCCACCGTCCTCCTTCAGGACAATTGCGGAGTGGACTAATGCATGTGTTCATGAATTTAGTGACAGTAATTAGTAGTTGAATCTCTGTGCTGGATGATACAGCTTTAGACTCAATGGAAACAAGGTAAACAATAACTAAACATTTATAAAATAGGGACCAGATAAATATAATAATAATCCTTAAACGTAGACAGCAGAATGAGAACTATCTACTCCCATAGATTAAATAAAGTGTTCGGTATGAAATTACCTGAAGGTTACATTTTCAGCTCTAATAATATAATCTGTAATACTTTTGCTATTTCCTTTTTGTAAGGAAGTTAATTCATTATACAAGGAAATAATTTTTGGCTTTCCTTTTGACAAGTAGTGTTCTCTTAAAATTTGCAGTGCTTTTCTGCCATTGTCAGGGCCTCTCTCGTAATAAAAAACAGACTTCGGTCATTGAGAAATTGAATTAATTCAGCAAACATGTTTACATTCTTGTCACTGGGATGATCAAATGGGCCTAGGATAATTTTGTGTAATTTCTGGATTCTTATGTATACTAAAATTTTTACTTCCCATATTTCATATTTGGATTCATCACCTTTGAAACTTTAGTGATGTCAACAAACACTCGTTGGTACTTTTCTAATGTCAACAGATACTCATTGTCAGTTTCATAATGCTCGTTGTAGTAGAGACTTTGTAATTGTAGAAACAATATGTAGAATGCTGTTGAACAATGCTGGTGTCAGACACCATCGAATATCGCTTGCACTAATAGTACTTGCTTGATAATACTTGCTCGAAAAGTAACCACCAAATAGTGATCTATATAGTGAATAGTATAGTGATAGAGGATAGTGTAGGAAGAGTGATCTGTATAGTAATAGAGGATAGAGTAGAAATAGTGATCAATTAGATGCCACACTAATTCCTATATATACATTTCCTTTGCGATCACGTGGTCTACTTATTAGAAATGGAATCACCTGTGTTTGCTCATTGGTGGTCTGTGTTCAAACTACAGTGTCAGCAGTGACACTTTATTCCTATATAACAGAAACAGAATCAGCTTCTGAGCCTATAACCTGTAGAGTAACTGGCCATGGTTAAATGTAATTGGCAGAAATGCTGAACAAACAGAATTGACAAAGTTTACAATAAACAATAAGAGAAAAAAAAAAAGCAAACAACAGAACAAAACTAATACTGAGCAAACAATATTTGCATGGCAACACAATAGTAATAAAGCAACAAGTTCACAAACCAGAATGGTGTTAACACATAAAATCACACAGACCAGTGAACACAGTGTTCTTACTTCCAGATAAGAATGAACAGAAGTACGTCAAATGAGGCTAGGAAGTGACCTATCTTATTGGGTAGGAAGAAATCACAGCATGCATCAATATGATTTGCCTATAAATTTGGTGAGGGGGATGTTTTTGCAGTCATTCCCAACAGTACTCGAACCAACATCACTGGACATCTGAATAAGGCCAGAGGGTGCAATGGCCAAAGTGTTGTGATAATAACAACAAAAATGATGATATTAGTCCAAATATAAATACTGATAGGTACTTGTTCCAGAAATTTTAGTAGAAACCTTATCTGTTAGTTCTGTAGAGGATTGTTATAGCATTAGTACTGTGGAGTTTCATAACAATCCCATTTAAAATATAGATATAGCATTTACTTATTCCTTATATGTATATATTTTTAAGTAATTCATTGAGTCTGAAAGAAATCTCAACAGAATGCAGAAAGCACTGGATGGCCGTTTCGTCCTATATTTGGGACTCATCAGCAGTGCGCATCCACTACCGACAATTGAAACCCTGACAGATTGTCAAGCGAACATCATACCAACTGTTCCACTGGGCCTCGGTGACGAAGAGATTGCAAATCAGACTCAATATAGCGCTGCTCGCTCACATATTCCATGGTGGAACTCTTACTGAGTTCTCCGTTATATATATATATATATATATATATATATATATAGTCTTGAATGTTCTGTTTTTTTATTTGATAAATAAAAATGAAAAAAACAAAAAGCTGTATTTTCAAAAAATCAAATTAAAAAGCCAACATTAAAAAATGAATTTGTAAATATATAAAATTAAGATATGTGAAAATAGGTTTAATATTCTGTCAATTTCTGGGATGAGGAGTTATCACTGTTTACATTTGGACTACTGTCCTCATCTTTGTTGATATTATGTCATGATCGCCTTCTGTCTGAAATTCTGGGATGAGGAGTTATCACATTATTTACACTCAGACTATTGTACTAATCTTTTTTTGTTAGCCCAAAATTTCAGCCATTGTGCTCTTCAGCCTTTCTCGGGTGGATATTGATGCGGGTAACCTACAAGGAATTCTGAACAGGATCCTTTAATCTATGGGGATAGAATGCCTAGTGCTATCTCATCTAGTTCTTATTTTTAGTACTGCTCAGTTATTGCTCGGCTATTTCCACCAAGTCCAAGTACACGCTGCCTGGCCCAGGGATTGAACCTACAATTACTATGTTACAAAATTCATGAACCAATGCTCCAAGTAGTGTTTAATAGGACTCAGTAGAAACAGACAAAGAAATAACTAAGCAGTATTAAAAGTAAAATGCATAAAAGGCAGATGGCATATGATAGGACCCACTGACAGGCCACGTAGGTTTTAGCTTTAAGTTTACAAGTAGTTTACTGCAAAAGAGACTTGTGCAACATCACCCTCACCCTAATAATGGTATACAAGTTAATAATCAAGATGACTGGTTAAAATACTAAGAGAATAAAATTCAGATTAAGTTTCATATCAATCCTGATTTTGATAAGTTTACGGCTTATGTTAGTCTGAAAGGATATAAAAAAAAAGAAAGACATTATGAAAGGGGAGAGAACAATGAATAAACAGGAATTAAGAAGGAAAAGATAATGATTGATACTGTGTGAAGTGTTACGTGTTGGAAATTATAACAAAGGAAAAGAAAATGATTTACCAAAACACAGAGCTAAATCACAAACAAATATTTAATTTACTCTAACACAACATAAAATATATACAAGATATACAATTGTGGCTTACAAAAACAGAAAACACAGAGTTTACAGGCGAAGTGTTACGAGGGAGAAGGAAGGGGAGTCAAGTCTATACCACGTCAGGGTTAGCGAAGTAATCTAAGTGCTAACTGGAAATCTACAAATGTGAGTACGTATTGAATAATTGGTAGTTTGGTCAATGAAAAATAGTCAAAACTGTATTTACCAGAATTGTTCCATGTGGTTCTCTTTTGGGGTTTTTGTTGGTCGGCAACTTTTCATAGAGATTCTTTTGGCTGGATGTAATGATCCTCGAATCAAAAAGCAGGTATTGATACTGGCAGAAATTTCTTTTACACACTGACAACCCTTTTCCAAAAACCTATTTTAAAGGGGCTAGCACCTAATTAGCATATTTCTAGATGTTTCTCAAATCATCTAGATTTTTCTTGAATATAGTGGAATGATCTAGAATCTTCCAAATGTTCTATTTCTAATTTCTCTATTTTACAACTACTTCATGAACGAAAACTTTTTTGTATCAACAAGTAGGACTCAGTAGAATCCCTTACTATAGAAATGTATCCTCGTAACAGAAGCAAAGACAGAAATAAACTCCAAGACAGTCAAACACCAAATGACAAAAAATATGGTTTCTGAGTTGGAGGATTGTGCATTCTTCCGATTAATAAATTAATCCTTTGAAAACATTTAACATTTTTCAACCAACAGGTCACATTCCCGGAAACAATAGAAAACATGCTTCATGATTCCTTTGAAGGGTATTTAAGCAAAGTTTCTAGATGAACAAAAGAGACAACATATGCAACAGTTCATGGTGTTCAGCTTTAAAAGAAATTTCCTAACTCATTCATCCATCTTCCTCACCAAGCTACATGACACACTTCCCTCTTCTTTCTCACACATACAAAGAAATAACACAAACTACAAGCAAGACCTGTAAGAACTTTAACACTTATACACACCGAGAAAAATTTAGTTGTAAAAAACACAAAAATAAAAATATTTTATATTTAAACACCTTTTTCTTTGTTGTGGGTTGATTCAAATTGCATTTAAATTTTTGAAGATAAAAGTTGATTGAAAAGCAAGAGCTAGAAGAGAGAAGAAACTGTTAACACAGAACTTAGTTACATATAGCAATTTCAGCAATAAAATGAGACCTAGCTGCCAATCTAGTACTCTGCTTAAATTCATGAAGTTGTGGTACCAAAGAGGAAATTAATAGTATATAATTTGTGTGCATGTATCAGCAATGTGTCTCACTCTTTAAGATTGATTGGATTGATGCATTAATTATTTGAAATGTCTTCAATGAGAATAATGAAACACTAGGACTGGTTGTTGTTGGTCTGAGAAAACTATGAAAGCAGGAGTCATGCTGGTCAAACTATGGCAGCTATTGTTCCAAATAAGAATCGCTGTTGAGATACGATAGCAATCACTATTGTCTCTATGACAGCACCACCTGCCAATTGTATGAATTAGCCCAAGTTATTTTTTTTTTTCAGGATTAATCCTCTTATCAGTCCAACCAATAATACTGCAGACAAATGTCTACATGGCATAGAACCAGATCTGATATGTGTGTCTGGAAATTCATTCACTGGTTTTGATTATTTCATGACAGCTGCCGTGTTTCGTTAAGAGTCAGTTGATGCAAAGGGCTTTTTACTTTTTGCTTAATTTTGTGCATTTTCATAGTTTTTCTCTTTTTCTCATCTTCAGCCAACAAAGATGCTATGGAAATGGTTCCTTCTTGTTTGTGAAATTAGATGCACTTTTTATTTGTCACCAAGAAAAGAAATTTTGCAACTGTTAACTGATGAAGGCTTCTTTCATATATAAAATGATAGAATTGTTTTTTTGTAAGTTTGCAGGTCAAAAATGGACTTAATATGACCCCAACTTTCAGTTAATACTTCATTGAGAGCCAGTGCATACTACTTCTGAACACCCTGACAGGTGGGGGAAAACTTGATTAAGGACCTCATTATCTTATGTTTTAGGGGAGGGGGTCCAAATCCATGAATTTGTTTTGCTCATGCTAATTCTAAATGAAAAGAAAAATTTTAAAAAACACTATATAAAACTCATTTTTTTAACCATAATGTTGAATGTATTAAAATTATTCAACTTTTTAACAAGAAAAATCTCAAGTTTAAAATTTTTAAGAAAAATCTTAATTGCCTCAAAACACTGTAGATTTGTTTAAGATGGAATGATCTATTATGACATGTCTCTAATTTGTATTTAGATACACTATACACTGCGTGCCAAATTATTATTGAGATAACTTTTTTCTAATATTTCAAAAACCGTGCAATCAATTCACACAAAATTTTCACACAATATTGGCAACACTGACCTGCACAATCACTGAAATTTTCGTATTGATCTGCGCAATATAAACAAACTGGTGCCATATTTGTTATCAGCACGGTGATTTGAGCGTGCCAAATTATTAGAAAGAATTAGTAAAATTCCCAGAATTGAGCAAACAAAACGTTTATTAATGTTGCACATGAATGTTTATGATCAAAAGAAGCTAATAAATAAGATAATCAAACAAATAATAACAGATACAAACAAAGGCACAGTTCTAAACAAATTAATAGGGAATGTGCTTTCCCAGTTTTGAAATTACTTTAAGAAGTCTACGATCCATAGAATTTGTTAATTGTAGGATGTCATCTGCTGTAATGACGCGAGATATGTCAAGAATTGCTTCCGACAACTCAGCGTTGCTTCTGAATTGTCGTCCGTTGGCTTACAGTCTTTGCTTCATGATGCTCCAAAGGTTTTCGACTGGGTTCAAATCCGGAGAATTTGTTGGCCACTTCATATTTCAAGGTCCATCGAAGCCTAACCATTTCAAATATTCAGTAGTCATGTGAGCAGCATGTGAGGTAGCATTATCTTGCATAAAAACAATGGCCCTTCTGAAGGCAACACTTTGCCTTTTCATCTACGGTTCAAGATGCTCCTTCATAAACGTTATGTATGCATCAGCAGTCATTTTGACGCCATCTGGTACTCTCCATGGGCCCACTAATGTTTTTCCAATAATACCACTCCAGATCATTATGCCTCCACTGCCTTGTTGGTGTCTCAAACACTGATGGCGATTCTGTCCATTCATTACCCAGCCTTTGCACCATCTATCTGGCCCATCAACTGTTGCTCGAGTTTTGTCTGTGAACAAAACTTTAGAGAAGTCAATCTTCATATTGTCCTCAGCCCATTTCAATTGATTTTGAATGCGATTTCTCATCAACGGAGGCTTCAATACAAGTTTGACTGTTGTTGCTATTTCCCTCAGATACCGACACCGAGTACTTTTAGACACAGTAGGATCCCCATGCAACTGAAAAGCTCTTGACTGGTAAGTCCAGGGTTCTTCGTGGCTTCTCGTTTAATTCATGACATGAGACGACGTGAAATAACACTCGGCTTACCTTTATCTGCTCTTTTGTGTACTTATGTAGGGTCGGCGGTGAACTATTTCACCGTTAGATGACACCTCCCTATCATTTTAGAAATTTCTAGGGTAGATTTACCTTTTGAGAGTTCTGAGGTGATAGTTTTCTTTTCAGCATCACTGAAACTGCTTTTATGGCCCATCATTTCACTAAATTCTTACACCTTTCTAATAATTTGGCACACTCAAATCATAGTGCTGATAACAAATATGGCGCCAGTTTGTTCATATTGTGCAGATCAATACGAAAATTTTACTGATTGCGCAAGTCAGTGTTGCCAACATTGTGTGAAAATTTTGTGTGAATTGATTGGACAGTTTTTAAAATATTAGAAAAAAGTTATCTCGATAATAATTTGGCACACAGTGTATTTATTTTAAATTTTTCTACTTGAATTGTTCACCTATATTGTATATGATCCATTAATGTGCATAATTAGCATACAATAAAATCTGTATTTTATGCTATGAAAATTGAGATGTAGTATAGTAATAGGGAGATCATAGATTTGGAGGCCAGAGGGGTATCATAGATTGGTGGGGGTTTCATTTATTTATTTTATTCTTTATTGATTTTTTTTAAGAGATTTAGTTATTGACAGTTGACGAAATGTCATCTTGTCAGGGGATTTGCTAAATGTTTCACTATTGATTGACAGTTTTCTTCGTTGCCTTTGGGCATGTTCTATTGGCTTGAGCCAGATAGGGCAAATTTAGAAAAATATTATTGCTGAAAGTTAAAAATATTAGGTTGGTGCAAAAATAAATGTTGTTTTCTCACATGTGAGAAAACGACATTATTTTTGCACCAACCTAAAAAAAAAAAAAAAAAAAAAAAAAAAAAAAATCTAAATATTTATTAAAATAAATCATAAAATCCTTAAAACCATATTCATTTTCCTCAGATCAATTATTAAATATGGTTTTGAGCAAATGAACCCTGTATGTTATAAAGAAGGCTATCCTTCATCAGATCTCATTGCAGCAACACAATTTCTCACACATCCTTAAGGGATATAAATAGATTCTTTTTCCTTTTAAGTCAGTTTCAAGACCAGAGTTATTAGGAATCTTGTCTCTAGTCCATCTTTGAATCAATTTAACAACCTGATTTTTTCAAGATTTCTGTCTTCAGCCCACCTTTGAATTAGCAAACAAAATTTTGTTAGTGATTTTAGATAATCATAAATGTAGAGTCCTTTGAAAAATAGATCACCCAAAAGCTGAATGGGAACTATTGTTTTCTGTAGCACAAATGGATGGACAGGGGTGGTGGGACCCCAGCCTTTATCCATATAATGACTTAGGAAGGAAGTCAGCAGTCAGAGAGTTGGAGAGTGAGGAGGAAGGGACCAGCCATGAGCAAGTCACTGAGACAGTCAGGTACCAAGTCTAAAGGTCCTTTCACTGTGGACAGAAGTTAGTAAGATAGCAGTTCACCTCATGCCCAGGTATAACGTGCTTCTCATTGAGCTATTGTTACCGGTTCCAGTGATACCGAAAATGTAGAATTCCTGACATTGTCATTGCATGTAGACATAATCATGCATGGAAATAACCAGATGTTACAGGGGTTTCACACAATGATTGTTTGGGTTACTGCTGGGAATTCAGATATCAATTTCAACAAGCCATGTTAACTTATTTATCTCTCCTGAAAACCAATTTCACAAAACAAACCAATAACAAATTTCATGAAAACAATTAGGACTTAAAACCACATGAATACCCGCTCGGCCCGGTGGCTAGGATCAAAGTGAAGTATCTGTGCTTTGTGAGCTGCCGGGTCGGGTGTCTGTCGAACTCTCTGCTTGCAGGGAGGAACCCTGACGAAGCTCCGCCGAAGGGTAGAGTTTCGTTGGGGGAGGTTGACGGAACTGGCCCCCATCGGGGTGTTTGGATGGTTATTTATTTTTGGCTGGGCCTACGGGCTCGGAGATACCCACATTAAAAAGGCCTTGTGCCACATTCAATCCTCGTGGGTGGATTGATAAATACCATTATTAAGCTATGTAGTCTGGATGATGATTTTTCTACATAGAATTTTTTCTAGTAATAAATCATCATAAAATAATTAACCTTATTCCTAGCACTGTATTCTTGTCTATTTGGGCTTGTGTCTATGTGTTCATTAGTGGCAGAAGCAATAAATGAGAACAATCTATAAACAAACCTCATCTTCTAGTCATCTACTCTCTGTGATCCCATTTGTTTACATTATGTCTATATATGGAAGTTTACACCTCCCTGACATTGATTTACTGCATATTTGCTAAGATATTCATATGGCCTCCTTTTGTTCAGTAACATAGAACCCTTTTCTGAAAGCATACAAGTTTAACCTCGATCCTAAATTTTGCTAAGAAAATGAACCTTTCAGCTTTAACAGCTTTCTGTATTTTGGAAATTTCAAAAGATCTTCAGAGGCAATCGAGTAGGTCTTCTTAAATCTTAATCAATGCTCCTTGGTTTATTTTAAGTTTAAAATCATCCTGGAACCTCATTTTATGGCTTCTAGTTATTATTTTTAATCCATTCTTTATTTATTTTCCTTGAAACCTCATTAATTCCATGGAGGTTTTTCATTCTTTAACTAATATTTATTGCTTTAAATTGCCACTAAGCTTTCTTCCGTGAAACTGAAGCAGGGTAATCTAACTGATTTAGAGTTAGAATCCTGGGAAAATTTTATGACAAAGTGGAAAATGTTTGTGACATATTTCATCCTTCAAGACTTCAGACTAATTTTGTTATGTTGATAGGACTATATATGCACATGGTAGGGGTACGCTGAAAATATTAGAATTTTTTTTTCCAACCAAATTCATTTCGCTTTTTTCTTTTCATCACTTTTGTAAGTAGGTATTCCACACTGTGATATTAGATCTGCCAGGAATGCTGAAATGTAAGAGCCATGGTGCGAATTTACTGTAGATGACCTTGCAACTGAGACACTTTCTAGACATTTACATCATCGTCAATTATTTCTCATTTGATCATGGTAACATTTTTCATGTCAAAGTTGTAGTCAGTCTCATTATGGCGGGCAACTAATGCACATCTGATGTATTATTTTGTAAAATGTCCCTTTTGTGTTCATATAATCTCTTATTTAGATTCCTTGAGGTTTCACCTATGTATTTTTTATGACAAATATTGCAGGTGATGGAGTAAACTTCTCCTTCATGTTTTACTTTGTGGGTTTTGTTGTATCCTTAAAGAAGTTACAGACAAAGGTGATACTCAAGTGAAAAGAACAGCAACATAGGCATTGATGAAAAAAAAAAAAGAGAGGTTTATTGTAAAAGAGAATACACTACTGAAAGACAGGGAATCGGCTAGCAGGCTAGTAATTCCCAAAGCAAGTCTGCCAGGTATATCCTGTGCACCCTATATATATCTACCGATATAGTCAATCCACATATGCAATAGGAAGAGTGGGACATTCCATTACCACAGTTTTGTTAAGTTACAAACCTGAAATACTAGTTTCTTTTTGTTAGAAACATAAAATCTTTTACTTAGAAACCTATGTAGTGAACCGTGGGTTTACATGTTGTTAAATTAGGAACACGTGTATTTATTCCTGCCAGAAGAAGGTCCACTACAAGAACATGGCAGACTCAGAGACTGAATCTGCCATCAAGAAGTGTAAAGAAAACCAACAAGACTGATATATAGATATAAACAAGTATATGTATTAAACAACAAAATTTACAATGGACATAGACATTAACATTTGTGTGTGAACGTAAAGAGTTTGTATTTTGGTGAATGTTCATATATATGTGTATTATGTTCATGGTGACTCCCACAAGTAGTGAGACACAATCTTCTGCAAGAGCTTACACTGTAGATGTGTTTGCTGAAAATGAAGAAATGAAAAAGAGGACGAGGCAAGAAATCGCTCAGTATTTATAGTGTAGGGAGAGTGACCCCTAGTGAAGAATTTGGGCAATTAAGGAGGAGTTAACTCCGGCACCTATACCATAATCTTTGTCAGAAACCTGTAATATAGGTACTGCCCAATAAACATGATAGCTAAGGTTTAAAATGATTTTTTTAAAAATGAAAAATCTTTCTTGAAGCTTTTATTTTAGTTTCAATTTCACACTAAGAGATTATATTTAATATTTCCAATAAGCAAAATACTTTGCTGTATTTCAAAATTAATTTAAAATGATTGGAAGGTGTTTTTTTTTTTTTTTTTTTTTTTTAAATTTCCAAAAATGTCTGATTAATTCTCTCAGCAAAAGTACATTTTCTTTATTAAAAAAAATTCTTTCTAAAAAACCTATCTCAAACTTTATTTATGGAATATTAGCAGATTTTAAATTAAATATTACTTTTTTAGTTTAGTTGCAGAAATGCATTTTTTAACATGGTGGTGAATGTTTTTATGAGGTCTGGACAGCTCTATTGACAGCTAGAAATTTAACTTTTTTTCTATGTGATATCTATAAAAATTAGTTGATGTATAATGTGTGCGCCTTTTTTTTGTAATTTTTTTTTTAACTACCTAGTAATCTTAAAAATTTTTAAAAATATTCTAAGTAATCTAATATTTTATTGGATTTTAGGTACTTTGGCTTTAAATTTACTTTTTTCTGATAATGTCATCTATGATCGTATTTACAAAAATTGTCACGTTTACACACAAAATCAAAATTCTTTTCAAAATATACTGTGGGGGTGGATGAATAAACTTTTTCATTGATGATTAGTAAATATTGTTTTTAATAACAATATCACCAGGAAATTAATGCAGAATTTTAACACATTGTAAGCTTTATAAATTAATTAAAATTAAAAAAAAAAAAAAAATGGAAGAAGCAGTTCTTGTAAAAATTCCTTATTCACTGAAATTTTTTTTAAGAAAATATTATTCATAGAAGCAATATAATGTCTTAGTTTTTTATTGCAATTTTTATTTAACAATTCAGAGGAAAATTTAGGTAAATGGGGTTCCTGTTTTGTTTTAGTTTTACAAAAAGAAATTGACGATTTTTAAATGCTCTTTGAAATTCTCCAAAGACTTCTGATTAGAAGCAACACAAAAAAGAATTTCTTGGTAGGTAGGTGGCGGGTAACATGTAAAAAATATTTTAAATCAAGTTTTTCTAAAAAAAAAGAAACGTTGCAAAAATAAATTCATCCATTTGTGAATAAGTTCTGAAAGTTTCATTAAAATTCGACAATTGATTTTGTCAAGAATTTCCAAATCAAAGTTTTGCGGTAAAAAAAACGCAAAAAGACGTTACGGTTCAAGATTCACCCGCTGTTGCAAAAAAAAAAAAAAAAAAAAAAAAAAAAAAAAAAGATTTTTAAACCAACATTTTCCAAAGGTTCTTAAAAAAAAAAATAAATAAAAATATTAATTTAATAATCAAAAAATCATTTGGTCTTTCCTAACAAAAATGCTGACGATCGGATAAGTGAAATTGTTTTTAAGTTTTGGGCCATTTTGGGGGGCATTTTTTTTTTTTTTTTCAGTACGGTCATTTTCATTTTAGCCAAAAGGGTGTAAGGTTTCATTAGAAACCTTTTTACAAGATCTCTTTTCAAAAACCTAGAATACCAATTTGAAATATATATTAGATTTTTTTAAAAAGGTCTAAAAACTAATTTACTATTTTTTTAATACTAGATTTTACGGTGGACATAAATAAATCCTAGCAGCACGCTGTAAGCGCATCATGTCGCCGTAAGAGTTTTCTCCCCTGAAGCCGCATGCGCATTGTGTCGTCATGAGAGGCGTGTTTATTTATAAACACTTCGCAAAGTTTATTTCCGGTATTTTAAGCTGAAAACAACCGACTTGCAATTCAGAACGAGGCTAAGCTTCCGTTTTCTAACGTCAGTTGTATTATTTTTCACTCGACACGTGGTGTAGAATACATTTAAATTGAACGCGAACTTTTTTTTTTTTTTTTTTTTTTTTTATATACATCTCTGTACGGACGATAATGACCTCACCTGCATTTGATGAAGCTTTTCTTGAAGAAATCTTCTTCGATTCGGACTCTGAAGATGATTCTCAGATATTTACCCAGGTAGATATCGATGATGATAGTGAGGAGGATGATTACATCGATGACAGTGATATCGAAAATGGTGATGTACCGAGCCGATATTATCATTCATGGCTGACGGATTTTAAGGAAATTACTGGCCCCAAGGAGGTACCTGAT
Organism: Acanthosepion lycidas; assembly: GCA_963932145.1. Classification (NCBI taxonomy): domain Eukaryota; kingdom Metazoa; phylum Mollusca; class Cephalopoda; order Sepiida; family Sepiidae; genus Acanthosepion; species Acanthosepion lycidas. The sequence continues at coordinate 35,800,094 of OZ010613.1, forward strand.
GACATTTCGGAGGGGCAGCTCTTTCGTTTCTTCATAAATGACGAAATAATAACTTTGTTTGTCACCGAGACAAATCTATATGCTAATCAAATGAAGGAAAGTCGGGGTCCAAATGCTAGCGTTTATTCGTATACCAACACATGGAGGGACGTCACTTTCGATGACATGAAGGCATTTGTAGCTATTTTACTTCTAATTGGACTTACGAAACGCTCATCATTTGAATTATACTGGACCAATGATGACATCATCGAGATGCCAGGCTTCAGGTACATCATGCCAAGAGACAGATTCCTTAGCATCTTGTCCTTTTTCCATCTTTCGGACAACTCAAAAGCAAAACCAAGGAGTCACCCCGAGCATGATAGAGCACAAAAAATCCGGCCACTTTTAGAAAAACTTGTACCACTTTGGCAGAAATACTTTTATCCCGCAAAAGAACTTTCAGTGATTGAAAGTATAATTCCTGCCAAAGGAAGAATAGGCCAACTGGTCTATATGCCAGCAAAACCAAACAAGTGGGGTCTAAAAGCCTGGGGGCTGACTGACGCGAAAACCGGCTATATCTACAATTGGCACCTGTACCTGGGCGGAGAAACGGACCAGACATCAAGGGCAGTTAATGTTCCGCATCAAGTCATTTCCTCCCTCTCAGAGGATGTGCAAAATAAAGGGCATATCATTTACATGGACAATTTTTTCTCATCACCGGCATTATTTCACTACCTAGCCCAACATGGGACAGGAGCATGCGGCACACTACGTGTAAATCGCCAAGGTGTGCCTCATGAAATAAAAACAGCAAATCCACGAGCAGGTGAGTCCCCCGTCACACACAGAGATGGATACGTTTTGTATATTTCTTGGTATGACGAAAAGCCAGTGAATCTTTTGACAACTGTACACTCTGCAGAGACCTTCAGAAAAATCGTTAAGCCGAAACGTCATGAAAATCATACTATGATTGTGTACATACCCTGGGCTATGCAGTCCTTCTCTCAGCACATGGGAGGTATAGGGAGAACAGACAAACAGATGTCATACATGGTACAGCACAGATGTACCAAGTGGTGGAAGAGAGTTTTCTTTTATCTTCTTGAAGTATGTTTCTGCAATGCTCTGGTCATTTGGAAAGCCAAATCAGCTCGCCGGGTCAATACCGCAAAGTTCAGGCTGAGGATTGTGCATTCTCTACTGGAAGGTTACCAATCAGACGTATCTCACAGGAGAGGTAGGAGAGTAGAGGACCCCCCAGCAAGGCTGGTATTAACAGAACACCACCTTATTATCAACCCCAAGCGCCTTAAATCTGGCAGGCCTTCTCGTCCAGATTGTGCTGTATGTTCAAACAGAGACAAGAAGCGCCACCAGACTCAGTTTGTGTGCAGAAAGTGTGATGTGGCACTCTGCCCATACCCCTGCTTCCAGAGGTACCACAGTCTGGTGGATTACAAGATAGACTGTAGCCAAGAACTCCATAAAGAGTGATCAAAAAAGTATGTCAGCACACTTGTGTTTTTTCAATGTCAAATCATACATGCAAAACAATGCATTATTTATTAGTAATCCATTTCTTTAGTATACAAAAAATCAAGTCTGTAGACACAATGCAAAAAAAAAATAAGAATAATTTTAAAACAGTCAGGTGCTTGTGTTTTTTTAATCCTCAAAGAAGAAACGAAATTATTTGTGGGTTATCTGTCGTCACTTTTTAAATTAATTTTTCAAATACAGATGTGTATTAAACATATACTATTCCAAGATTCTGAAAAAAAAAACATTTTAAATACCACGTCTAATTTTATAAAAGATCACCAATACCTAAATTAAAAAAAGAAAAAATTAGATTGATATCTATAGTAAATTTAGAGCCCAAATTCCCTAAAATTCAGTAAAACATTAGATTGCATTGAATATTTTCTCATATTTTTAAGATTACTGAATACTTAAAAGGCAGCTGTGTTATATTCCTCAATTATTTATACATACAGGTAAATGTAGTGGCAAGTGGAACAATTCCAGATTTTTTTTTCTTTATTGATTCATTTCCTATGGCTTATCAAACTTTTGCAGATTATTTAAAGCCAGAATATATTTTTAGATTATAAGATATACTATCCCAAAGAGTTTTTTAGCATTCAAAAAGAAAAGAAAATAAAACATTTTAAATACAACATCTAACTTCATAAAAGATCAACAATACATAAATTACAAAGTGGCAATAGATAACCTACAAGTACCAAAATAAATGTAAATTATTTAAAGCCACAACATATTTTTAGATTGTAAGATTTTTTTTTTTTTGGTGGGGGATATAATAATGGTTTAGTGATATAAGTTTTATAATTAACCCATAGCTGGTGGGAGAAGAGATGGATTCTCTAAAATTCAATAAAACATTAGATTGTTGGGAATATTTTTAAGATTACTGAATACTTAAAAAAGTATTTGCATGTAAGTTAATATAATGGGAATCAAAACTTAGCTGACTGACTAACAATTATAAGTCATTATCCATTACACCACTTGCACATTCAAAATTACAGCACCTGGTATTCCCAAGCAGTCACCGACCAGGCTCAACATTGCTCGACTTCAGTGATCATACAGGAACCAGTGTTCCATCATTATATGGCCATAATCCCAGAAAATACTAGAAAGTAATCTTATCACTATCTTTTCTCACATATTGTAAAATAAAATATGCAATAAAACTAAGACATTATTTAATTAAAGAAACTTTGAATCACTTTTATGAATATATATTAAAGACAATATTGTTTTTAAAAAAATTATGGTAAGAAAGGAATTTTTTTTTTTTTTTTTATTTTTTTTACAATTTTAATTAGGATAATTTATAAAGTTTTTAAATCTTTTAAAATTCAGTTTCAGTGGTGAAACTTTTAGGAAAGACTGTTATTAAGTAAAACTATATTTACTAATCATATCTTAAAGCTTATTAGAATCTGACAACCCAACTATTTTTAAAAGAATTTTTTTTTGTTTGTGTATAAATTTGATACAGTTGCCCATACTCAACAAAATTATCAGAAAATTAGATCGATATCTATAGTAAATTTAGAGCCCAAATTCCCTAAATTCAGTAAAACATTAGATTGCAGAGAATATTTTCTTATATTTTTAAGATTACTGAATACTTAAAAGGCAGCTGTGTTATATTCCTCAATTATTTTTTTTACTGTTAAAGCCCCCATAGAACAATATTAGATAAAAGTTTGTCATTGAGCTGTTGAAAAGCTGTCAACATAAATAAACAGCTGCTACTATATTAAAAAATGCATCTCTGCAATATTTTAAACTTAAAGTAAATAATATTTGTTTCAAATCAGATTAATTATACTTTAAATCAACTAATATTCCTCATATAAAGTTTAAGAAAAGCATATTTTATTTTTGGAAGATTTTTTTTTTTTTTTTAATAAAAAGATTTTCATTTTTACAAGTTTGCTAAAAACAAAAAAATAAATGGCATGAAATTAAAAAAACTCTGGTAATTTCAATGAAAACTCCTACCAATCAATTTAAATTAGTTTTGAAATACACTATACTAATTTTGCTTATTGGAAATATTAAATTTAATCTATCAGCTTGAAATTAAAACTGAAGTAAAAGATTTTTCATGAAAAAATTTAAATGTTAGATATCATCATGTTTTTGTTGAGGTACCTACTTTAAATGTTATTTTTATTGGCTGCTAATATTTCATTGTTCCATTTGTTTTAAACAGTATATTTATTTTCATTTTACGACCTGAATGTTCAAGAAAATCTTATTAAAGAAGAACTTATATATAAACTGATTTTCTTTTCATTAAAAAAAAAAAAAAAAAAAAAATTCTTTAAGAGATTGAACATTTTCACTTCTGTAAAAATAACAGTAGTGAAAATATTTATGGTTACTTTGTCTTCATTTATTTCTTTTGTACATTTCATGTTCCTAAGATGCACCAATTCTATTGTGTTACATGAATCTAAAGTTATTTATATTCACATCAGGGTGTGGTCGGTCTGCATTATTTACACTAACTTCTTACAAGGCATTGATATTTCTGTGGCTCTCATGAAATGTTATTTCAAGCTGTGGTATTGACCAGAAACTCCATCAATAAAACACAATCACCATTTACTGACAAATATATTATTGCAGATATGGCAGCAAAACCACTTCTCTCTATAATACAGCAAAATTAGTTTCAAAGATTTTAATGATTTGACTGATTGATGCTGGAGAATAGACTGGTTATACGTTTGTCACAAGGAACAGTAACAGAGGCACAAATTATGCAGTTGGTAGCAACACTGAAAACTGAAACAACTAACCGGGTTTGATTTCTGATTATATCTTTTTTTTTTGTTAATGCTTTCGAAACTAAATTCTTCATAGGACAGATCGAGAGGAAATAAACCCTATTTCCAACACAATTACATACCATATTAAAACACAACCAAAACATTATTTTCTACTCAATAACAGACAATATTTACAAACATGTCAAAAAGATTACACAATACAACACATACCATTTAAATCAAAGTGTCTGTTGGTTAGAAATTAACATCATGTGAAATATTTGACCAATCAGAGAAAACTAAAACCATATTTTTCTGGAGCCTACTTTCAGGAAAATTTTCTTATAAAAATTCACAGATTTTGACTTTCAAGAGCAGAGATGCAACAGTCTCCAACCCAAAGAGATGCAACTGGTTCCCCACAGTGCATGCTAAAAGAAACATGTTGGCAACTTCAAACAAATCATCTCCAACAACAACAATAGTAACACTACACTAACAATAAAAGTCTTTTCTCAACCGCAGCTTTATTTTTCTGTGGACCAACTATTTCAAAGTGTTTTTGCTAAATTATAGTTTTTTCAGTATACCAACTACCCAAAGACTTTAACTCGACTAAAGACTACTTTTACTCTTTTAAATTCATGTTTGTAAATACAAATGATTTATTTAACAGGCATACACATGTTTATCTTTATTAGTTATTGTCTCCCAACTACAGACAATTTTGATTGCCAAGAAGATCATGTCATAACATTCCAAATACACAAACTGTTTAAATCACAATGTCTATTGGTTAGAAATTAACACCACCAAATATCTGACCAATCACAGAAAACTAAAACTACATTTTTCTCAAGCCTTATTTCAGGAAAGTTTTCTTATAAAAACCCACAGATTTCAACTTTCAAGAGCAGGGATGCGACCATCTCCAAACAAAGAAATTTGACTGGCTTCCCACAGTGCATACTGAAAGAAACATGTCAGCAACTTCAAACAAACCATCTCCCAACAACAGCATGGACAGCCAGTCGGCAACTTTAAACAAATCATCTTTAGCAATACAAGTCTATCTCAATTGCAGCTTTTTTTTTTTCCCATGGACCAACTATTTAAAAGTCTTTTTCTGAACTAAATTTATTTCTGTGAACCAAGTACCCAAAGATTTTAACTCAACTAATGACTATTTTTTATTCTTAATTTCATGTTTGTAAATAAAAATGATATATTTAACAGGCAAGTCATGTTTACTTTATTTTATTGTTTGAACATTCAAATTTTTAATATAAAATCTTAGACAACCAAATTTCGTACAAGTCTACTAACTATCACACTTTTCAATAGCCAAAAGAAAGAGTTTAAGTTTTCAATTTTTGTTTTTCATACGAAGACAAGAAAATCTTATACAATTGATCAGTTTGTCTGCATGCACGATAGTACCCTCTGCAAAAACGTGATACCTAATGTTTAAAATGAATTTTTTAACAATGAAAACTCTTTCTTGAAGCTTTCAAGCTGTGAGATTAAATTTAATATTTCCAATAAACAAAATACTGTGCTGTATTTCAAAACTAATTTAAATTTATTGGAATGAATTGTTTTTGAAATTTCTGAAACTTAATTTAGTACCATTTTTAGCAGAGTCTTTTAAAAATGTAAATCTCTTTATTAAAAAATCTTCCAAAAATAAAATAAAATTTCTGAAACTTTATTTGAGGAATATTAGCTGATGTAAAATATAATTAATCAGATTTGAAACAACTATTATTTTTTTGGAGTCTGTCTATATTTCCGAGATGAGGTATTATGTACAGTATTTACATTATGCAGACTATTGTCCTCATCTTTGTCGCCATATTTGTCACAACGTTTCAGCCGTTGTATGCTCCGGCCTTCTTCAGGTGGTTGGAATTTCAAACTGAACCCTTCATTTCGATCACTGGGGTAGACTGTTCTAGTTCCACGTGCCATGTTTGATGGATGTCAGTTATCTCCTGCTAATTTTCCCTCTGAAAGTTCTCCACTGCCTTAACCGGGTATTGAACTCAAACTCTTTGGGTCCTGTCACGGGATCTAACCAACGCCTTTATCCACTGTGCCATCTGGGTATGAATTTCTGGGTATTATAAACCTAATGTTTCCAGCAACCATTTTTACCAGTGCTCATATTGCAATTTTGCTGTCATCATTGCATTTTTTACCAGAGCTCATATTGCAACTTTGTTGTCATTGCTTTTCTCTGGCACTCCTTATTACTGGTTCCCATATTGTATTTATTTCTATGCTTGGTCGGCTCAGGAGATTTTTGTGGCTTAGCATATGTGCTGATTCCTTAAGTTTACGAATTTTCCAATGGTGTTCCCTGTCTATGATCTCAACATGATCCCACAGGGGACGGTGATCTCCCTTCTCTCTCCATATGTGGTCAGCCACACCTGATTTTTCTACTTCCCCTCGCGTTACAGCTTTCTGGTGTTCTTGAAGCCTTACCTTGAGGGGGCGGCCTGTCTCTCCTTTATATTCCTTTCCGCAGCTACACGGGATAGCGTACACACAGTCTTTAGTCATGTTCTCCTCTATGGGGGGTCTCACTCGAGAGAGATATCTGCGAAGTGTTGTCAAGCTCTTGAAGGTTGTCCTGATGTTATATGGACCGGAGATCCTTAGTATTTTCTCGGATAACCCCTTCACACAAGGCAGGCAGACTTTTTTCTGAGTGTTGTTGTCCTCCTCCTCTTGTACCCGCCTATCCCAGTTTTGGGGGGCTGCTTCCATGTACCCAGGGTAATTGTTACGTTGTAGGGTACTACTTATACTGACCAATTCTTTATCTAACATCTCTGGGTCGCCACTTATGACGGCCGAAACGTTGTAATAAATATGGCGACAAAGATGAGGACAATAGTCCGCATAATGTAAATACTGTATTATTTTTTTTTTTAAGTTTGAAATATCACAAAAATGCATTTTCCAACTCAACAGTAGTTTATTTATGTTGACAGCTTTTAAACACCCCAGTAACAGCTAAATTACATATAGATTGTTACCTAATATTGTTCTAGTGGGGCTTTAACCTTAAAAAAATATAGGAATATAACATGAACACCTTTTAAATATTCAGTAATCTTAAAAATTTACAAAAATATTCCCCGTAATCTAATGTTTTATTGAATTTTAGAGAATTTTGGCTCATAATTTACTGTAATTGTTGCTCTTATTTTCTGATAGCGTTGTGTATAGGCGACCATATCTATAATATTTGGCACATTTTTTATACATACAAAAACAATACAAAATTCTTTTTAAAATATTCAGGTGTGTCAGATTGTAATAAGCTTTATTATTATATATGATGAGTAAATATAGTTTTACTTAATAATAATCTTTCCTAAGAGTTACACTACTGAAACTGAATCTTAAGATTTAAAAATATAAATTCTAATTAAAATTTTTACAAAAATGAAAAATCTTGTAAAAAAAATATTTTTTCTTCAGACAATATTGTCTTTAATATATATTATTCATAAAAGCAATTAAAAGCTTCTCTAATAATGTCTTAGTTTTATTGTTTTTTTATTTTTCAATTTAGAGCAGATTTTTGGGAAGACAGGGTCCAATTAAAAAAAAAAAAAAAATTTATATGCTAAAATATAGTATATCTGCTGATGCAAGAAAAACAATTTTTTAATCAAAATTTCATGTTCTAAAAAGAAGTAAAAAATTTAATTAAATATTCAAGAATACTTTGATTTTCATGATAAAACTGTTTTCATTATGTTTGGAGCATGTTTTCATCACATTTGTTTGTTTGGGTTTTATGGCATATCAACCACTGTGGGTTATTTAATGCCAAATCCAGTTTATATATATATATGCCAAATATATGAATTTTAAATGCCTATTTTGTATGGAAGATTTTTAGCAAGCTAGAGCTTATTTGCTTTTACACTGCAAAATAATCCTAGGTATTTTTGTTTAAGTCAAGAATTTCCATTTGATAAGGACATTTTATTTGCAAAATGGTAAAAGGTAGGATATGTTGTTTACACATCAGTCTACATCTTTGATAAGAGACCAATTCTTTTTAGAAAATGCAATATAATTTTTGGTTCAGTTTTTGCAAATAATTTCTTCATGTTCTTTATTGATTAATTGTTTTGTTTAACGGCATCTCAAACTTAGTGGTCACTTTATGCCGAAAATGATTTTGAGAGACTTTAAAAGTCAAAAACGTATAGCTGGCAACATTATGGTTTAAAAAAAAAAAAAAAAAAAAAAAAAAAAAAACATATAGCTGGCAACATTATTTTTCTGAAAACATTATCTGAGGCCTTGCTTCTAATGGATGTTAGTTATCAGTTATCTTCTGTTAATTCCCCTCTCCAAGTTCTCCACTGCCATAACCAGGTATTGAACTCACACTTCTTGGGCCCTGTCACTATCTCAAGGACACATGGCACAATGGATAAAGGCGTTAGTTAGATCCAGTGACAGGACCTAAGGAGTGTGTGTTAAGGTAGTGGAGAACTCGGATGCTAAGAATAACTTTAAAATAATTGCTAAAGAACACTAGATTATAAATGTGGCTGTTCTTTCCTATTATATATATATATATATATATATATATATATATATATACACACACACACACTTCTTTTTTCCTCCTCCTACTACCAGTACAAATATTTACAAATTGATTTTGAGACAAAGCAATGACTCGTTGCCTGACAAAGTCATCTCAACAGAAATCATGGTTGCAAGAAGGTCAGTATTTCTTCTATTTTGCCTATTAATTTGCCTTGCATTTTCTTTCTATGAAAATATTATCAAGCACTCTTAATTTGGCCATTGTTTTGGCAAATATGCTTTTTGCCAAAAATTAAATTCATAATTATATATATGCAAGACTAAACTAGACAAATTAACCATAATAAGACAAAAAGTTTGCAAAGTAAGAATAATGTTGACATGCAAAACAGGATACAGTCAAGTGATTGTAAAGTTCAGCCCTTCAAGAAGGAACAAAAATATGGCAGATGAGGCCGAGAAGCGATTCATTTTATTGGTCTGGAAGAAATCCCAACATACATCTCTATGATTTGTCTATAAATTTGAGGAGAGGGATGTTTTGGCAGTCATTACTAACAGAATTGGAATAAATATTTACATTTTCTTAGGATCTTGATGCAAAAATCAATTTTTATGGAGCTGATGAATTGACACCAATACAGTAGAAAATGATTAATGCAAATCTCCATACAAGATTTTTGTTCTATATGTATTTTAAATGAAACTCATTTGTTCAATATTTTTCGGCATCAGTAGAGGGGAGAAAGATAGTTTCACTGTCTAGATATCAAGAAAAGGTATAGCATTCTAATACATTCAAATTCTTGATGCTGGTATAATAAGAGAGCTATGAAAGAAAAGTTTATTCTTCTATTTATTTCCCCAATTTTGGGTATTATCATATCCATGATATAATAACAGTAGTTTGGAATGGCTGAAAGGAAAAAGAATGACAAACATGCTTTGTTCTCAAATATACTTTTATACTAAGACATACACAAAACTATATCTACACAGCAAAACAAGGTATAAGGAGAAGCAAAATGGAAGGGTCTTATAATATGGAGATACTCCTGTGTCTGGAGAAGCCATGTTTAGGACTCGAGGTTCAAATGGGCTGGATCCATCTACTATGACCCAGGTGAAGACATATTCCACAAATGAGAAATGGCGAGTCTTGGGTTTTTGCTGAATTGATAACTGCAAGCTTGTTTTTCTTTCTATATCTGAGAAAAATATATTCTTAAAAGGAAACGGCACTATGGACTGTAAGCGGCCTGAGCTAAAGAAAGCAACCATTCGGTTTGACTGCTGTAAACAAACTGAAATTAACTGCCACTTTCATCACTGTATGGAGTGATGTCATTAAGCAGCTGTCACTTGACCTACATCACCAAAGGGAGATATTCGCCTTCTGTATCCCTAGACTGGTATAGAACACAAGACGGACAAAATAAAAATATTTGTGCATTCCTTATTGCTTTGTCTACAAATGTAACTATTAATACATAACAGTGAAATAAAATCATGGACAGACAAAATAATCAAAACAAAAAGTCAAATGGTGAGAGTGGATAATCTTCATTGGCAACACAAATGGAATTTTGGCAAACATGGACCTTCATGCATGCATGCAAAAAAAAAAAAAAAAAAACAGGTTTGAAGAGGAGTGTTTTTCCATTGACACCACTATTATTTCAACTATATTCACTCCCTGCATTGTATACCCCATAAAATTCAACATTACACTATTATTAATTTTTAATATAAATTATGGTTTGTTTTTTTATTTTCTTTTTTAACAGAACAAGTATGCTTAATATAAAAAAAAAAAAAATTTATATTATGCTTAATATAAAAAAAAAAAATTTATATTGACAGATCTAAAATATATAATTTTACATGTATGTGCAAATCCCGTTTATTTTAAATGCCAAATATATTTTTTAATATTAAAAAAATTGTAATCCCAGTATAATATATAACTGTTCCAACATTGCAATAACCAGATATTTTTATTAAAATTTAAATTACATAATGATCAATCTATACTAAGTACCTGAAGATTGCATTGTGCATAAAACTCCAAGTTGTGTTATCGGTGAGGGATAATATGTGTATTTATTAATATATAGTCAATAGCTCTGTTGTATTACATTGAGCATTGTTTTATTAACACCACCACTACATGTGCGATATATTAGGTTGGTGCAAAAATAATATCGTTTTTTGACGTTAAAAAAGACGTCAAAAACAATATTATTTTCGCACCAACCTAATATTTTGCTTCTTTTAGTCAAGCATGGTTATAGGTGTAATATAGTATTTATACTTTGTATTTTAACCATTATTGGAATTTAGAACCAATTAATTTGGACTGCTCCACTAAAAACATCATGGTTCCAGACAAAAGGCCCATTTACACAAGACCAAGAGAGTCATAAAAAGAATAAGGTGAGAACTCTTCTTCTTTAAACACAAGAATGAGTATAACAACTTAAAAGATGCTGAGCTTTATGGATTAATCACCATAGAGATCCTTCCCTGCCCCCCCATTAGAATGTCTGATAGTCAACTTCTTGAGAGCAACTCTCTACGTCTGCTCAGTCTCATATTGACTGCTGACCTGAGATGGAACAAATACATTGAGTCAATTGCTTCGTCCACCGTGAGGAAAGTTGGCTCTCTGTGCCGCGCCAGGAAATCTTTCTCCCTGGAATCGATACTTCAAATCTACAAATCAACCATTCGCCCTTGCATGGAGTATTGCTGACATATATGGTCTGGTGCACCTTCTGTTTACCTCGGAGTTCTTGACAAGATCCAGAGGCGGATATGTAATGTAATTGGCCCTGATCTGGCATCTCGTCTGCAGTCACTCTCTCACAGACGTGGTGTCACCTCTGTCTTTTTTACAAATACTTTCATGGTAATTGCTCCGATGAGCTGCTTTCACTTGTTCCCAGACTCCATGAATTCAAGCGCCCTACGAGGCTGGCATCCCGCTCTCACCCTTTCACTGTAGAAACTTTTAAATGTAGCCGTCTCTTCTACTCCAATAGCTTCATACCTCGCACCTCTTGCCTGTGGAACACCCTTCCCTATTCCAGTTTCCCCGAGAGCTATAATCTCCAACTATTCAAATGTAATGTCAATCGACATCTCCAGTCACCTTGATCTATCCACTATCCTTCTCCTCATCCTTTCTTCTATCACTCCTATCTGCTCTAGCTCCAAATCTTCTGCAACCCCCTGCATTCTAGTGGCTTCCCGCCTTGCTCGGGGCGTAATGCTTAAAAACAAAAAAAAAAAAAAATATATATATATATTTAAGTTCCCAAAAACACCACCATGCAATGAACAACTACTGGACTTCAAGAAACATTTATTCTTGGTGATAGTTTTAGTGAATTCAATTTTGTCTATCAACGATCTACAGCAAATAATGCTAAAGTATGTTTCTATGATCAAAAAATCAGATAAAAATAATTATCAAAGCAGATAAGACGGGTAACCATTACAAAATCAATATGGATATGTGCCATAAAGCTATTAACAAAGATAAGTTTTATAAAAAGGCACCCAACAATCTATTGTGAAGCCAAGAAAATAGCCACTGAACTAAAACCTGATGATAGGATCTACAAATTCCACTAACAAGCATCCATTACAGCTAAAGACCACAAAGCAAACTTCCTCAACAACCCTTAATTCTAATGACTCAACTCAACTAAAAATATCAGTAAAATCAGCAAAAACATCCTTGAAAGAGCATGCCAGTGGTATAAAACAGCACAAGCCATAGAATTGTTTACTAATATAAAAAGGAAGAATGAGTGTACATTCATCGAATTCAATATTTGTGACTTTTACCCATCCATAACCAAGAATCTACAAATGTCTGCTGTAAATCTAGCTAAAAAGCAAGCACAAAAATCTATACTATTCCACAATGGTTATCTGTGAATCAAATGGAATAATATTGCTATGGAAGCATTTGATCCATCAAAGGCATGTGAATTAGAATCTTATTATTGTGGAGACTTAGATTTATTTTCGACATTAAGGACACCGGAGTCTATAGAGATGACGGTGTAATCCTCCATAAAACAAGTCCACAAAATATAGACCGATTGAGACAGAAACTGATATTTTTTTTAAAGATCAGAAACTAAATATTAACACTCCTACACCATTGATCAACTTTCTTGACTTGAATAATGGTTATTACAAACAATATACAAAAGATCTATATAACAATAGTTATGTCAGTAAAGAATCAAACCACCAGCATAGAATTCGAGAATTTATATAAAACGGTCCAAGTTAGATTATCTACTAACTCCAATAATAATGAAATATTTGATAATAATAAAATTAAATATATAAAAGCTTCAGTACTAAGCAACCAGAAAGTAAATTTAGTGTATTTAGAATAAAACAGGTAAAAATAAACAGAAACACCATAGGTATAACATTATATGGTTTAATCCACCTTTTTAATCATAATATTCAAACGAATATTGGAAGAATATTCCTAAATTTAATTTATAAGCACTTTAGCCATTCGCCAACCCAAAAAAGATTTTTAACAAAAAATATCAGTTATAGCTGTGTTAATAACATTGATAAATCTATATCCCAATATAAACATTATATTAGATAAATCTATTTCGAACAATGTTAATTTTTTTTAAAAAATAAATGCAACTGCCAAAAAAAAAAAAAAAAAAATATATAATCTATCCCTTAAACAGTCAATCTATGACTGATAATATTGTATACAAAGCTTGCATACATTCCGGTAATGATGTGAAATTTGGTTTTGGTTTCACTGAAAATCCTTGGAAATTTCATTTCTACCATCATCAAATCACTTTAGGCAATATAAAATACAAAAACAGCACTGTCTCTCTCTAAATGTTTCTGGCAATTATAGTATAGTGCTAATACAAGTTTTATCACTCGAGATATTGTAGCAAGAGCCAAATCTTACAACAGGAAAGGAAGTAGATGTAATTTATGTCTTGTTGAAAAATTAGTTATCTTATACTCTTAATCAAACAAAATCACAAAAAAACCTACATGCATGTACATCTACACATCTACCCATAAATGTAGTAAATGTATGCACACACACATGTAATGATGCACATACATAAATTCTATCCCCCATTTACTTTAATTTCTGAAACTAGTCATTACAAAATTAACTCATACTAATTCATTAAAGTTCCTTCCTCGTTTTGTCATTTATCAACTAAAATAATTCAATGGCCTAATAAATAAATAAAACTGCCTACTCAATTAAGTAACCTATACACATATTTACTATCTGTTAAATATTACTCAAAATAAATCTAACCAATTAATACTAGCATTGACACCTGAGATTTCCAAAGTATGATTACTACGAGACAACTTTACATCTTTCTCTCTTCAATTACATTCATAAGAAATAGGTAATTAGGCATTGATAATGAAATAAAACCATAAATAAGAAGAAACAAATTGCAATCAGTAACTGAAAAGCAAGAAAAAATATTAGAAAATTCCCATCCATGGACCCCCCCCCCACGGACCACCACCACATGCGCCAACAATTCTCAACCCCTATCCCTAACAGTTTGACTGCCTTAACTTATTATATTGCCTCCATGTTCTCTTATAACATATAACACATCCTCTAAGTAAGATTGTGAGTCCCCCCCCCTCTTATCATCCTCACTAGTTCTTCTATAGCTCTAATCTCTTAAGCCAAATTCATTTAGAAGCAGTTAAAGCTACGTTGGTAATGTCCTTCAGTGCTCTCGCCCTAGCCACCACCACTATGCCTATTTTTGCTTGGGCTCTGCACAATGACTGTGCAGCAAGGTCCCTGCAACCAACTTCTACAGAGTCATAATAATATTTTCCATGACTTCCGCCAACATTGTTTGACAAGTCCTTGGTATTTGGACCTCTTTCTCTCATTTGCCAGTGTGATAGACTCCTCCCACAACACCAACAGTTCCCAAATAATGCACTGAATCATGTTGTCGAAGTGCAATATCAGATCTGGTTTGAGTGATGTTATGTGTGTCTGGGGAACTTCACCTGGGTCTCTAAGTCCACTATCAACTGCCAATCATCTGTGGAAATTAACAATCTCATTCTCTTCTGTTTCTTATATATATATATATATATATATATATATATATATATATACACGTGTGTGTGTGTGTGTGTGTATATCTCATTTCCCCCTCTCCCTTAGTGAGATAGCCTCTTGATTTTGTCCAAGGCCAGAATACAGCAGCTTCTCTTTTTTCAAAGTGTTGGACAGTCTTACTAACATCAGTTATGTTTATTTTTGCTTTGTTTTGATCGTTTGTTTTGGGATTCACCCCTCCCCTTTCATGATCATTCATCCCATTTATATATTATATATATATATATATATATAATGTAAATAATATTTATCATCTCATTGGGATGGGTTCTTATAGGGCCCCCTGAGAGGATGTGGCATTATGGAGAATTGACTGGCGACAGATGAGTTTTTATGGTGAATGAGAAAATTTTAACAAGTCAATATGTCATGAATCTGATTAGCTAGGTATAAGATAAAGACCGGCCTCAACCCATCCCCCATTTTTGGCCTTGTGCCACAATTGTATTTATTTACAATATATATATATATATATATATATATATATATATATACATCTATTTTAAATCACAAATATATTTTTTCAAATAAAAAAAAAAAACTGTAAACCTAGTATGTGACTGTGATAACCAGATATTTTTATTAAAATTTAAATTACATAACAGTCAGCCTATACTCAGCACCTGAAACTCCAAATCGTGCTATCAGTGATTAATGTGTGTGTATGTTGTTCAGAATGAAATCATAATTGTGTTGAATGGTTCTCACTCAAACAAGAATGACTTAAAGCCATAAAATATAATTCCTATTCCACGTATTCAGCTAAAGTTTAATACACTTGACAGATCATTTCTCAAGATTTTTGCCTCCTCCCAAAACGATTCTAATGTTTTGTCATTGAAATCCAAGCTTAGGAAGATTGGAGTTAGTCTGACAGTTTTTATTTTTTTTTAAATCAGGAAATTTTGGGGAAATACTGTTTGCATCATATCAAAGACTGGACAAACTACAGTATAAAGGACATGTGATACCTGCCTAATTATTATATGCAGGCCTACAAGAGCACAGCAAACATTTCTTAAATATCTATTTTAAGATTTTTGGCTTCCATGTTGCACAAAACAATCAACTATTCAAAACAGGAAGAAAGAAAAAGACAGAAACCAAATATATTTAATACTGAACTCACTTCTTAAATTGACCAATTTGTTTTTTGGGTTTACATAACTAAATACTCCTAAAGATTACATTCACTCTCCAAATCCTCATCTTATGAGAATTTCTCTTGATAATAAAAAAATAATTCAGCAAACATTATTTATGGTAACAGGATTTTTGGAGGTTGCCTTACTTGGTTTCTGTCGTTCAAATAATAAAAAAAAAAAAAATGGTACTTAATCGTGGCCGCCATTATACTAAGCCTTTTGTCTAAGATCAAAGTGTAGTATATTTTAGCAGCTTAATCCAATTTTCTACTTCTAAATTACCTTCTTTCTTTAATTTTCTCACTGAAATCAAGTAGTGCCTTTTCTCTTTTTTCCATCTGATTAAAAAGGAATAATCCATTATTTATGAGGTATCGGCAGGGTATGATGGTTGTGAAAATGAATGGAGCGAGGGACATGCACAATTATTATATGATAGTAGGTAGTGCTTAATCTAATGAAAAAAATGATTATTTGAGGTTGCAGTGCTTACTGAATAGCTCAACCACAGTCAATTTTTTTTTTCAGTCCTATTTTCCACCAAATAAGATAAACAGGAGTTTTTTTCCTTCCAATCTCTTCTAGCAAATGCTGCAACTCAGCACTAAGTAGACACTTTCTTATAAACACTGGAGAAACTATTTCCCCAACTCTCAAAAATCAGAAGCCTGTCAGCTTTAACCAATGACCTTTTGTCTACCTCACAAAGACATTGAAATAGAATTGGTAAGTTAAACATGTTCTACTTTTGATTCTGTGTGGTATGCAAGCAACAAAGACGGCATCCAAGACAGATCTTCAAAGACACACTCGCACAAGCCTGAAATTAGGGAAACAGTAGACCTTTTATCAAAGGTCATATGCAGAATCTCCAACTTTTCTAACAGGGTTAAAAGGTCAATGTCGAAAAAGTTATCAATATGCAAGACATCCATATGGAACTGGCTGCTGTCAAGGTTAACAACAGGTGTAAAAGTTGTTTTTTGTTTTTTTTGAAGGAATAATAGTTACGAGAATGTGGTTTACTCATTTTCTCTGTCAACTATTATATCGATATTCACAAGAAGACTGGTTCAGTATATGTAACAATGTGGCAGAGCACAGGGAGAAAGAGGTTCATGAATTTTTAATAAGTTGGAATCCAATTAGGTGTGAGCAGCACTATTAGCCAAAATAGTATAGGTCTAATGACATGGCAGCAAACCATCATTGCAAGAGCAAGTCTCATTTGTCAATTAAGGGATCTGCTGCAAAATTTAACTCATTGTCCAATAGTTCATCTTTTCTACAAAATATCACTTTCAGTGAGAACTTTGGAAATAATATGTGAATAGACAAACATTGGTAATACATAATTTCAGTCCAAGTTACTCTGACAATAAAAAATGTACAGTTCTTTGAGATTAATTTCAAATGCTATGATTATTCATGTTTAATACACACATTTTCTCTTTTACAATATTCTTTCAAACTTAAAAGTTAGTAGGGCTTATTATGTTGTTTAGTATAACAAGAGTAAATTATTTAGAACTGGCAATGTTTCCTCAGGTAACTAGCAAACAGGTTATTTACTAATAATATATATCAATGAGTTCTAAACTGAACCCTTTTCTGGACAAAATAAAGTTCATGTTTTCATAATTTAATTAATTCTGCCACTTCTACTCTAACAGTTTCTTTTCTCACACTTCCCACCTGTGGAATGCCCTTCTGATTTCTTCCTTCCCTGATAACAATCTTTGATTTTTGATTGCTGACTGCTAGTATAAATCATTCTCACCATCCGAATGCTAACTGACCATTAATACCATTCACATTCTCTTTTTAAATGAATACTGCTAGCTACTATAAACCCATCTATTTGAATGTTAATTCACAATTACACTGCCATTTGAATACAAAATGATCACTACTATAAACTACTATCTCTTTTTAAATGACCACAATTACAATCTACTCTTCTCATAAATGCTGACCCCAACAACAATATATTGGGTTGGTGCATAATTATCAGGCGTTTTTAAACAATATTTATTATGAAAAAAGAAACTTAACAATTCAACAATAACATTTTTAAATGTTTATTCCGGAGCATATGATTATAAACACACATTTTTATAACATGAAAATAAAATAATATTTTTGTTAAAAAAGTAAACAAAACAGTAATAACTTGCCTAAAAAAATGCCTGATAATTTTGCACCAACCCAATACTACCTTTGAATCACAAACCAATTACAAAACACTTTTTTTTGTCATGTTGACACTACCACAAACCAATCCATACTTTTGATTCCTAATTGACTACTAACATCTAAACTCACCTTTCGAATGCTACCTGACCACAAATACAAGCTAATCTCCTCTTGAATCATAACTACAATCCACTTTTTTTTTGAATGCCAACAACAAATACAATCTAGTCTCCTTTTGAATGCTAACAGGCCATAGCTACAATCTACACACTCCCTTTGAATGCTAACTGACCACTACAGCAAACGATCGTCTTTTTCTAATGTTGACTGCTACTCTCTTTTTTTAATGTTAACTGAATGTAACTACAAACTAATCTCCTTTCAAATGCTAACTGACCACTACTACAATCCACTCTCATGCTCTACTACTCAACAGTGTTAATACTTTCTAAGAAAAGAATCATGAAAAATGTGGTACAGGTTCAAATGATTTGGGGGCGAGAGAATTCTGGTTATCAGTGGCCTAACTTCAACTCAGTATATCATGAAAGATTTCACCAAAATACAAATTTGGCCATAAGTGTACAGCTATATGGACAAAGAACTGGGCTGGGCTTTAACTGTATCGCAACTTAATTACGAAACCTACAACTGCTGAAGAAGAATAAACAAAAATTTAATTTCCACACTTATTAATTTCAAATGTCCATCCTCAGGAGTTATATGAATTTGAGGTATAGGGAAGGCTACACAGATGCTGCATAAGATCAATAACTAGGTGAACGCCACAATAGAAAATATTCAATATCAATAGGAAGGTCTTTTATGCCAGGAAATTGTCTTGAACACATGCAATTTGAAGGCTAAAAAAAATATTGGCAAAAGAAAATGGAGATAAAAAAAAAAAAATCAGCAAAATATTCTGCTTGTTTTTATGTACAAGTCTTGTGTTCTTCTACCTCAGATTACAGTTTAGTATCTGCTCAATACTTCGGTCATTTTCAGCTGAAATCTGCTATAATTTCTGACTGAAAAATCTACATATTAAGATAAACAGACGCAAGGGGAGACGTAAACAGACGCAAGGGGAGACGTAAACAGACGCAAGGGGAGACGTAAACAGATGCAAGGGGAGACGTAAACAGACGCAAGGGGAGACGTAAACAGACGCAAGGAGACATAAACAGACACAAGGAGACATAAACAGACAAGGAGATAGAGTGAGGTGGAATAGGTTGAAAATAAAAGGCATAAAGAAAGGCTTCCTGACTGAATCCTGAAAGGCTTGAAAATTATGCATACAAAAACCTTTACAGAGAGATAGAGCAAAAGGAATATAAAAGTAAGGATAACATAGAAGATGTTTGTGCATTCCTTAATCCTTTATTATGTCTGCAGAATATTTATATAAACAAAAACAAACCCACAAAGGTTAGACTGCAGAAGGGAGAGAAAAAGAAGATGCAGGCATAGAGTGAAGGCAGAATCAGGAGATAATGGATAATGTTAGTTGATAATATCTATGGAATTTCCATGGGTATGACATGTCTTGGAAACATCAACAAGAGAAGAATGAACGAACAGCCTGACAACTAAAGAATGTTTTACTGGTGACACAGTATAATAAGCCTTACCAATACATTCAAGTCCAAATTACTTAATAATTAAGTCTGGGCTGTGCAACTGTGCAAATTCTTTGAACTTGCATATCTTCCACAACAATTCTTTGAATGCTCTGGAATCAATATCAACATACAAACAAGTGCAATAAAAGATCTGACAAACTGTCTGCTGCAAGAAAGGAATCAACATCCAAATTGATTTCGGATTCAGGAAATGATTCCTGGTTTATTTGTCAGGAACTTTGATTTAGTTTTTCTCTCTGCTCATTGCATGTCTCAAGTTTCAGAATATGGAAAATACAGAGGGTTAGGTTTTATTTTTCTGCAATATCATAAAATATCATTCCTGAAACAAAGTGACTCAAAATCAAAAATATTTACAATCAAAAATGTCTAACAGATATCTATACAAGTTGAATGATTAAAAGTTAGGTTTAAAAAAAAAAAAAAAAAAAAAAAACGGATTTAATTAAATCACAAGCAAGACAATGTCTGCCATTCTATAGAAAAATTAATTAGCAATCCATGTGACATCACAATGCTTTTCCAGGGTAAAAAGCATTGGAAATCCTTTTCTCTGTTAAAAACTATTAGAAATACTTTTCCATAATAAAAGCCATTGGTACTGCATTTCTATTTTCAAAATCCCTGCCAATGATTTTTTTTGCATCAAAATCGTTGCCAAAGATTTTTTTTTTTGCATCAAAATCGTTGCCAAAGATTTTTTTTTTTGCGTCAAAATCGTCACCAATGATTTTTATGCAGATCAGATCTGTTGTCAATGACTTTTTCATGTCAAAATCATTGCCTAAGATTTTTATGCAGATCAGATCTGTTGTCAATGATTTTTTCATGTCAAAATCATTGCCTAAGATTTTTATGCAGATCAGATCTGTTGTCAATGATTTTTTCATGTCAAAATCATTGCCAATGATTTTTCTTGTCAAAAATTGCTAATGCACTCATTTTGTCAAAGACATTGCCAATGCTTTTCTTTTCATAAAATCCCTGTCAATGCTTTTCTATCATAAAAATATATATTTTCATCAAATATATCATAAAAGACATTTCTTTATGAAAATTCATTTTATTGCCATAAAAATATTTCGGTCTTTTCTCTACTTAAAGTAAAATGTCTATGTCGTGAATTTTTGGTCATTTAATATAGTGAATTTTTATGATTAATTAACAAAAAATCAGTGTTATGATTCATATGAGAGAAATCTTAACATTTTTTTTGCCATTTGTGTAGTAATTTACACAAACTTTGAAGAATTATCTCCAAATTATTATTTGAATACAACTCACTTTATGTGGATATATTAAAACTTTTTGCAAAGAATTTCAAAACTGAAAAAACATCAATTTTTGTTAAACTATTTTTATACTTGTCTATAGTCACATATTCAAAATCTATTTTTATTCTAAAGATATCTCCATGAATTTGCTGAAAGAAAAAAATAATTTGCTTTTCCATAGTACATTTTTATGTTTCCAAGATGCATTCACAAAGAAATTATCAAGAAAATAAAAATAGAAATACCATCTGAAAAAAAAATATGAAATAAACAAATTTTCTTTTCACATTTTATTGTAGAATTATAATCAGATGAATGTTACACAAAAATGCTTTTCTATTGTTTTTCACTTTTAAAAATTATTGGCAATGCTTTTTCTATAGTAAGAACTATAATCAGCATGAGCATAATAAATGTCTTAACAGCTTAATGACAAGATTAGAGCTAAAAGACTTAATTGAAAACTCACCGACTTCAGGAATTTGAGTTCAGCTCGGCATTTCTTTTCCAGTTTTGAATATCCTTTGATACGTGAAAATTTCTGGCAGTGTTGAATGAAGTCTGCAACAAGGTCCAAATAAGCCTGAAGGTGGGGACTAGTGCACAAATGAGCCATACAGCCTGGATTTAAAAAAATGATAATTAAAATTTTTAAAAATTTAAATATTAGGTTGGTGCAAAAATAATGATATAATAATGTCATTTTTGACGTATTTTTTAACGTCAAAAAACAACATTATTGCATTATTATTTAATTAAAAACCTTCAAAAATGGATATTCCCCCTGTGTCTGAGTATAAAATAAAAATTTTGGGAAAAAACATCTAAAATGCATATTTTCTTTTCTATCTGGGTATAGAAAAAAAACATCTAAAATGTATATTTTCTTTTCTATCTGGGTATAGAAAAAAAAAACATCTAAAATGCATATTTTCTTTTCTATCTGGGTATAGAAAAAAAAACATCTAAAATGCATATTCTCTTTTCTATCTGGGTATAGAAAAAAAAACATCTAAAATGCATATTTTCTTTTCTATCTGGGTATAGAAAAAAAAACATCTAAAATGCATATTCTCTTTTCTATCTGGGTATAGAAAAAAAAACATCTAAAATGCATATTTTCTTTTCTATCTGGGTATAGAAAAAAAACATCTAAAATGCATATTTTCTTTTCTATCTGGGTATAGAAAAAAAAACATCTAAAATGCATATTTTCTTTTCTATCTGGGTATAGAAAAAAAAACATCTAAAATGCATATTTTCTTTTCTATCTGGGTATAGAAAAAAAAACATCTAAAATGCATATTCTCTTTTCTATCTGGGTATAGAAAAAAAAACATCTAAAATGCATATTTTCTTTTCTATCTGGGTATAGAAAAAAAAAACATCTAAAATGCATATTTTCTTTTCTATCTGGGTATAGAAAAAAAACATCTAAAATGCATATTTCCTTTTCTATCTGGGTATAGAAAAAAAAAACATCTAAAATGCATATTTCCTTTTCTGTCTGAGTATAAAATAAAAGAAATGCATAAATCCAGTTTCATATGTTTGTGTACAAATTAGAATTCTAAAAATAGCTTTTTAAAACCAGAATTCCTGAGGGAATTAATAGTGGCATGCAGAGAAAATATGTCCTTTTGATACACCACTTTTTTGCAGGTACATTTGTTAAACTTTGCTCAGATTTCATTATTTGGTTCACAAAGGTTCCTTCTTATTCTTTTACCTGCCAAATCCAATGTCTTTCCAAGGGAATCTTATCGCGTTTGCTGTTAGTCCCAATCTCTGGGTCAAATAGGATAAAAATAAACCAGAATTCAGTGTGCAGGTAGATCCATATCAGAAAGAATTGATGATCAAATGTTCTGAAATTTCTTAAGATTAAGGCACTTTGTATCAATGCAGATAAGGAAGTGGAGGTAGTATAACAGATCTTGGTGCAGAAAGTGGAATCAGAAAGCCAAGTTCAAATTCTAGGGAAGTCTGTGGTATTCATTTTTGCACAAACACCCTTGGGAAAGGCATGAATCCAACTCTTCTCTCTTCAAATTTTTTTCTTTAGTCATTTCACCTGAAGCAAGGCAGTAAAGTTACTAAGGCACAAGGGGTTACTAAGTGTGAAACAATACAAGAAAAAAAAACTACTAAAGAGAAAGAACAATAAAAGAACAGGAATTAAGACAGAAGACAATGATTGACAATACATTGAAATCTTTGAAGATCAAAGTCGACAGGGAAGTAAAAAGGGGAAGAGAAATTAACTAAAAAAAGAAAAGGTTAATTAACAATTATGGGTTAATTAACAAGAGAAACAGGAAACCATTCCATTCTTTCTAAAGAATGCATAGCAATTCACATATAATAACGGAATCTCTGGTTTGGTTTGATTTGGCATGGTTTATTTTGTTTAACAGCATATCAACCTCAATGGGTTATTTAATGCTGACAACATTTTTAGGATAGATTCGTATGAATAGAATATGTATTCTTTGGTTTAGATTAGTTTGGTTTATTTTGTTTAACGGCATATCAACCTCAATGGGTTATTTAATGCTGACAACATTTTTAGGATAGATTCGTATGAATAGAATATGTATTCTTTGGTTTAGATTAGTTTGGTTTATTTTGTTTAACGGCATATCAACCTCAATGGGTTATTTAATGCTGACAACATTTTTAGGATAGATTCGTATGAATAGAATATGTATTCTTTGGTTTAGATTAGTTTGGTTTATTTTGTTTAACGGCATATCAACCTCAATGGGTTATTTAATGCTGACAACATTTTTAGGATAGATTCGTATGAATAGAATATGTATTCTTTGGTTTAGATTAGTTTGGTTTATTTTGTTTTACGGCATATCAACCTCAATGGGTTATTTAATGCTGACAACATTTTTAGGATAGATTCGTATGAATAGAATATGTATTCTTTGGTTTAGATTTGTTTGGTTTATTTTGTTTTACGGCATATCAACCTCAATGGGTTATTTAATGCTGACAACATTTTTAGGATAGATTCGTATGAATAGAATATGTATTCTTTGGTTTAGATTTGTTTGGTTTATTTTGTTTTACGGCATATCAACCTCAATGGGTTATTTAATGCTGACAACATTTTTAGGATAGATTCGTATGAATAGAAAATGTATTCTTTGGTTTAGATTGGTTTGGTTTATTTTGTTTTACGGCATATCAACCTCAATGGGTTATTTAATACCGATAACATTTTTAGGATAGATTCGTATGAATAGAATATGTATTCTTTGGTTTAGATTTGTTTGGTTTATTTTGTTTAACGGTGTATCAACCTCAATAGGTTATTTAATGCTGACAAAAATTTTTATTGCTGGTAATATTTTGTTTTGTCAAAAATCTGTTTCTGGTAATATATTTCCTTCAAAATTGTATTGCTGGTAATAATTATTTCTGGTAATAATTTTTTCAAAAAAGTATTGCTGGTAATAGTTAACTATTTGCCCATAGCTGGGACCCTAACAGGTAATACCACCCCAGGTCAGGGTGGACGTGGGAACACCAACAATTAAGAGGTGGTTCCACAATTCTCAAAACCTCCTGATCAGAGGCCTTGCTGCTGGTGGTAGTTTAACGTCTTATCCAGGATGCAGACATAGTTTAACGTCTTACCCAGGACGACAGAATCTCTGGATTGTAATTAATTCATAGTTTTAAGAAAAGAAAAATCAAGGAAGAACAGTAATTGCTGTGGTGATATTTTCCATTTCCTTAAATAGAAATATTCATTAACCAGATGAATAAGCTATGTAGTTGATCCTGGAAAAATAGACACCTAGTTTATTTTGCTTGTAAATTAGTGTTTTAGAACTAAGAATATATTATATTAACAATCTTCAACACAGTGGTTGTGTGAGGTGTGTAGGCAGGCCTTGAACAACATGAATACTGTGGTCTGTGACTGTTGTCTTAAATGGGTGTACCTGAAATGTATTGGCAAGAGAACCATGCCCAATAGCAAGTTTTGGAATTACAGAGACTGTTATGTCTGAAGTGCTTCAAATATTCAAAGACTTCTATATTTCTTTTAATCATTCATGATGAATAAATGATTTTAAATTGTGTTTTAACAATTGATGAAAAAGATTTTAAATTGTGTTTTAACAATTGATGAAAAAGATTTTAAATTGTGTTTTAACAATTGATGAAAAAGATTTTAAATTGTCTTAACAATTGATGAAAAAGATTTTAAATTGTCTTAACAATTGATGGTGAAAATAAATGAACTTCTGTGTTAAATCTGTGTTTTATTTTTTAACATTATCTGCTGCAAAATAGGATAATAGTCTATTTTACCAACACTGGTAAAATAAGTTTAAAAGCACATCTATTTTACTGGGACCAGAAAAATGTCCTTTTCCTTAACCAAACAACCAGTGCTACTTCAGGTTAAAATTTATAAAATCTCTAAAAACAAGTTTTCAGAAAATAAGTGTCTTAAGTATACTGTTATTACTCTATCCAAAAACTCATTGGAGTTTCCTTCCTCATCTTTTGTTTGAAATAGTTTGGAATGTCAACATCTTGATTATGTCATTATTTCCTCTTTTAGTTACATATGCTATTCATTTTAGTTGCTGTGTGACACTGAGATCTCTGAAGGTTGATCAAACAAAAAACAGAAAGAAAAGAAGAGGATAGAGTCTACAAAATGGATGATAATTCTTGAAATCCACAGGAAGATGGATTGAAAACTTAAAAGAAAATTAAAAATGAAAGGAGTTGAAAAATCATATGTAAAATAATTCCAAGCAGAATTAAACCCAAATTTAAATAGAGGGAATTCAGTAAGATTGAGTAAAACCAAGACTACCTGTCCTCCCCCACTTCCTACTGATGAAAAGGAAACCATTAAGGTATCCATGAAGATGTCAGATAAAATAAAAGAATGTTGTTGAAAAAGACCAGGGTAGTCACCAAAATAACATTTACAGACTTCTCTGAACAAAAAGCCTAGAAAAAAAAAAAAGAAACATTTTTTAATCAACCACCCAGAAGAGAAGTGATAGAGACTGACTTGACACATTCATCATTACAATTTCTGTAACATTTGTTGAGAGAAAAAAATTTATATCCAAGCATTAATTTGGATTCCTTTGGATACAAGTGATAAGGAAAAATTAATTACTATTTTGAAGTGACAATCGACAAAAAAAGCCGTGTGGTCTGTTGACTGTAAAAATGCATAGGCAGAGAAAAGATAAACTTTTGTCTTTAAGGAGAGTGGAAATAATTTTCTTTCCTTTTCTTTCCCAATTCTTGAGTGGACTTTTCGATGAAGAAATCACAGCATGAGACAAGCTGATGAAGATTAATGACTGAAAATCTCTTGTTTTTGCTATGACATCTCGAAGTTGGATTTGTTACACCAGCCTGAACTGGGCTAAGGTTACCTGCTGAGAAAGTGGGAGAAGGAAGTGAGAGATTATGACCACCAATATGGAATGATGGTGCAAGTTTAGATGTGAAGGGAGTTGGAGTTAAAGGGCAGCTTGATTTTTCTGACTACTCTCAAAAGGGGGATGGACAACCCCAAATTTGGAAAACCACTTGAGTAAATGTATTTTTATATATGGAAATTTAGAAAAGTTTGATGCTTTGGGTAAAAGACAACCAAACCCAGACCATAGTCAACCCTACCTTGCTGGATGCAGGACTTCATATAAGCCAGAGGTTTAGAGAACTTAAAGTCCCCCACATCATTGCTACTGGAATCTACATCATTTGCCAAGACCTCATGCCAGCCTTGAAGACCAAAAATTAGAACTTTAAGTTACTATTAGGTTGGTGCAAAAATAATGACGTAATAATGTCGTTTTTTGACGTATTTTTTAACGTCAAAAACAACATTATTTACGTCATTATTTTTGCACCAACCTAATACTAACACAAGACTCCAAGGGGGATACCAGTGTCATTTGATTATTACAGTAAATGGGTAGGGTTAAACCGCTATATACAGCAAATCATACACAAACCAAATAGTTAATTCTTTATTCCAAAGGATTCTGTTTTTTGTTTGTGGCTCCAGCTGTTGAAATGCCTTTACTTCAGTTTGCATCAGTGAGCTTCTTATACTCTGCGATAAAAAAAAAAAAACAACAACACACACACAACATGGCAGTGGAATGAATGGGTGTGAACAAATAAAACAACAGCTACGCCGAGTGGAACCATGCATGCCATCATGATACCAGCTTCAAACGAGTCATGCATTAATGATTGAAGAGTCAGCTAGATGGTAACTACAGTGGTCTGAAAGAACCTGGAGACCAATGCAGGGCATAGGACTACATTATTAGTGGCAGTTAAGATGGATCAACTCATGGGGTGACATTATTATTTACTTTTGACCGAGTTCAATTACAGATGCTGCTATGGAAAATCCTCAAGTGATATGGTTTCCAGTATTCGGTAAAGTCCTTTGTGTGGTGTCTGTGATTCTGTAATTCAGCATTCAAAGAATAATGGTCCTCTCAAAGACGTACAACATTCAGTCACTCAAAGCCATTTATATTATTGCTCCGAGAAGGTGACTGTATAAATCCGAGAGTTTCAACATTTTCTTTTAACAAGTTGGGCACCATGCATAACATCAATATGGGAGTCAAGATCCAACAAAACTATTTAGGAACACAAGAGTTTTTTGGTTAATGTTTTGGTTTTGTAGCTTCTTTATTGGACAAAACTACTAATAAATTTCCTAACAGCTTTAAAATATCTTTCAGTTTAACATGAACCATGATAGATTATTTTACAGATTATCAACCCTTTAAGGTCATTTAAGATTGAAACATTTTCGATTGTGAGAATCACTTTTTTTGTAAGTGAATATTGCATTAACAATTTTTTGAGACTAACAATAACTTCCAGATACATATTTAACTCATAGCTAGAGGAGGAGATGGATTCATATCTTTCCCAAAGGTATTGGCATCTAAGTGAATGCAATGAACCCAATTGGAATTCAAACTTATTCTAAATTTCTTATTCTGTACCACCTGAACATCTACAAGCTATGACAAAAGGATGAAAGATAATACTGGATTATTCATGAGCTGATCAAGTAAACATTTCAGGAAATCAATAATTACTGAAAAGAACTTTGTTTTTGTCAGTGTTTCACCTCCTTTGGGATTCTTTGATGCCATGATTTGTTTAATGGGGATATTTTGGATTTAGTTAGAAGGTTAATTTCAGATCTTAGAGTCTGTTCGGTTTTTGCAAGGGTCAAAATGAGAGATGTTCTGTTTGCACAAGAGTCAGAATGTTTTATTAACCTGAAAAGTCAAGTTATGTTTTTAGTTAGATCATAACAATCATATAGATGCTATGTATAGCACCAAACCTATTCAGAAATAAAGTTCAGTTTGCACAAGAGTAAAAATTTTTCATGACAAGTTTCTTCCTTTGGAATAGTACCTCGATCACAACAAGTTCACCACCTGAGATGTCATGAACTATGCAAAGCAGGAATGTTCAACTACCTGAAGTATTTGAAATACTCACCAGCAGATCATGATTTCATTATCAAGAGAGATGCTTCAATTTTAATCATATCTGATTAATGTAAACAACATCAAGTTGGCTCAATATTTAATTAACAGAGATAAGTATATCTGAAGTCAAAAATGCGTAGGTGTTCATTGCAGGCAATTTGCCAGTTAATTCTGGAGTGTGTAAACTCGATTACAGTTATAATACTAGAATTTTTATTTAAAATTGTAAACACAATTATGGCCGACAGAACACTGAAGGAGCAGGGGCTTTATCTTTCCAATGGTTTCCACCCTACAGTTTCTTTACCCAGAGATTCAATATTTCCAGCCTATTGCTGCTCTATTACTATTTCTATGGCAAATGTTCAGTTAAGCTTCATTCATTACTTCCACCAGCACAAAGCCTTAGAGCTAGGATATTTACTGTCCTTTGAGGAAAGAATGATTCTACAATCTACAGCCTCTTTCTCATAGGTGCAACATTGCCAGCCTATTGCTGCTCTATTACTATTTCTATGGCAAATAGTAAGTTAAGCTCCATTCTTTACTTCCACCAGTACAGAGACTTAGAGCTAGGACAATTATAGTCTTTTGAGAGAAGAATGTTTCTCCAATTGTGGATAATAAAAAAAGAAAAGAAAACGGCAACCAGTGAGTAAATTCAAGCTCTCTCAACTGGTATTCCAACTTTGAGTCGTTCCTTGAGTTCTGTCTCGAAATCACACTAACAGACTTTTCTAGCCGCCAACCGTGAACGTCACTCCAAGCACCCGGCGCTGGGAAAAATTGGTTACTTTTATATTTGTCCATATACCCATAATCCCTTGCATCTTCATGCGATCCCATAATTCATTGCATCCCTGTCCCATAATGCATTGTATCTTTATTGTATAAAAATGCAATGCAAGTCCCCCCTCATTCTTTTATGTTATCTGGCCGAGGACGATTACGGCAGAGCGGTAAGTGGTTTTTTCTCCCTCATTTCAACTGCAGTAGCTTTACATGCTAAGCAAATATGGGCTCTTTTTTGGCGGGGACAAGCCAAGTGGCAACCAGTTGTGCTCGTCCCAGGTCCTGTCTCATCACGTCTGCCACACCAATCTACAGCCTATTTCTCATAGGTGCAACATTGCAAGCCTATTATTACTCTTTCACTGTTTCCATGGTAAATGCTCAGACAAGCTCTATTAACATGCTAGCTCCCACACAACTCACCAGATGGTCGTTTTCCAGTTTCTTTTCTAAGAGGATTATTGGGTGCGGGATGCTATGATTGACTGCTTATGAGATCATTGTACACCAGAAACACAATTTTTTTTAAAAAATTTAAATATTTTTTTCTTATTTGAACTATCAGTTTTCACAAGAGTCAAATTTTTTCATAACAAGTCCCTTTCTTATTCAACTTTGGACAACAGCAAGATTCAAATTCTTTGTTGCAGATGTAGACAGTTGTATGTTGCAAGCAATGGAGATGGATTTTTTTGCCTCTTTTCTCATATACTGCCGGTATTTGTGACTTTGGACCAGCTTACGACCTTTGAAATTAAGACTCTGGATTTCTGAAATCCCCACAGAAAATAAAATAAATCTTGTTCAGTTTGCATGAAAATTATATCAACATTATTGTGTCAGAAAATCGCTTTCATGATGAAAATAAAAAAAACTCAGACATGATTTAAGACTATAAAAATATACTCAAATCATTTTGGCATGCCCACACTATAGGAATCATTGTGCCATAAAAACATATTGATTCAGAAATAAATGGCAAATTTGATAACTTGGATTCTGTTTCCATTAATTCAATATCTAAAAACAAAGTTTGCCAAGAGATATGTTTTTATTTTTGGTTTATAAGGAGATAATTATCTGCATAGGCAGATATTTCATGTATATCTCCCAAGTTCCATAAAACAGTAGCTGGTGTGCAAGTCTTACAAGCTGATGTAAGTGAGCTCAATTCTCATTGTGCACCCAACTACTGTAGTCTTCTGTTAGTATAAACTGAAAAACTAGAAATAGGAGGTGCATTCCCAAATTTTTTAGACTTTCTTACAAGAGGTCATTATAACTGTTTAAAATTATTATAATTTCTATCATTACTATACATCTAATAAATTGACCTGCTAATTTTTGTTATTCCAGATTCAAGAAAACGACTATAACAGCTTTTTCAACATACCCTAATAAACAGTGCTTGTCATTGCTGACTAGTTGGCAGAATATGATCGGGAGTTGAAGACAGTCTTTAAGCTCACTATGAAAGCAATTTTTTTGCTGACAAAATATGGGAATCAAAACTGTCCCTCACAATCCTTACGGCCCAGACACTATGTATTTGGTTGTTCTCCAGGCTGAAGAAAAACTTCAGGGGCTGACATTTTGAAAACATTCAAAGGATGAAAGAAGCTGTGACAAAGGTCTGAGACACTTTGGGGCCTTCATGAATTGGTTGGAGAACAACTGCATCAAAATCTGTTCTATTGACAGGTGTAGATATCTTCAGTAAATATTTAATGCTTTTCCTGGTACATTTGTCCCACAAACAATATTTGGTGGACTCACATGAGTCTGGGCAAGAATAAAACCACAAAACAGAATATAAAACAAATGAAAATGTATGTATTAACACAAGGAAATTACACTTTAATGCTCAGTAAAAGTAAAGGAAAAGAACTATACATTAAAACCTATTAAGAATATAAGCATGTGTATAAAAGTTCAGTCATCATTAGACCAAGGAAATGAAAGCATTCCAGTATGGACACCTTACCCATGGGTTACTATACTTGGAAGCAAGAGGAACAAAAGCAAAAGAGAGAGGATATGTTTGGGCAACCTACATGTTAGAAGATTCAACTTTGAAGGTGTTGTAGTAAAGCAACGACTCAACTGATAGTAGCAGATAGAAAAAGCGAGGAGGGTAAACGACAAAATAGTGTCACACATCCAACCTTCTCACGAGCAAAAAAAAAGATGCCAGAAACAAAAACGCGCCTACTTTATACAGCCAAGGACCAACCATCATTTGCATGCGAATGACGAGACAATGAGATTTTGTGTTAACTGTCCGAGACCGCCTGGCATAAAACATGGGCACAGATTCGTGGGCGTTTCCGAGGTAAGCCATTTTCACAATTTCCCCACAGAAGGTGATCAGAATTTTGTACATCTTTTAAATTAAATGTCTCTTCTGAATAAAGTCTCAAAACTTCTGGAATGCACATATATGTATATCTCAAATGCAAGTTGTTTTTTTTTATTATTGAAAAATTTTCTGTGATGTAATTTGATTGTCATAAAGAATAAAAAAAAAAAAAAAAAAAAAAAAAAAAACAGAATTTCCACAGGAATATGGGAAACAATAAAGACAATATTTGAAAAAATTAAACTGACAACATAACAAACAACTTTGAAAATGGCTAGTGTTACCTGAAAATACTTAAACTTGGAAAATTTTATTAACCAATGCCAACTGAGAACCAGAAATTATTAGAAAAATTGAAAAAGTAAAACAAAAAGCAACTTTCTTTGGTCTTTAACCAAACTGGTATAAATTAAAAATTGCTATCCAAATACACCACATTATTTTTTTATATATATATATATATATATATACACACACACACAAGTTCATTGAAGATGACTGACAAAACACTGCAATTAAGCTTTTTATAAATTTTTTTTTCTGCATTCATACAAGTGATTTCTTTTCTGGATAGTGTAAAAACTGCAGGTCCAGAAATCTGAGTTATTTCAACTAATCTATCAGCCATTATCAAGGAGATTTGAACAGAATATGTTGATTAAATATATATATGGATGGAAATGTGGAACATGGCAATCACAAAGTTTAAAAACATGTGCTGACCATGTTCAAAAATTATAAAAACATTCCCAGCCACATTATATATATATATATATATACACACACACACAAGTAAATATAAATGTATAATTTTGTAGCATACCTACAAATGATAATGGGTATGGCTCCATTCACATAAATATAATAGTTAGTAAATGTGTATATATATATATATATATATATATATATATGTGTGTGTGTGTGTGTGTGTATGGGAATGTAGAACATGGCAATCAGAGTTTAAAAACATGTGCTGACCATGTTCAAAAATTATAAAAAGATTCCCATATATATATATATATATATATATATATATATATATATATATATATACATACACAATATACACACACACATACACACAAGTAAATATATACTTTTGTAGCATACCTACAAACGATCATGGGTATGGCCACATTCACATAGATACAATAGTGTGTGTGTGTCTGTATGTATATATATATATATATATATATATATATATCCTGTTTCATCTGTAAAGGAAAGAGAGGGAAATCAATTTAAGTTAGTAAATTTATGATCGATTACTTCCCTTTGTAATTTCAATAATCTATACAAATAAAATATTTATCTGTATTTTAGATAAACTAAGTTCCCGATCAAAATGAACCATTTAACTAAGTTTCTTTACAGAGAAAAATAAGTTGTAATAGAAGTTTTGTTATCTAAACTTTTACTTAGCTGATATTTGTCTGGCATATACACATATTTAGTATTACAAGTCCAATAATACTTATGCAAAGAGATAATGATTTAGTGATGCAAGTCTTAATAATTAACCCGTACACGAGTGAAGAAGATGTGGATTTATACATTCCCCCAAGGGTATTTAAATGTAAATGAATATAACAAACCCAACAGGAATTGGAACTCAGCTCTCCAATTGACAATTCTAAGGCATTATCTATTACACAACACACACATATCCAAGTTTATAACATCTGGTATTCCCAAGCAGTCACCTATCGAGGTACTGACCAAGCTCAACATTGCCTAACTTCAGTCATTATACAGGAACCAGTTTTCAATATGATGTGGCCATAAGCCAGATTGCTCTAAATTCAAAATCATTGAGAAAGCAATGGAAAAAATACTTTACTGTCTCATAAAAGTCATAGAAACTCACAAATAATAAAGAAAAGGAAACTATAGAGAGCCATAACCACAGACATCCTCAAATTGCAAGGCATTTAATAAAGGATTTTAAAAAATACTACTAATATAATTAATCAAAAGAATACATGAGGGAACAGAATGGTTTACAAGAGGACTGAAATTAGATCAAACCATTTTTTTATAGATCCACAGAGAAATTATCAAACAGTGCCAAACTTGAGAAGCAGCTAATGTCCAGTTTGGCAATCGGCTTGAAATCAATATAGACTCTTTGTTCTGTCAAGTTAGAAGGAAATAGAAAAAAAAATTACTTGCCTGGAATGAGAAGTGAAATAAATACTTATATTCTCTGGTTGTAATACCAGAAAATTTCTGGATTAAGCAAAAACAAAAAAAAAAAAAATTACATCATTAGCGTTGTAAATAACATGAAACATTATTTAAATTTAGACACCATCTACTTTGAAATAGTTCCCTTGTAAATCTACACAGCAATCCTATTTCCAGGACAGCACCAAGAAAATCCTCTTTCTGAAGGCCACCAAATATTGTTTGCAATTCTGAATGAATTTCTTCAGTCTTGAAGCAGCACTTCTTGATGATTCAATTTAATTTAGGAAAATTTTAAAGATGAAAGGATTTTTTTTTTCCATTTCTGACACTCTGCTGGTGAGTGTAAAAAATTTCTGATTTCTTTATCTGGAGCAAAACAGGCACAATGCTTTGAGTGCTTCACATACTGGTGGTCATTTGCAGTGTGAAAATAGTGTTTTATCAATTGATGGATATACATAAATTTTGCAAGTGGTAAAGGATTACCTTGAAGTGGCAGGCAACTGCTAGGAAAAGACAGTAATCATACTCATCTGCTCATCTGTGGCTGCAATCTTTGGTGAACAATATGTTCCAAAATTCGTGATTTTTTTTTTTTTTTTTTTTGATTTTTTTTTTTTTTTTAGTCATTTCACCCCAAGCAAGGCAACAAAACTACTAAGACACAGGTGGGGTTACTGAGTGTGAAAGAATATAAGAAAAAACATTATTATGGAAAAATAAAAAAACAGAAAGTATGACAGAAGATAATGATTCATATTGCATTTAAATTTTTGAAGATCAAAGTTGACTGGAAAGCAAGAAGCTGGAAGAGAGTTCCACAAAAGAGGAGTGTGATAAAAGAAACTATTAGTATAGAATTTATAATGACATCTAGCCATTTCACCTGTAAAATGATGAGACCTAGCTTCCAATCTAGTACTGCACTCAAATTCATAAAGACTAGGAATCATAGAGGAAAGTTCATCAGAACAATTACCATGAAAGAATTTTCCTCTTGGCCGATTCACATTCCTCCCCTGGTTTTTAACAGAAGTAGAGGTTTATCCCTTGTTTCCTGTTTAGGATAGGGTTTCCGATTGCTTCTAAAGTCTACTTCCACACTATATTTCTAACATCTCCAATTGAACCCTGAAATGTTGTTCACTAATTAAATCTTGACCTCTTCAAGTCTAGAGTTAGCCATTATCTTTCCTGCATAGCTCCAAGAACTTCACTTCTTGCCCTTTCTTATGCTAATACAACACCACACAGTAACCCTCTAACTTGAGTGGCTCTTGGGATTTCTATTAGGTGAACATTAGTAAAAAAAAACAGTACAGGGAAGATACATTACAGTAGTGTTTTTCTTTCCTCTGCTGTGACCCCATTTTAAAGTTTGTTATGTTTGTGTCAGAGAACTGTCTCACTCAAAAAAAAAGGATGGGTTGACCTATAATCTTGAAGCAATATCCTTTTAGCTTCAGTTTAATTTGGGTAAACTAAGAGAAAGGGATTTTCCCCACATTTTTCACCATTTTGTGAGTGACTGGTTGACCTGAATACTCATTGTCTTGAACTGGCCTTGAATCATGCAGAGGACTGAAAATTTTGTAATTAACTCCAAAAACTGTTTGCCAAAAGCCAGACAAAGTATTTCAATCTAGATTTCTGTCCTTGACATGCCCAACAGTTAGGAGATAGTAGCTATCATTCTTGCCAAATATCACTCGTCATAAATGCTTTTGCTCATCACTGTAAATGTGTGAATGTGCATTTTCACGTGGATAAATCTGTTGACAAAAGAAAATCTGATTCCTATAAAATGAAAAAAAGAAAAAATTTATAGAAAATAAACAGCCTAGAAGTGAAAATCCTCCTCTAGAATATCAGTTTAAATTTCGTTGGCTTCTTACCTGCTGAATTAATAAAGATATTAATGCAGCATGAGGGTTTCTACTTTTATCAAAAGATCAAGAAAAAAAAAATAACTGCAATATTTATTTGCAAAATTCAATGAAAGGACAGAAATCATTCCTTTCAACAGAAAAAGAAATACTTTTATTGTCAAGGAGAATTTGTGTGTGTGTATATATATATATATATATATATATATATATATATATATATATATATATATATATATAATAAAACCATAAAGATTCATTTCAGTTATAATTTATCTCATGAATATCTCTAGAGATATTCTCAAAATAAATTCTAACTGAAATGAATCTTTAAGGTTTTGGTATATATATATATATATATATAAATATGTAATGAAAAACAAACCACTTTAAGGTACCACTACGATAATTTATTTCACCTAAATCCTTTTTTAAGGATTCAGGATCATCAGGTAAAACTTCCAACAACGAATTGAGAGGAAAAAAGGGATTAGAAATTGGTGGGTAGTGTAATTTTTGTAATTTAATAGAGGGGGTTGAGAGTGGTAGTTTAACAGACAATATAAAGTATAGGGAGGGGTTAATTTTATATCTCTCTGAAGTATGTTTTAGAGATATAAAATTAACCCCTCCCTATACTTTATATTGTCTGTAACTCAAATCAAATGTGATCTCTGAGAAAGCACTCACTCCTACTTGGCAACTAATATGCAGTTTTGGGAACGAGGTGCATGTTTGTACATGCAGTTGTCAAGGGCAGGTTATATAAACCATATGAAAGGTCATATCAACCAAAAGCAAATCAATGTCAACCTGCCTTATGCTGATGACAATACCTTTGTTGTTTCCAACAAGGTTTGCAGATAATCATTTGAACTGAGAGGCACCTGGTGGTACACACAAGAATTGTTGGACATGCAGATCCAATCAAGAACACACACATATATTTTATATATATATGCCTGATACCTATGAAATCCAATGCTGTTCTCAAGAGGCATCTTAGGAGTCATGGATACTCAAACTAGACAAAAGCCATCACAAATGATGCAAGAGGGGATGGGACAGCTCTCGTCTGAGAAAGAAATACCAATCATCATATACATTGGGTTGGTGCATAATTATCAGGCGTTTTTGTAAGTGAGTTATTTGTTAATAAAAATTGCCGTTTTGTTCACTTTTAATAAAAATATCATTTTCAGTTTATAAAAATGCATGTCAATAAAACATGCTCCAGAATAATGATCTAGAAATGTTATTGTTATGTTTCTTTTTGCATAATGAATATTGCTTAAAAAACGCCTGATAATTATGCACCAAGCACACAATATCTATAGGTTGTGCAAAAGTAGGTATACAGTAATGAAAAAACTTGTGCACAAAATATCTTGTACTGATTATACAGACATTAATAACAAACATTATTCCTTCAAAATGTTCAAACTATTTACCTAGTCATTCACATACACGTCTTTACCTGTAAAAACATCATGTTTATTATTATTAAAAAAAATAAAATTATAATAAAAATTATGAAAAAAAAAATGATTTTAATGAATTCTTGTATTAAATAAATCCTTGAACCACTATCCTACCAGTACTATATTTCTTATTGCATAACTACTTTTACAGCCCCATATATATATATATATATATATATATATCTCATCTTATATAAGCT
This sequence comes from Acanthosepion lycidas, assembly GCA_963932145.1. NCBI lineage: Eukaryota > Metazoa > Mollusca > Cephalopoda > Sepiida > Sepiidae > Acanthosepion > Acanthosepion lycidas. Next base: position 35,837,891 of record OZ010613.1, read on the forward strand.
TAATACTGCCTATCAAAAGCGTAAATCATAATTTCATTTTTCGTTTCACCTTTTGAAAGTGATGTCTGAAGATCTAGGGAAAAATAAAAGTCTCTGGTGAAATAAATTATTACAATGGAGCCTTAAAGTGGTCTGTTTCTCTTTTATATATATATATATATATATATATATATATATATAGGGGCAGTAAAAGTAGATGTGCAATATTTATAGCCTACTGGTGAGATAGTGGAGCTGTGTTTATATAGAAAAACAAATAATCTGTTAAAAAATTAAACGATTTATAAACATTTAATACAGAGCATTTTTTTTTTTTGTCAGCAATTTTCTGTTGTAGAGTAGGACCCGGCATACTTCCCTGCTACTGTGACCTCTTAATTGCTGGTGTTCTCTGGTCCACTCTGACATGGGGTGGTAGTACATGTTAGAGTCCCAGCTATGGGCAAATAGTTAACACCCAAACTTGTGTAAAAATAGGTTTTAATACCAGAAATACTTTGTAATAAAAAAAAATTATTACTAGCAATAATTTTTGAAAGAGAAATTATTATCAGTAATACTTTAAAGAAAAAATACCAGCAATATAAACAGGTATAAATTTTTTGAGGAAAATATGACCATCTATAACTTTCTTCAAGGATAAATATTCCCAGAAAGATTTTTGAAGAAAAATATATCAGCAGCAATAAAAATTTTGTTGGCATTAAATAACCCATTGGGGTTGATATGACGTAAACAAAACAAATCTTTCTTATGAAACTGCAAAAAGAAGGTTATTCACAAATACAAAACAAACACATTCTTTATCAGTTTTAGTCTTTCTTTGAAGAAACCATTTCGTACCTTAGACTTGCTCCTCATAGACTAAGTCTTGGATTTGTGGGATCTTCCACAACAAACCAGTCTTACCTCTTTTTAGGAAATGCACTCTTCCTATCTGGTAAGTAACATCCTACTTTCATACAAATATAACAAGTATTCATTGTTCATTGTTTGAAGGTGATTCATTCAATCACCTTCAATCTAGCTTGTTGATTGGTCAGTTCTGACCAATCAAACTGCCTGCACGCGACCAATCTGTTTTCCCGCTCATATGCTAGGAGCCTCACGACCATTATATAAACCCAACATGTGTAAACTCCCTCGAGTTTTCTTTTCATTCATCTCTCTCGCACGTCTCATTCCTTGCTACCAAGTGCCAAGATGTAACCTTCAAGAACTCCCATCTTAGCCACTGCAGTCAGATGTTAAAGACTATTAACATTCACACAAGTACAAACTCTGAAATCTCTTCTGAACTTTTACCAACTTTACAACTCGCAATTCCAAACTTTATTCTTCTAAATTACAGTTTAATATTACTTTCTTTTAATATGAACTCAGGTACAACTATTATCTAATCAAAAGGGACACGACTATGTCCTACCTTTTCAGTTCGCATGCATGTATATCAAATATTAATAAATTCACTTGTTATGTTTTGAAATCATTCCGCTCAGTTTTGTATTTTATACTATGTGCTATTTACGTCAAATATAAATTGCATTGCGTCCATGCATTGTCTTTAATCTCACCTTTCCTAGCCAAAGTTAAATATTGGTAACTCAATCACTACAATAATGATGACCGCGACGTTCGTCGTTCACAACAATGGTAACACAACCGCTACATATTTGGTGATCCCGTCAGAAATAAACAATAATGGTAACCCCTATTGCTACAGATTATTATTATTAAACAAAATGACTGGCATAACACTTCCCATATTTTTCAACACTTAAGAGAAAAGCGCAATTTTAGAAAAGAAAAAGAAGAAAAAAAAAACTGTGTCTGACAACGTTAAACAATGTTTTCAATGGTATATCTGTCTTCATCAAGTTATATTTCAAAAAATTTTTTCATATATAAAAATATATAAATCTACAAAACATTGTAAGTCTTTGTTACTTGTAATGAACAAAATAGTTCTAATAGTACTGAACATGTCAAAGCAAATGAAATGCCATCTGCATGAAGTCTTGCAACAGAAACATTTGTCATATAATGATCTTGTTCATCTCGGAATTTTCTGTTAGTTGATTAGTTACTAAGAGGAATTAAACAGCTTAGTATAAATCTTATAGAATTCTCCTATCATTCCGCTCATTCCTATGGGTCAGGGAGTTAGTAATTTGCATACGTAACTCTCCTCATGCATTTTAAGGGACAAAAGATCAGTAAATAATGAATATTTTTTTTCAAAAACATGCACTTTCAGATGGTTATCAGAATTAGCGTTGATTGTAAGAAAATGTTCTGCAAGCTCTGTTGATGTTACATTGTTTTGTCTGACATTTAATTTTTCCATTGTGCAACCCACATAAATCAAGTCATGTTTGGTACATGGTGGCATATATTAAATGAGAATCAGTACAACTGCCATAAGACAAGCAACGTTTGCACAAAGACTTATAATTTTTTGTAGATTTACAGGGTGAGATGGGTAAATTGTCGACACTTTATATTTTTAATAGCACGCATCCATGTTGTTTGTTTTTGTCGACTGTACAGTATAACAGAGTCAGTTGGGCACCTTCTGTGAAAAAAAAAAAAAAAAAAAAAAAAAAAAAAGATCATGACACAATTCACTCTTCCAGAAATTCGGAAATAGCATGCTGTTATGTTTGGCGTTCACACCAGAAGCTCCAATACAAACATTTCAGAGTGTTTGGGTATCAATCTGAGTACAGTGCAGAGGATTCGAAAAGAGTCGGATGAGAATAATGGTGATTACAAAGATATGGCAGCTTGTAAAACTTACTCTGATCGTTCTCATAAGATAACTCCCAAATTTGTTGATGAGGACCTCAGATTCAAACTGGAGGCCAGCATCAGGTACATTGAGGAGGCAGTACTGCCCAGGTCAAGAGGGTGACTGCTGGAAGATCCCGTCTAGCAACAGGACTCTGCACCATGCAACATAAGTAGGAAAACCCAGTCATGGGTGTCAGCCAATTTCTGTGAGTACATCACTCCTTACATCTGGCCACCTAACTTCTCAGACTGAAGCCCCCTTGATTATATTGTGTGGGGTGCACTTTAATGAGAGACCAACAAAACTCCTTGTAACATCAAAGATGAACTGAAGGTAAGGATTATGGGAGCATTAACCAAGGAAAGTTACAGGAGATTCCAAAGTCGTCTGGAAGCTATGGTTGAAGCCAGTGGTGATTTTATTGAATAAATTTACTCTTTAGTATTTCAAGATATTTTTGTGTAATTTTGTTAAATGTATCTATTAAAATGAGATGTCGGTGTTATTTTAATTTTTGTGTAATTTAGACAATTTATCCATTGCACGCTATTATTACGTCATTATTTTTGCACCAACCTAATATATATATATATATATATATATATATCATAAAAAGGCCTTTTTATTATATCCTTACTCTGTCCTGGACATTGAGTTCTACCTGGATTTTATCCTCTCGGAAAATTTTTTATTCTAAAATATACATGTGTATATATGCACATGTGGATTTTGCATATATATGTATATTTACCACTAATATTATCTATATATATATATATATATATATATATATATATATATATGGACTCCTGCAACCAAGCCATCCCCAAATGTAATGTTCTGTATTCCTTTGGATCTTGGTATGGCCATGGATGTGGCCATATGTTTTGGACAGCACAGTCTCTATATACAATCATCCAATCCAGAGCAGCCAAGTCAGCCCACCACTATTGCCATCAAAAGATAGGATTTTGACCAAACAAGGTGCTACCATGATTTCACAAGAAAAACGGATGCCTTCTATATTGCAGTGAATTTTGTCATGATAGGTGAACCACTCATCGCAACATGTGCCATGTAAATTAACTGTTGGTTCCCCTTTGCCAAGACAACCGCCAAACAGTTTCTTATTAAGGGAGACAACTCAACTCAGATATGAAAGTATATCACTGTTAATTTTTCAGCTTTCAATCTATAATACCAATTCATTGGATACAATTTAATATTTGTGAATATATTTAATTTGAAAAATAGATATCTTAATTATATTATAATTATTAATTAAATTAATAATTATGCAGTAATTTTATTCATTTTATATATTTATGTCTTCAGTTAAATGACAAAAACAAAAGTTACATAAATATTTTGCAAAATAATTCATCCATGCACTTGATTCAGTGATGTATAGTAGTTGTGCAGATTGAGTAATTTAAAATATTTTTTTCAGGGTACAAAATTTTAGTCTGATGAAAACGAACAAATTAAAAGATAAAATGAAAAGCCTAAGACCAAATGTTATATGCAAGAATATATAACGCTTAAAGATTAATTACTTTTTTAGTGCAAAAAGAATGTCTTTGCTGACAGAGGGATGGCTTTTAAAACTTAATGTACACAGATTCAAAAGATTTCAAGTCATAGTTGGAATTAGATGGGCTATAAGACTGGGCACGTTGCTGGCTATTAATCAAATGTTTGTCTATTACTAAACTCGTTTATTGGTCTCTACTAGTTTATCATCAGTTAAAGTAAAAATAATCATTGAGGAAGACTAAGATTATAGCCAAAAGCACTTGGACATACAGAACATTCAGACAATTTCTACATAATTTATGACAAGAAAAGAAAATTATAAGAACACAAGAAAACTTAACTTACATTATTTACATTATTCAGACTCTTGTCCTCATCTTCATTGCCATATTCACGTTTTGGCCGTTGCACACTCCAGCCTTCTTCAGGTGATCAGAATTTCAAACTGAACCCTTTATTTCGTCCATAGGGGTAGATTGTTCTAGTTCCATGTGCCATGCCTCTTCCAGATATCTCAGTTATTTCCCTTTAACACAACTGTCCAAGTTTTGGTTTACCCCTGCTGGATCTAACCAACATCTTTAGCTACAGCAATCTACCCCATTGGATGAAATAAAGGGTTCAGTTCAAAATCCCAATCATGTGAAGAAAGCCAGACTACACAACAGCCAAAATGTTGTGAATATGGCAATGAAGATAAGGATAACAGTCTGAATAATCTAAATTATGCAAGTAATCATAATACCTCATCTCAGAGATTGTTGTAGCATACCCAAGGATGGTAATGAGTATGTTCCTATTCACATAAATACAGTAGTAAATACTGTATGTTGGTCTACAGTCGAAGATACATTGTGGAATTCACTTGACTGAATTCTAGCAGTTGACTACTTCTACGCACTGCTCGTGAATCTTATATATATGTTGTTCTTGTCCTAAGTATTATCATCCATTATCAACCTTCGTGTGATTATTCCATTCTCTAGGTTAAAACAGAGATATAGACAGATATTGAAGAAAACACAGTCATTTTTTTTTTTTTTTACAAAACTTGTGGGCCACCTTAGTAAATTCATCTCTTTTGTTAATTTTACTCCAAAATCTAGAGTACATTTTATGATCTTAGAAGACAAGAAAACAAGTTACTGCATTTTCATTAATGATATGTGATAGAGCATCCTAATCATCAGTTAAGTGCCATATGTAATACACGTTCAGGTGATCATGTTTCTTTCAATTCATGACTAAGCAGAAGATTGCCCTGCAGTAAGTTGCTGTTTCTTTCTGTGGTAAACTGGTGGCCAAACAATGCTATAGGGCCCAGTCTGTGCTTATATTAACCCATAGTGAAGTGGAGATGAGATTGATTCATACCTTTCTCAAAAGTGTTTGTGCATAAGTGAATGAACCTGACTGGAATTTGAACTCTGTGAAGCTCAACAAAGGGCATGCAAAAATACAATCAAAAATTTCGTCTTTCAGCTCTTCAAAAATGTTGTAACCAAGGGAAGGTTACTGAATAGAATAATCGAAGAAAGGTTGGTAATGAATGATAATACTTAAGACAGGAACAACACACATAAGATTTGTCTGTGGCATATAGAAGTAGTAGTCAATTGCTATAAGTGAGTCAAGTGAATTCCACAATGAATCTCCAGCTGCAGACCAACATACAGTATTTACTATTGTATTTATGTGAATGGGGACATATCCATTATTGTCCTTAGGTATGCTGCAACATACCTGAATAATGTTAGAAAAATCAATGACAAGTGGAGAAGTTTTTTTTTTTTTTTGCTGAGAAAATCATTTTAAGGGAACTTCAACATGGTGTCATGGTTAGCATGCTGCCCAGTTCTCATTTTCTTGATAGAGTTCAAAAGTATCTCAGAGTTTTTGTTGGAGAAGAATTATTTTCCAACCTCTTTGACACAGGTGGGATGTGGCGAGCCTCTATCACTATTTCTATGGAAAGTGCTCAGACAAACTATATACCTTCATTTTGTAAGGTCTAACCTTCACAGCAAGGACCCACCATGCCATTTACACTGTAGCAGACCACCTACCTTCCCTTTGTATTCTATCAATGACAAGTTCCACTCAAACAGCTTCTCCCCACAAACAACTGCCCTGTGAAACAGACTCCCAAGACGATGTTTCTCTAACCACTACAATCTAAATCTAGAGTTAACTGTTATCTTCCCCTCCTATCCCTATAAACTACCCCTTAACGTAACCATCTACCTTGAGTGGCCCCCAGGTCTTATACGAGGTGAAGCTTACTGTGGGGGAAAAAAAAAAAAAAAAAAAAAATCTATAGTGAGTTTGATACTCATTGGGTGCCTCATACTTTTGGCCTTGTGCCACATCTAAGCTACACTTGGCAAATCACTATTGGGCACCTCGAGGCGGTGTAATGGTTAGCAATTTTGTCTAGCTAGAACAATTACGACTGAACAGCGAGTTCGGTCCTCACTGGGTGCCCCATACTTTCAGCTTTGTGCCACATCTCAGCTACACTTGGCAAATCACCATTGGTCACCTCGAGGCAGTTTAATGATTAGCAAACTTGTCTCGCTAGAACAATTACAACAGAGTAGTGAGTTTGATCCTCACTGTGTGCCCCCTACTTTTGGCCTTGTGCCACATCTATGCTTGCAAAATCATTTTTAGGGCACCTTGAGGCGGTGTAATGGTTAGCAGGCTTGTCTCGCCAGAAAAATTACGACTGAGTAGTGAGTTCGATCCTCACTGGGTGCCCTCTACTTTCGGGCTTTTGCCACATCTAAACTATGCTTGGCAAATCACTATTGGGCACCTCGAGGCGGTGTAATGGTTAGAAAGTTTGTCTCACTAGAACAATTACGACTGAGTAACGTGTTCGATCCTCACTGGGTGTCCCCTACTTTCGGCCTTGTACCATGTCTAAGCTACGCTTGGCAAATCACCATTGGGGACCTCGAGGAGGTGTAATGGTTAGCAAACTTGTCTTGCTAGAACAATTACGACTGAGTAGTGAGTTCAATCCTCATTGGGTTCCCAATACTTTCAAGTCTTCTGCCACATCTAAGCTATGCTTTGAAAATTACCAGAGCTTCTTCAGTATTTGGATATGCTCACAAGTCAACAGAGGTTTAAAATCAGGGCTTTCATTCTCCTAGATGGACTGACTACCTTCCTGGACTGACGAGCTATATCTACCTGAAACTGCGATATAAGTTGGCCATTTTATGTCGAGTGCAGACCTGCATGCTGAAATTACATAAGAGATCAGCGTGAATTGTAAAACAAGTTTTATAGTCAATCAAATACAATAATAATACTTATCACTTTCCTCAATGTTGGTCTTTCTCCAACAGCTGTGGGTGTGAGTTTTATCTACTTTTAACCCCACTCATTAAATCTTTGATAATTTTTACAACCTCCAGGAGATATATATTTATGGAGACTATACCACTATCGATAAAAAAAATGAAATCAACATATACTGGTCATGCCAAAACATTTCTCTCAAGCAGTTTGACCTTTCACTTCTCCAAACATAGTGCCAAATACAAAAATTTAATACAAAGCAGCTATTCTTTGTCTGTAATAATCCATGCACAGTGGGCTTATGGATACATCACATTGAACCACCTGTTCTTGTATGATCACCAAAGTTAAGCAATGTTGAGCCTGGTCAGTACCTAGATGGGTGACTGTTTGGGAATACCAGATGCTCTAAGATTGGATGTGTGGGTAGTGTAATCAGCTTATGGGCAAGTCATGATGAAACACCAGTTCTCATACACTTTCTAAAGCAATGTTGAGCCTGAGCAGTAACTAGATGGGTGACTGCTTGGAAATACCAGGATGTGTGGTTGATGTAATTGGTTTATAGCTATATCATGTTGAAACACTGGTTCTCATAGTATCACTGAAGTTAGGCAACATGAGACAGGTCAGTACCTAGATGGGTGACCACTTGGGAATACCAGGTGCTGTAAGCTTGGATATGTTGGTGGTGGAATGTATACCAACTCGGAATTGGAAATTAGTGAAGTGTGTTCCAATTCCAGTTGTGCTCAATATATTCACTTATGTGCAAATATCTTTGGGAAAGATATAACTGTACCTCTTTTCCCCACAGCCATGGGTTAATTGTATCAGTAAATCATTCTCTCTCTCAAAAATTCTTACAATCTAAAAATATTTTCAAAAATATTTAAACAGCAAAAAGTTGATAAAAAAAAAAAAAAAAAAAAAACAACTAATAAAAGATTCATGCACAGTGTGTGTGTGTGTGTGTGTGTAAAGAACCCATCTATAGTAAATAAGAAGTCAGGACATAAAAATGAGTTGGTTATAATGAAAGTAAAACAATACCCTAATAATGGGGAGCTGATAAGACTGATAGACAAAAATTCTGGATATATATATATATATATATATGACATGCCAAATCAGTTGGGTTTCGAGCCTGGCTTGAAACAATCAGATGTCTAGCAACACTGAAGAGCTGTGATACAGTGTCTGGATGACTATATATATATGTGTGTGTGTGTGTGTGTGTGTGTGTGTGTGTGTGTGTGTGCGCGTATATTTAGGTACCAATGCTACATTAATACACATTTCATTAAAGACAGAAAAGGTACTGCAATTAAGCTTTTTATATAATTTTCTTGTGTTCAAATAAGTGTTTTCTTTTCTGGACACAGAGTGTGTAGAAACTGTTCAAATGTTCTGTAATTCCGAGCACTTTTGGCTATACTTTTAGCCATTATCCAGCACCTCTCTGACTACAGATCCATTAGAACCCATTAAAACACACACACAAACTTACCAGACTCCATCTGAAACAAACTAGTAGAAAATACAGACATAATAACCTGGCCCACATGTATAAAAAAATAATAGAAACCTTAATAATAAAGAAAAAGCCAACACTTAATATTAACTATGAACATGGCCCCAACATGCTGTGATTGGAAAATAAAACGTCCCTATAACTCTCAATACATGCACATAACCAATACACCCTGTTAAATAAGTAAAAATGAAATCATCCTTAATAATGGCTAAAAGTATAGCCGAAAGTGCCCCTGAATTGCAGTACATTTGGACAGTTTCTACACACACTGTTTCAAAAAAGAAAACATTTTTTCGAACACAAGAAAAATTAAATAAAAAGCTTAATTGCCGTAACTTGTGTCATCTTTAATGAAATATAAATCCAGCATGCCTTAACCAATTTGGCCATGAAGAGCAGTCAATTACAAAAGGCCACCAAATATTCTGCTTTACAAAATTTGGCCTCAAGTTAATGAAATATTTGATTATGGTGTGCAGAGTTTAAAACTAGCTCCCTCTGCCGAGAGACACTGGTTCACATAAATAAAGGAAATAAGGTTTGTCTATATATATATCCCACATAGGTAAAATTATATAGAAAACTAAGTTAAAAATTCAACTGGAGTCTAAGAATATTTATTAAGAGAAACTTTACAAGATTCACAGTTCTAGGATTTTCAAAATTTAAATTGAGATGGAGTGACATGTGACTATGCCATCATCTGTTTCACATCTCATTGATTTTATAAATGCCACGCTAATTAAAAACTAACATAATTCTTTGTCAAAGTACTTCAAGGGGGTTCTAGGAACACTCACTATAGGAAAACTTGCTTCAGAAATTTTTGCCATAGAAAGCTTTGCCGTAAGACAATTTCACCATTTTTTTTTTTTTTTTAAATATACAAAGTACCATGTTATCAAGTATATCTGGCTCACACTATTGTTACTTCAATTTAAACATTTTAAGAAGTTATAGGATCAAAATCCTACATTATTTATCCTTGTCAGAGAGGAGTGCAAAAATTTCAAACTATGTCATGCAATTCCATATTTCAGACTTAACGTTAAACTTTCTGTTAACATAATATCAATCTGCCAATAATTCTCACTCAATCAATATATATTATTTCAAACAAACTTACAACTTGAATACACAACCAAACTCAATCTAAAATATCTAATCAAAGAAAGATAACCCTTTCAAACTCTCAATAAGTCTTTTGAAATTTACACAAATTATTTGCAAACGTTTAAAACTGTTTTAAATTCACTATAAATACCTAAATATTGAAATATACTTTCTTACATTTCAATATACATTATAACAACACATCACCTTTTGATCCAAAGTATAATTGACATTCAATTCAAACACAAAGATATTTAAACAATTTAAAATACCACCTTGTTATATAATTAAAATGCCCAAATTGAATACTTAATTTGAACACTCAAAGCAAGCATAGAGTTATCGAAAAAAATGCAGTGAAATTGTCTTATGGCGAAAATCCTATACGGCGAAAATTCCTGACGCAAGACAATTTCACTGCATTTTTTTTAATATGTGAAGTATCTTGTTATCAAGTCTATCTGACTCACATTATTGTTACTTTGATTTAAACATTTTAATAACCAAAGTTATAGGGTCAAAATCCTACATCATTTATCCTCTTAAGTGAGAAGCATAAAAATTTCAACTTGACACAAGAATTTACATCATGCAATTTCATATTTCAGACTTAATGTTAAACTTTCTGTTAACATAATATCAGTCTGCCAATAAAATATACTTGATAAAAAGGTACTTTCCATATTAAATTGAATATTACTACAAAAGGGACATTCAAGATGAGAATGTCAGAAAAAAAAAAAAAAAAAAAAAAAAAAAAAAACCATGAAATTGTATCACCAAAAATCCTATATAGCGAAGTTTCCAACGTGAAAATTCCTGAGTCTAGTTTTCCTACGGCAAAATTGTTTAGAGCACTGTTCCAGATATGTTTAAAGGGCTGACTAATAACAATATTACCAACTATAAACACACATCAAAAACATTACATAACATCACCAACCTTTATTGAATCCGTTCTTAAAGAATCTAACGCATGTTTATCTAAAACAAATGCTATGTATGAAAATATGTTCCCAAATCAACATGTGAAAAACCACCAAACATAACATCTACTAGACCCACATAGTTACGAATATAAATTTCATTTCAATCTCACATAGATTAGAATTTTTTTTAAATTTATATATTGTTATATACCATACCTATGAACACTAATGGGTATCTCCCAATCCTCATAAATACATTGGACACTATTGTAAGTGGGAGTAATATGCAAAGTACTCAACTACTAGCTGTAATTTCCCTACTTCATGCCACTAGCGAATACTGTATTTTGTTGATGTTATAAAAATTACCATTTCAGTTCCAATCTCCGTTTTGGTTATTCCTCATTCAGTAACCCATTCTAGGTTACAATATATACCTAAAACAATATTTACATTTCTTCAGTTAGGCTTGTAGTCCACAAATTTCTTAAACATCAAATGGACACATCATCTCTCCTTGAATTTGGAACACCACAAATTATATTAACATCTGTTTAACAAGTCAAATACATGTGAAACCTGATTAAGCAATGAAAAAAATGACACAAAAGTTAAAATACCAGAATTTCTTTTTTCTATGATGAAGCTTTAATAAAGTGAAACATGTTAGATTGATAAACATTTCCTACTTGTTCTTTATTTTACCTTATATATATATATATATAATGAAATCGACTAAGTTCAGCAATTATTTCAATATATTTTCTGTTTATACATTATTTTTGTAGATACAATTATTTAAGTAAATGCTCTGTTTATAATAAACAGTATTAATTACATTTACTAACGTTTTTGTTTTAAGAATTTAAGATTGCTTAGCAGTATGCTTTTATCAATTGTGTCTTTGAATCTTAAGAATTGGAAAATAAGTTGTTCCATTTTTGTAGGTAGCGCATATTGAAGACACACCACTTCTCCCCACCAGCTATAGAGGGGAGGGGAGAATTATAAAGACTTGTATCACTAAATCATTATCTTAAAAAAAAAAAAAAAAAAATTCTTCAAATCTAAAAATTTTTCTGGCTTTAAATAACCTGCAAAGGGCTGATAAGCCACAGAAAATGAATGAACCAATCAATTAAATACTGATAAGCTACACAGAAACTAATTAAAAGAAAGAAAAAAACTTATAATTCCAACAAATAAAAAATAAATCATTTGTTGGAATTACAAGTTTTTTCTTTCTTTTAATTATGCAACTACCAACAGAGATAAACAACCTAACTTTTTACACAGAAACTATTTGCCACAAAGTGAGGGAACAGTTTATATATTGATTGTAACATAGAATTAATCCCCAACTTTATATACAGATTTCTTGTTTATCAAATTTTGATGAGGTATGAATCCAGCTCTTCTCTTGTGATTGATAAATATATAAAGTACATTTGTTTTTTTTATATACCATATATACTTATGTATAAACAAACTTCATATATAGTGTGACTCCTGAATTTCTTTGTATGAATTTCAACCTCTCCAGAAAAAATATCGGTGCAACCTATCACCAAAAAGGCATGATTTTTAACCTCTTCGAAAAAAATAAATAAATAAATAAAAATAAAAATAATTACCTGTGACCCTCTCCTACTATTTTTTGTGTAAAAAAAAACAAAAAACCGATTATGAAAAACTTGCACTATACTTGAATATATGTTTTGTGATGTCAATGAACACTCGATGCCACTTCCATAATTCTTGTTGTAGTAGAGACTTTTCAATTGCAGATACAACTATAGTGCCCCATTGAACAATGCTGGTGTCAGACACCTTCAAATAACACTCGCTCGACAAGTAACCTGTATAGTGATCTGAATAGAGAAATAATATTGTGAATTGAATAGAAATAGAGATCCGTATAGTAATAGAGGATAAAGTAGACAGGGTGATCCGTATAGTAGTAGAGGATAGAGTAGACATGGAGATCTGCATAGTAATAGAGGATAGAAGAGAAATAGCGATCCGTATAGTATAGAGGACAGAAGAGAAATAGCGAGCAATTAGACGTCATGCGATTTCCTACTTATGTGTTTCCTTTATGGTCACTTAATTCAATAATGGAATCACCTGTGTTTGTTCACTGGTGATCTATGTTCAAACTCGAGTGTCAGCAACATTTTATTCCTATATTACAATATGTTAATAGATTCTGATTTTTCTTTCTCTAGCTTGAATGCCATGCAAAACTATTATGGCAATAAAAGATCAGAGATAATAATTTGCAAATTTCTATTTATGAATTGTGGCATCTTATTAAAATATATATGTAAGGTGCCTTTTCAAGTCATTGTAGTTGAATATTAGCTTGCTTTTTTTTATCTTTTTTTTTTTTTTTTTTTTAACACATTTTGACTTCTTATACTTTCTATAATAAAGATCACTTTTTACAAAATAAAAAAAAATCAGCCATTTTAACTTGAGAGCAGAAATTTTTTATGGTGGCCCAGTATTTTTTTTTTTTTTTTTTTTTTTTTTTTTACACGCCCCTTTTTTCACCATTACTATACTTAGAATGCTCTATCATCGATCATAAAAAAAAAATGCAGTAACTTGTTTGCTGGCCTGCAAAGATGAAAAAAATTAACTGAAAAAAGCAACTTACTAACCACTCTTGATTTTTGCTAAAATTAGCAAAAGTATTTAATTTACCAAGGTGACCAAAAAGTCTTATATGCTAGTGCATGTACACACATACATACAGAGTGCGATGGATAAATTGTCGTCTAAATTATGCAAAAAAAAAAAAAAATAAAAATAAAAATAAAATAAAATAAATAAATAATTAAACAAAATAAAAAATAAAAAAAATTAAAATAACACTGACATCTTATTTTTAACAGATATAGTTAGCAAAATTACACGAAATTATTTTGAAATACTAAATTCAACAAAAGTCACCATCGGTTTCAACCATGGTCTCTAGATGACTTCAGAATCTCCTGCAACTCTTCTAGACAGTTTCCTTATTTAAATTGCCTTTGCCTTCAGTTCATCTTTGGTATTACAAGGAGTTTTGTTGGTCTTTTGCACAACTACACCCTACACATAATAATACAGGGGGTTGCAGTCTGGTGAGTTCGGTGGCAAGAAATTGTTTCACAACTATGATTGGGTTCTCCTGCTTGTGTGGCTTGATGCAGAGTCCTGTTGCCAGACATAGGGTCTTCCAGTAGCCATCCTCTTGACCCTTGATGTAGGACTCCATATTGAGTCTGAGATCCAGTGGGAAGATGAATGGTGTCATAACGTCACCATCACTAGTGATCACTCTAAACACCATGGTGTTGACTGGATATTTGATTTTCATCACTCAGTACATCCTTTGGGAACATAGCAAGTCAGCGGTTGTTCTGTGCATTCACCATGTTATCCTGACAGAAATTTATTGTCTGAGAAAAACTAAAACATGTTCAGTTGGAGGGTATGCTTGAGTTTATTCAAAAGCTTCGTAGTGCAGTTTTTCCCCTTGTCCTTCATGGCTTGGGATAAAAATTGGCCCATTCTCATTTTGTATGAGAAATACCAAATATCTTCATGGCCTGATAAGAAACTCAGACACTCTTGTGTCCCTGGCTATGGACCTAATGTCAAACATGGCCTGGATCTCACCAAATTCAGGAGTTCTTTTCTTATCAGAACAATCAGAGTGAGTTTACCAAAGCTGTTGTACCTTTGTAATCACCATTACACTTAACCAACTCTTTATGAATCCTCTGCACTGTCCTCAGATTGACACCCTAATACTCTGAAATGTTTGTATTGGAGCTTCCAGTGTGAATGCCAAGCAGTACAGCATACTGTTTCCAAATTTCTGGATGGAATGAAGTGCATCATGGTGCTCTTTTCTCACAGATAGTGCTCAACTGACCCTAGTCAATGAAATCAAAAACAAGCAACATGCATGCATGAAATTAAAAATGGCAACAATTTAATCCTTGCACCCTGTATATATCCCCACATAAATTTTAGATTCCACCTTCACATGTGAAACACACTGATACAGCACACATAATGACAGAATGTTTGACTTAAACTTTTAGTAATATTATCTTTTTTTATTAGATGAAGCTGTTGTGGCTGTTCTGGTGATACATTGGCCTTA
Source organism: Acanthosepion lycidas (assembly GCA_963932145.1). Taxonomy (NCBI): domain Eukaryota; kingdom Metazoa; phylum Mollusca; class Cephalopoda; order Sepiida; family Sepiidae; genus Acanthosepion; species Acanthosepion lycidas. Next base: position 35,853,274 of record OZ010613.1, read on the forward strand.
CCAGAATGTAATTTCTTTTATATATGAAGTATCAAGTTCCTAGACTAGTTATGTTAAAAAAATAAAATAAAATAAATAATATATATCCCTACCCCTACTAAAACGTAACTAATAACTGATACAACAAAATACAGCGATAATGAACTCGCAAACACCCCTTGTCTGGATGAATGGATTTCTCTGTATCCTTGGAAACGTGAAATATGATTTTTTGCTGTGCCTTTAAAACCCAGTAATAAATAAGTTAATCCAAAATTCGCTTGAGGATGAAATAGAACTAATGTCTTTAATTACAAAATTAAATTCAAAGCTTTTAGCTTCCAATTTTGAAACATGGTTAGAACTGTGTAGCGAAAAAAACATTTTAAAATCAATTAATTTATAATATTAATGCTCTGTAAATTCACATTGAGCACTATTTTGTAAAAATAAAAATATCTATAAGAACACCGGATTATATATCTTACTGTTCTTTCTTTTTATATATATATATATATATATATATATATATACACACACACACACACACTCAAATTTTAACATCATCTCCTTCAAAATAATCACTTTGTGCAGCAATACACCTGGCCCTGCATTCTTTTTGGATTCTGGTTTGGAAGTTACTTTCTGCAACCAAGTCAAGAACTTCCTGCAGTTCTCTGGATCTCGGCAACAGTAATAAAGCAGCAACCTTTGAGCTGCATTTTCACCTTGGCGAAAAGATGAAAGTCCGCAAGTGCTAAATCTGGCAAATAGGGTAGGTGCATAAGTGATACCATGTTGTTTTTGGATAGAAACTCACAACTGAAGAGAGCTCGGTGACAGGGTGCATTGTCATCTTAAAGAATCCAATTCTTAGTGCTCCACAGATCCAGTTGTTTTCAGCAAACAACCTCCCTCAAATGCCTCAAAAGGTTTCAGTAAAATATACGACTGACAGTTTGTGAAGTAAACACAGCTAAGTCACTGGTGCATGATGGTTATTGCTAGTTCTCACTGCACATGCAACTATGTGTTGCTATCTGTTGGTGCACGACAGAAAGAACTAGTCTGGAAACTTTTTAATACCACTTCATATGTATTTGGGGGTGGGAGTTAAAAAACAGCATCCTCAGACCACACTCGGAATTTTAAAATTACAAAGAAAATCATATACGAGACAAGGACACAAGCACAGATAAAATACTTTAGTATACATTTTAGAGAAATGATGGCATATTTCAAAGAACATATATGTATATTGAAAAAGTTTTGCTTATCTATTGGTGGCAACTTGTTTTATCAGAGAACTATCCTGAATGTCTGCCTCTTTTGTCAGTTGAAAAATGAAGAGAAAGTTTTGATTTTTGTTTCATTTGGCAGTAAAATGCTTGTTCTGATGCATCATGGGAGTATTCTATATTTATTTAACTTTTTGAAAAAATTAATTATTACCATTCTTATCTGTATTTTGAAGTATTTTTATTGCTTAACTTAATTTTTTTTTTATCATTATTTTGGTTCCAGATTACTGCATAGTATAGTAATAAGAATCGGGGGTCATTTAGTAATTGATCTGTTGCTATCATCACAAAGCATTTCCAGATATTATTCAGTTATGACTTGTATTTCTATCATTTTACTTGTAGTAAAGCTATCTTTTTTGTCAGATGAAGCAATGTTCACCCTTATTAATTTTTTTTTCAAAAAGAACAGCTTGTATGTTAATTTCAGTTGCTCTATTCACGTGACAATATCATGTGGGATTTTATTCAAGCAATCATCGGCAAACTGTAGCTCATTTCACTTTCTGAATGGCATGAGGAAAATACTGTTTATTAAATTTTTTTGTTTTTCATTTCATTCACACATTCTCTCAGACACAACTACATACATAAACAATGATCAACTACAATATTTCTTGAATTTTCTAACCTTTCCTTGAAAGTAACATTTTTTGTCATTTTTAACTATTGGTGATTTTCACTAAGGAAGATCATACATATAAACATCTTTTGCTTTTGAAACAGGTAACATTCATAGGTATTTTTTCTCGTGAGAAGTTTTTATTATATAAAATTATTTTTTGTATTTTCAAATGAATAAATAAGAAACAAATTGCCCACAGAAATATGTGTTAATCATGCAGTCAACAGTGATAAAATAATATCATGACACAAAGACTTTACTTTTTTCCTTATAGAAAATCTTTTCTACAAAAGATTTTTTCCTCCTTTCTAAGTACTTATGAGTTGGGATCAAATATGGATCAGAACCCAACAGATAAAGAACAAATAGGAAACTTTTATTAATCTAATGTTCTTCACTTTATTAAATCTTCATCAGAGAATGAGATATGGAAGATAAAAAAGTAGAAATTCTGATTTTACTTTTGTGTTTAATTTTCATTGGTCAATCATGTTTCACATGCATTCAACTTTTTTAAAATCAATGTTATGGTGTTTTGAATTCAAGAAGAGATAACCTATGGATGCAAAGTTTAAAAAAATTAAATTCCAAAACTACCTGAAAAACCTTAAATATTGCTATATGTTTTTAAGCACATAATAATTCTCATTTGTCTATGTGGGATTTAAAGGATATGTGCATGTCTGATTTGTAGACATTATTTTTGTTGGTTTTTTGCATGTTGATTTGGGAACATTTTTTATAATACTTACCGTTAGTTTTAGATAAACATATATTAGATTCTTTAAGAATGGATTCAATAAAGGTTGATAAGGTAATATTGTCTTTGACGTGTGTTTATAGTTAGTAACGTTGTTATTAGTAAGCCCTCAAAATGCTTTTTCCATAAAGAATTGTTCTTTTTTAATTAGAGTGGCATTTATAAAATCAAAGTTATGACCAGTCTTGTTCCTGTGTACTATGCGAGTTTGAATGGTTGTCTAAACGTAAAACTCTTTTGCATTTGTTGATATGAGCTTTTAGATCTCATGGTATCTCCCCAATATAAATTCTTTTACATTGTAAACTATTTGATAAGTACTAGCATCTGAATTGGTGTTGGATTTATTTTTCTATCCAAATTATATCTTCGATTGACTTGTGGTAAAGAACCTAGTATTAGGTATAACTAATTTATTTACAAGTTTAGTAGAAAGAGTGTTACAGGGTAGGATTATGAATTTTGTGATGTTGTTAGAAGTACTATTGATATATAGTTTTCTTGATTTTTGTACTTATGTATATCATCTTCTCTAACGAAAAGGTCTGAGGCACTTTCAACAAAAAATTACCTTTTAGTCATTTTTAGCAGTGTGGCCTTATGATAAGCCATATCTCATGGAGCCCATTGGTAAAAAAAAAAAAAAAAATGCTTATGCCTATATTAGAGGAAGTATTATCAACTATCATTTATTTTTTTACTCATTTCTTTGATTTTAATTTCAGTTACTTTTTATTGTGATTACTTTAACTATCATGAGTAAGGTGGCATAGAATAATGGTTAGCGGCTTGGATCTAGGAATCAGAGAGCTGAGTTCGAATTCCAGTAGGGTTCATTACATTCACTTACATGCTAATACCCCAGGGAAAGATGTAAATGCATCTCTTCCCCTGCCCCGGCTATGGGTAAAATAGCATGACTGCCTGGGCCCTACAGTCTTGATTGACAACAAGTCAACGAGAAGGAAACTCTGAATTCAAACCACCTGATGCCTTGTAGGTCTTGCCTCTTTAGTAAGGTAACTTCAAAAACAAATCCACCTGAGAGGAAGTGGGGGAATAACCACAACATCTCTGCTGTAAAAGGAACACACTATTCTGCCTTGAATGTCACCATGAACCACAACTGTGAGATAGAAGGTAGTGCTGACAACAGCAGCACAAAAAATATGCTAACATATATTTGTTGTCTAGTGCCACACAGATTCTTTGAGTAATTGCAATTAGGACATCAGTGGTGGATCGGACTAATCAAAACCCATACTGCTTGTTGCTCAAGAATTTATACCTATTTAGGTGATTCTAGCCCCCAAAATCTTGCTAATTACACTTAAGAAACTGGTAAATCTGTACTGAGAGGAGGATAATCACTAAACAGTGTTCTTGAAAGCCAGGCATACACTTGACAAGTCCCAGAAACTTGGGAAGCTTTTCTCCTTCAAGCAACAGTTAAATAATTTTGCTAAGATTAGGAGTAATTCCAGGATATTTTTAAGGACAACCACTAGGATTTTATCTGGGTCAGTGACTTTCTTAGGGTCAAGTCATAAGTTTTGAGATTTCCTGAGCTGTAATAAAAATACTACTGAGATTGTGCTCAGTGAGATAGTTGACTAACTAGGGAGGGGATGTCCTATGTCATCTATTGTTAAGTTAAAGTCTAAGATTGAGGTGAAGAGCTTCACCTTATATAACAAGGATAGGATGACCTCAAGGCCATTTATAACAGTGGGCATAGGTTATTTGCTTCTATTCAGAATTTGGTTGGAGATCCTCCAAAAATTTCTGAATTCAATTTATTTGTTTTCAACCTTGGCCTGGACCTCTTGTGAATAGCAACACTTTGCATTTTCTAGAACTTTCTTGCAGTGATTGCTCTAAGTTCTGAATGTAACAAGTGTCTAAATACACTACTCCTTATGATAGATATTTTAGTAGTAGTTAGAGTAAGCTATGGCTGCAGTATATGGACTGAAGCTGTGTCTGATTTTTGTTATAAATTTTTCTTGGACATAAAGCTCTCCATTCTAGAAGGAATCCATTCTGAGATGAGGGCATCAGTTTTGGAGGTAGTATGTTTGAAGAAGATTGAGAGAGGAGCTTCTGCTATCTAAGATATGAATCTGTCTAGGTCTGTCTTTGTTTAGCAAAAAAATCTTTCTAGAGAACAACAAATCAGAGGATGTCTTTTTTTTTTTTTTTTTTTGGCATCAGCTTGGACATTGACTAGAGAATGGTCAGACATGACTAGCAGGTGTAAAACTTATGTAAAGCATTTTTCAGGACAGGATGTGAGGAAGAGTTCAAAGAGGTTTGCCTGATGCCCTATCATGTCAGGAATGCAGGTGAGTTCTTCAATGATCTATGAACTTAGGTGATGGAGAAAGAAATCTCTACAGTATCTCTTCTTCATTTTTGTTTGAGTGGTCTAACCACCCTTTGTGGCGAATATTAGAGTCACCACAAATATGAAAGCTAAAAAGGGATATTCAATGAGGATATCATCAATCTTCTCAGATATTGGGTCGAAAATTAGTATCCCATCATCCCGAGGGTAATAGAACGAGAAAACAAATGTGGTAAGAGGATAAGGGCTACATAGCAGGACATATACAGAAGATTAGGGTCTTCATTTTTTGCATCTCAGCAGGTGTAGTGAGTGGAAAGTAACAATAACTCCCTTTATGTTTGGAGAACTGAAGTAAAAAGACAGAAAGCAATTTGTGAGCCTATGTGAAATTTTCTTTGAGCCAATGAAAACCTTGCCTACACAAAAATTTATCAGTAAGCTGAGTAGAAAAGAAAATAAATTTTTGAGACAATGTTAATGTTTTTTGGACCAATGAAAACCTTGTCTTCAAAGAAATTAGCTGTTGAGCCAAGAAAAAGAAAGCAGCGAGGCTATTACATTCACTTACATGCTAATACCCCAGGGAAAGGTGTAAATCCATCTCTTCCCCTGCCCCAGCTATGGGTAAAATAGCATGACTACCTGGGTCCTACAGTCTTGATTGACAACAAGTCAACGAGAAGGAAACTCTGAATTCAAACCACCTGATGCCTTGTAGGTCTTGCCTCTTTAGGCAAAGGCTACAAGAAGGTAATTTCAAAAACAAATCCATCTGAGAGGAAGTAGAGGAATAACCACAACATCTCTGCTGTAAAAGGAACACACTATTCTGCCTTGAATGTCACCATGAACCACAATTTTGAGACAGAAGGTAGCACAAAAAATGTGCTAATATATATTTGCGAGCCTATGTAAAATTTTCTTTGAGCCAATGAAAACCTTGCCTTCACAAAAATGTGTCAGAAAGCTGAGAAGAAAAGGAAATAAATTTGTGAGAATGTGAATGTTTTTTGGACCAATGAAAACCTTGTCTTCAAAGAAATTAGCTGTTGAGTCAAGAAAAAGTAAACAGCAAGGCTATGCAAAATAAGAAAAATGAAAGTAATAAAAGTGTCTGAAGTCGTGTGAAAGGTCATATTTCTGTTTGTGCACGAAGCATTGAAGTTTTCACCAGTATCAAATTACTTGCCAAGTATATTAATTGGCCATAACCAAGCATGTAGTACTTTCAAGAATTTTCTCTCAACAATCTAAGAAAGCTAAGTATTTCAAACTACTTATGAAAGAATGCAACCATAAATCCATTCAGTGGGTAATGACATATCTTACCTTATTTAAACATTTTTGAATATTATTTTGTGTCAGATCATTTAATCTGTTGTATGAACATTTCCTCGTCATGACAATTCATTAAAACTATGGACTTTAAAAATTTTTGATTTATTTTCCTGAAACATGCTACTGACACAACTTCAAGCATGTAAATTCCTAAATAAATTCCTTAGCTTCTTTTGTTAAAATTACCCACGTGTTTCATCATCATCATTACCATCAGCAATTAATCTTCTTGGCATGGGTAAATCAACTGTTCATTTTTAACCACTAAGAAGAAGCCCCATGCCACTATACAGGTTCAATATAACAGGAATACAGTTCCATCTCACTTGATGTGAGTAGAAGTATGTTACGCATCAGGTTCCGACATTAGATGAAATACTTACAAATAGATAGAATGGTGTAGATGACTGGGTGGTTTTGCGTGTTGTATTAGAAACACGTGTGTAACTCCTGATAGAATATTAAAAGATCCAACTACAAGTTAATGGCGGACTTGAATTAAGACTAACTGAAGATTTAAAGAAGACAAACAAACAAGGCAGGTATATATATATGCCAACAAATATATGTATTAAACAAAAAAATTTTACAATGGACATAGACAATAATGCTTGTGTGTGTGTGTGTGTGTGAACATTTGTGTTTGTTCTTTGGTGAATGTTCGTACGTACGTGTATGTGTGTAATGTTCATAGTGTCTTCCCAAAAGTAGGAAATGCTGTCTTTTGCGAGAGCTCACATTGTAGAGGTGTTCATGAAATGAAGAAATGAAGAAGAGGATTTACCTCACCTCCACGCAAGGTGGGATGCGGCACAAGGCCTGAAGGAAAGAGAACGAGGCAAGAAGTTGCCCGGTATTTATAGTATAGGGAGAATGACCCCTAGTGACAATTATGGAATTAAGGAGGAGCTAACTCCGACAATGACATAAGGGAATGAGAGATCTTTATTCCTGAGCTGGGGACAATATCCTGGTTCATCCTTCTGATACTGTTGTCTATAAAAAAAAAAAAAAAAGTGCATGTGTAAAAACAGTAAATAGAACAGCTAAATAAAGAGGAATAACTCAATAATACAACAGTATAAGCTCCCTTTAAAACTACAACAGACACCTGAAAAGGGCTGAAGGTTACAGTAGCCAAAACGGTGTAATAAAACAACAGAAGAAATTATTAGTCTAAAAAATAAAACAAAATACAACACCTTAAATTCAAACAACGTTTTATAAAATTGTTTTAAACAAATTTCATTTGAATACATCTACTTTCTACTTTTGTTAATGCAAATTCATGGAATATATTATTAATATGTTGATTTTTTTTTTTTTTGCATAAATTTAAAAAAATTCCCAATCTAGTGACCGTTGGCATAGGCACTTGTCAATCAGATTTACAGTGTATGTAAAGGGAAATAACTCTATTTTAAGATTTATCAGATTTACGTCCCTTTAAAATTATTTCTGTTTCATTTGATTGACGAAATTGACTTCAGGAAATATTTTTTTTTTTTTTTTTTTACATTAAGTCATTCCTTGATAGAACAACAAAAAAAATCGAGGTGTTAATTTCACACCACTAAAAATTAGGAAAGCAAAGAAACTTATAAAAAAATATTTACAAAACGAAAGTGCTTTAAAAACACAAAAAGTATTAATTTTCCACCCAGCTGATAAAACAGCTACAAATATGATATCAGAAGTGGAGAGAATAGACAGTTAAAGTCATTTTTCATTCATAATATCCCAAAGATGCATGAATTTTTTCTAAAAAAAAAAAAAGAAAGAAGAGAAGAGAACTTACGGACTGTAACACCCAGAGCCAGATTAAAACCCATAGGGGGCCCCTCGGCACTTAAGATTTTTGTGTCCTAAGTACTTAAAAGATTTTGGTTTGGTTTGTTTGTACAGCATATGAACCTCAATGGGTTATTTATTGCAGGTAAGATTTTTTATTTCAAAATTGTATAGCTGATTTTTTTTTTTTTTTTTTCAAAAATGTATTTCTGGTAATAATTTTTTTACAAAGTATTTCAAGTATTAAAAACTATTTTTACACTTTCATAGTGTTTTGAGCCCAGTTTGGTGTTGTTAACTATTTACCCATAGCTGGGACCCTAATAGGTGCTACCACCCGGGGTCAGGGTGGACCTGGAAACACCAGCAATTAAGAGGTGGTTCCATGCTCCTCAAAGCCTCCTGATCAGAGGCCATGCTGTTGGATGAAATTTATCGTCTTACCTTGGATGCAGATGTAGTTTATTGCCATATCCAGGATGGAGAGAAAAGAAATTGATCATAGAATAGGCTATGCGAGAGGTAGTTTCACACAATACCACAAATTGTTATGAAAGCAAATATCAACCTGAAAACACTTTTTTTTAAAATAGCTTCATCAGATCAAGACTCATATGAATGCTATGCACAGCACCCATTCAGAAATATCTAAAATGTCAGCTGTATAAAACCGCTTTCTCAGATCAATGGTTAAAAATGGTTTTGAGAGAATGAAACCTGTTTGTCTTAGCAAGGAAACTCCTTTGAACCTGGGAACACCAGCAATTAAGAGGTGGTTCTACGCTCCTCAAAACCTCATGATCAGAGGCCTTGTTGTTGGGCGTAGTTTATTGTCTTAGCCTGAACGTGGATATAGTTTATTGCTATATCCAGGATGGTAAAAGATTTTGGTTCCCTCCATACATCTGCAAGTTAAACAAGTTAGTCTTAGTGGGTAGTGTAGAAAAACAAAAGACAGAAAGAAAGAACAGATGAAAACATACTGGAGCACCAAACTATATTTTTCTTTAATTAGATTTCATAAATATTCAGGCTGGTAGACAAAAATAAATATCCTGTTTAATAAATAAACAGAGCATCTCCTGAAATATGATTATCCACTAAAATGAACAGTTCATTTTAGAACAGAGTTCAATATGCAGATTCAAATGAGTGACCTATGCAGCATCTTCCTCACTCGCACTTTATCTACCACTGTGGCACACTCATAAAGACATTGTGGCCAAGAGAACTGACAATGAAACAGGGACACATATTCATGCCTTTCCTAAAATCAACTGTATCAGTGAATGCATGGAGATGTGTTTTTATGGCTTATCAACCTTTTGTGGGTTCTTTAAAGCAGAGGAAAGGATAGAACAAACAAGTAATGGAACCTGATAGCACAGAGCAAAGAATGGATTGGATTCATACCTTTCCTGAATATCATTTTAATTCTTACTTTTTGATTCTTTAATAGATGAAGCATTGCCAGCCATTGTTAATTTTTGACTATTTCTTTAATCTTCATTTCACTTGATTTATTTACACTTGTAGTAATATCTAGATTTTTTATTAGATCAAGCATTGTCAACCATTAAAATTTTCATGATTATTTTTCTAATAATAAACAACAATTGATAATAAATAAGGAGTAAAACGTCAACACTATAAAATTGCTACAAATAACTGCATTCATATGCACAATTATTCCTACTCGGTCGTCTCCAGATTAATTTGAAACGTAACTGTTACCTCCTACCCAATAACCATTAGGATAATAGACCTTATTTCCCAAAATGCACCATTGACCAGCATATAGAGTTGAGTCAAAACACAACACACATGGCCTGAAGATTGCATTTAAGCATGAAAAAGACTACTGCAACATACTGTTTATTTCAGTGCCCACTTTTACATTTAAGTTTCTGAAATTGAACACTTTTACCTATAGATATAGCATTAAGTATATTTTTATTTTATATAAGTATAAAAATTTCTGATAGAGTATATCTGTAAAAAGACAAACAAAAAACATCTTAGCTAACAAATTTCATCATCTGCGGGGGACTTTAAGGCAAATGACAAAGTCCTACAGAAGACAAAACACACTAAGGTAGGTTTTCTTTTTATTTATATACAGGGTGTCCATAAAGTTCGTGTACACTTTAAAAAAATTTATAACTTTATTTGTATTTGCAATAGAAATAATTTGTAAAAAGAAGTAAATCTATATTTTTTAAGGTTTTATTTAAATTTTATTTAAGTCTCCACATGTCCTCCATCATTAGTAATACAAAGGGTAATACGATTTTGCAGTTCATGGAAAACATTTGCCAACTGATTTACAGTAATGCCTGAAATCACATTAGTTATTTTAGCTATACTTAAAACTAGGTACATTAAGCTTTATAACATTTTTTACAGATTATTTCTATCGCAAATACAAATAAAGTTATAAATTTATGAAAGTGCAGACGAACTTTATGGACACCCTGTATTTGTGTGTGCGTGTGTTGTAACCTAAAACAAGGTTACTGAATAAGAAGAACCAAAACAAAGGTTGGAAATGGAACAATAATATTTATAATAGAAACAACATACAAGATTTGCCAGAGGCATGTAGTAAGTAAGTAATCAACTGCTAGTGGTGAGCTAGAACTGAATCACAAGTGGAAGACCGCATACAGTATAAACCACTGTATTTATAGGAATTGGGACATACCTATTATAGTCCATTGGTACAGTATAACACTATATATATATATATATATATATATATATATATACGTACACACACAAATGACAAAACAACATACTCAGTGTATTATTCATTCATTGTAGTGGATCTGTCCATAATTTCAATTTAAAAAATGCTGCTTCAATTTAGAGAGTAAGTATTTTACTAAGGTGGAAACATATAGAATGTGCACTGTTTTCTGAGTCTTCTACAATAAATTTGCATCCAGGTTCTTACATTATTTTACATTTCTTAACTAATATGCTGTCTCCATGTAGGATATTTAAAAACAAAAGTGATAAAACTAAAGTGTTGGGAAACTGAATGCGATCAGCCGAGGTGTACATCGAGACACCTGAAATTTTGACATTTAAAATTCAGTGCTTCCTCTCAGTACATAATTATAACTGACATTTATTTTATGTTTCCTTCTTCAACCTATATAACATATAAACAGAAAATTATATACAGTAGAATCAATCATGTCTGGTCATGATTTTGATGTGTATACTTGAACTATTTGGCCGATATGTAACCGATTTAAAATTTTCCGTTTTTCAGGAACTTTACTCTGGATAATTGCTTATGCTTATTTCACCGTAATGGCTTGTATTGGTGCAAAAGATGATGGAAATAAGAGGAAAGGATCACAACAAGATACATCTGCAACAAGACAGTGACAAGATACACGATTGTGATGAAACCTGAACTGAAATTGAAAAAGCTATTGAAAAGGTCAGTTTTATGGAAAGAAAGCCAGCATTCAACTATGAAGACTGCAATAGCACATATAGAGTTAAAAAAATGTCTTTCATTTAAAAAATTTCAAGAAAAAAAAAGCACGATGAAATGCGGAAAAATCGGTAATGACATTAGAAGAGAAAGAATCATCATGCAACAGCAATTAAAAAATCTTTGTAACTTTGTTTTGCATACATAATTTAATGAATTTTCATTAACGTAACTTTTTTTTTCTTAAAATCAATCCCATTATATTTTACTTACTATTAGCTTATTTTGTTTACTATAAAACATTGAAGATAAATGTTAAACCTGATTTCAGTTCTTTTATTTTAATCTAAATATAACTCCTCATATCTGGAAGGCCTTCTTAGTCCTGTTGTCAGGGATTCTACTATATATATATTTTATGTACGAGGGACTCTCCCATCTAACTATAATTTTTACAAAATGGAAGAGACCATCATACATAAAATAGGTAGTTATTTTTCAATCACCCTGTAGAATTCAACAGGCAGAACACATTTTAACTTCCCATAGAACAGGTCAACATATTAAAGCACAAGTTTACTACTTGTGCTGGGTAGTAAATATACATATGAGCTATCTGTCTATATTTCCGAGATGAGACATTATGTACACTATTTACATTATTCGGACACAGGGTACAGTGGATAAAGGCGTTAATTAGATCCAGTGACAGGATCCAAAGAGTGTGAATTCAATACTTTGTTAAGGCGGTGGAGAACTTGGAGAGGGAACTAAGCAGGAGATAACTGATAACTGACATCCATGAGACATGGCATGTGGAACTAGAACAGTCTACCCCAGTGAGCAAAATAAAGGGTTCAATTTGACATTCCAACCACCTGAAGAAGGCCGAAAGATTGTAATAAATATGGCAACAAAGATGAGGAAAATAGTCCAAATAATGTAAATAGTGTACATTTGAGCTAGTTAATGATTTTCTTTGTTTTGAATTCTTGTAAAAAAATCCATTTCCCATTCTCAGTAATTTTATTTACATTGTTTACTTGCAGACTAATAAACTCATCTTTGCTTTTATTAGACCAACATTTTGGCTGTTCTGTCATTTGGCCATCATCAGGTGTTTGTCAATCCAAGCCACCTTCAGAATTTCAAACTGAATTATTTATTCTATGGTGCTAAATTGTTCTTGTTCTTATGACCATGCTATCTAGGGATATCTCTTTTAGTTCTTATTCAGTCCTTACTTATTGTTCACCCTGGTTCCCCAAAGTCCCCGAACACACTCCCCAATTCAAGAATTGAATTAATAATTTCTAGGTCACCAAATTCACAAACCAACACTTTGGGACAATCCTGAATTGTAGTCTAAAATTTAAACTGCCTACCGATGAGAACTGTTGCATGTCACACTTGACTGTACTCATTGAAGCTTCTCTTTTTGGCTGTTAGTCTTGAAGCCTTGCTGCTATTTCTCTGTCTTTACTAATGTCTCCCATATCATATTTCTATACTAGGCTGACAAAGGTGCTCCTCATAGTCGAGCATATGTACTGATTCTTTCAGATGTCTGACTCTCCAGTGTCTAGTTTTTTGTTGTTTTTTTTTTTCATTAATAAACGTTGTGTCACTTCAAGACATAGGTGATCATGGTTTGCCACAGCTTCCTTTTCTTTAACGGGTTTAAATTGCCATGACTTCTGGAGATAGTGAAATGCTTTCCTGTTGCTTTACCCGCTGTTTTAAATTCAAAGTTGTCCCTCTCCAAGACTACAGTGCCTGGAGCACGAGAGATGGATTTGTGCCTTTACCAAATATATGAGTAAAGTGAATATAACAGCCTTTGCCAGAATTTGAACACTGCATGCTGATTTCATTATTCATGCTAATAACCTTTACACCACTTACACTTTATTTAGAAATGAATTGTACTCATCTTGAAGTCAAGTTCACTTGTAAATTGGTCATTAATTAATGACTATTTTGACCTTGAGGCAGAATAAATTGAGTTTAATAATTAAAAAGAAACCATATCCATTCAATAAATAGGCAATCATAACTCTTCATGATTTTTCTTTTTTTTAATATCCGAGAATTGGGAATTGCCATGGGTATTCTTGTGAAAGATAATAGCGTGGCATGGGAATGGTAAAGTTATGTTTTCATAAGAGGAACAACATCATTCATTGACCAAACAGTATTTTCTGTAATTTTTTTTTTTAATAATTTCACACCAAGCAAGGCAACAAAGCTACTAAGATGCAGGTGGTTACTGAGTGTGAAAGAATATAAGAAAAGGAGTGATACCAATAAAAACAGAAATTAAGACAAAGGTAACAATTGACATTTCATTTAAATTTTTGAAGATCAAAGTTGAAAGCAGGAAGCCAGAAGAGAGTTCCACAAGTGAGAGGTGTGAGAAAAGAAACTGTTAGCATAGAACTAATGGTTACATCCAGCCATTTCAACTGTAAAATGAGATCTTTCCACCAATCTACAGGGTGCCCAGTATAAAAAGCAGTAAATTCATAAATAAATTATTTTAGCTATTATGATTCATGAACAAACTGAACAATTGTAGATGTTCGAAATGTTCGCATGTTCAATACAGGAGGCAGTAACTTTGCAGATTGCGTCATGAGGAATTTCATTCCAAGCTTCAGTTAAGTTCCACTTCAATGAAACAATATCAGTGATGTCACAATGAAGGCTTTGCAAGTGAGTTAAGAGTATACTCCAGATATAGTAATCCATAACATTCAGATCTGGGATTTTAGAGAACAACTGAGATAGACCAATTAGAGCTGGTATATTTTCTTGAAGAATAAATTTATCACTTTTTTAGTTTTTTTTTTTTTCTTTTTAGTCTCTAAATATCATTGAGTAAAGTTTGTGAGAACACTTACCATGAAAATATTTATAGAAAAGGCACAGGGAAGCTACATTACAGTGATGGGAATATGAGTGAAGCTACAATGCCAGGTCAGACCTAGTGACATTGCAGTTCTTTGACTATATGTGGCAGCAATATTCAATGCATAGAGGAATGGTAGACTAAAATGTCTAAGATAGAGTCTTGTGAGAAAAATTGTCTCGCACAAGACAGTTAACCAACTTTCATAGCAGCAGACCTAGCAGTGGATTCAATATAATCATGTCTGCAGAAAATGTTAGCTCAAGAAGACACAGCGAGTCACTCTCCTGGAGGTTAGCATCAGCCATACTGATGGAAGGTAAAAAGGGTTTTCTCAGACAATTAAAAGAGCAGTTTCATTTTTGAGACATTAAAATTAACAATCCATTCCTAACCCTAGTTAACAACAGAGTATAGATCATTTTTGAGATCATCTGCCAATTTGACCATATTAAACTGATCAGACTTGCTATTCAGACAGGAGTAAATAGTTGTGTCATCAGCGTAGATATCAAGTTAAGTACTGATGAAAGGAGGAAGAACATTTATGAAAATTAAAAACAATGTAGGTTCAAGGATAGAGTCCTGGGAGGCAGCTGCATTAATACAAAAAGATTTAGAAGAGAAAGGTCATTCAAGAAAACTTTCATTTTATGATTTGATAAAAAGGACTGACTCAGTTCAAAAACTTGTCCAGAAATACCATAACCTTTCAACTTGTGACCAGCATGCCAAACTCTGTCAAATACCTTTTAAATAACAAAAACAACAGGTTGAGCTTCACCATTCTTATCTAAAGCTTGATAGACTTTCAACAATAATCGTTAACACATTAGCAGTTGACCTAGAAGCAAGTTATTGTTTATCTGAAAGAAAACACTGCGAGATGGCTTAACCAATTCAGAGTTAATTAGGACCTTTAGTAGTTTGCTGAAAAGAGGTAAAAGGTTAATGCTTCAATAGAAGAATCTGACAGTTCACCTGACTTTTTTAAGACTGAAACTACAGAAGAGGATTTCTAATAAGCAGGAAAGCAAGAAGCAACAAGACATTTACTGTAGAGTTCAGAAAGAACAGGAGCAAGATCAGGAGCAAATTTAAGGATTATAGCAGGGAGTTCACATACTTTGCGGGGATCCAGTTTGGAGATGATGCATCAAATAATATTTAATAATAGTTTCTCACTTTTTAAGATTTCTGAGTTCTTAAAAATTATATAAAAAAGCACTCAGGACATTTTCTTCAATATGTTTTACAGATGAAGTTCCTATAAAACAACATTAGGTCCATTTTCATGCTGTCAGATTGTCAAAATCTCTATCTATAAAAGGGAAGGATGTGTGTGTGTCTATAACGAATGCATGGCCACAATTTTTGACAGATTTGCACCAAAATTTACATGCACATGCTCCAAGTTAGTGGAAAGGCCAAGACCGACTTTGCTTTTCCCAACTACCATCGATAGTGGAAATAATCGATTTTTTCATGCTTCTACGGCAGTTTCAACTAGTTTGCAGCCATTTTCTACTGGTCAGAGTGAGAGCCTATAGCTGGCTGCCACGAATAGGCAGGAAGATTCTATTGGCCAGAGTGAGAGCCAACAGCTGATTGACACAAATGTTAACTAGCATGCAAAACAAATTGATAGCTGCATTCGTCACAAGTGAGAAAAATTTAAATCTGCATGGCACTTTACTCCAATTGGCTCATTTGCTTGCTTAAACTCAATGTTGATTCTGATTCCGCAGAACTGGGTTTGATGTGAAAAAATATTTGTTGTTAACATTCTTTTTTCATTCGGTTTTTCCAGTTACGAGTCCTTTTTTAAAGCTGATCGTTTTGTGTTCATTTTGTTTAGTTCTTTTTTCGTATCAGATTTAATGTTTAGTATAGAGCTTAGAAAAAAAAAAAAAAAAAAAAATCAGTGTGAGATAGGCAAGAAGTAAGGCATGTAGCAGCATCAGCACGGCAAAGGGCACCTTTAAAGGCAAGGAAGGGCAAAAATATTTTAAGTCAAGTAATAGCGATTGCTGTACGAGTCATATGATTTTTTAATTGTTCGCAACGCCGGGCCATGCTGCTAGTCTTAAATAGCTACTGCCAGGTTAAAAAGAATGGATTTCTGTGATATTTTAAACTTAAAGTAAATAATGTTTTTTTCGAATCAGATTACTTTTACTTTAAGTCAGCTAATATTCTTCAAATTAAGTTTCAGAAAAGTATATTTTATTTTTGGAAGATTTTTTTTATTAAAGAGAATTACCCGTCTATATTTCTGATATGAGGTACTGTAATTATTTACATTCATGTGGAAAAGGTTCAGTTTGAAGTTACAATCACCTGAAGAAAACCAGAGCATACAATGTCCAAAACAGAGAGAAGATTAAAGGGAGATAACCGCGGATTCGAAGTCAGAACTTTATTATTTGAGGAACCTAGTTACTACATTCTTCATACTTGATGTAATACAAAAATATCACAATGATAAAATCTGTCAATAATTATATATAACTAATTATACTGGAATTCATGCATGCAATTACAAGTAATTCATAATAATATTTTAAATTTTGAAATCCTATTTATTTTTGGCATATTCATTTTTTTTAAACTGTTTCTCAATCTTTGTCTTTCAATTATTCCGCCTCACCTGCTATCCTCTTCTGCTGCACCCATGAGCCACCCTGCACTGTTTGGGAATCCCTGTGTTAGGGTAAGGTTATGTATTCCTTGATGACTATAGCCATCATGGAATTTTATAAATGAAACATGTTTGTTATCATACTTATTATAAAACCCAGGTTGTGTGTATGTGTCTGTACGTTTATATATTGGATCGGATTTCCTGTATCTTTCAACCAATTTCAACAAAACTTCACAGGACTACATAAAATTACCTTGCGGTGGTTCTGACAGCACCAAAAATTGGAAAAAACACAATTGTTTTTGTACAAAATCAATTTGAAAACATGATTAAGAGGCATCGCGAGAATGAAAGGGGGACAACTCATATCAAGTTATACTTAAAACCCAGGTTGTTTGTGCGTGTGTGTATGGGATCGAATGTCCTACATTTTTCAACCAATTTCAACAAAACTTCACTTTTTTTTGGCAGGTATTGTTTCTCATTGTCTTGCACACTTTTTTCTTTATTTTTACATCCAGAATGCTTTAAAAATTCCATTTACAAGACAATTGTTTATAATAAAATTCTATTCAATCGGTAGACTCATAACGATTGAAAACAATGTTTTTGTTTGAGCTTGGGTTTGACCAATTTGTAAAAAAAAAAAAAAAAAAAAAAAAAAAAAAAAAAAAAAAAACACTAATTAAGACATGTGTGTCCATCAACCTTAAACAATCTTTGTCATTTTTATTTTTCAGTCTTTATGATGGTCGATACTTGATCTATCTCTTACTGTTACATCCCCGGGCAATGCCGGGCTCTTCTGCTAGTTGTGTTATAATTATATCACCTCTAAATAAATCGTAACTATATCAGTCAAAGTGAGACAACTCTACAGTAAGTCAAGCAATCTATTTCATTCATTTTCACCATCAACATAAACTGTTTAATTTCTTACCAGATCTATAGCATAACACCTTTTTATATCACCCTTAATATTATATCACACAACCAAGAACCCTAAATTTTTTTGAACAACTTTATATCATGTTTACATGTCATATAAAAATATTTTCTGTTAAAACAAATACTTGGCTATTTGATTATTTCTCTTCTTGTTGTTGTCGTCTTCGTTGTATTTGATTTAGTAAAAATAGTAGAGGGTCAGTTTAATTTGTATTTTGTCACAGATACAGATTGGCTAACCCACTACAAATTCTATGTTGAATTATATTAGAAAGCTGATTTTTGATATATCAGGTTTTTTTGTTTTTTTTTACATTCATATAAAAAAAAAAAAATTCCTTAAGATATTTCATTGAAAGAATTGTGCAATATCAACAGTGAAAATAATGATAATATACCTCAAACCATACCAAAAATAATAAAATAATTCAATTAAACTCAAGAAAAATAATTTTTTGGTTGATAGTTGGTGATTGTATAATTTAATAAAATATTCTTCTCTTTCAGATTTAGCAGGATAAAAAAAAAAACCAAAAAAACCTACATTTAATATTTCCTTTTTCCAAATTCACTTGTAATTTTTCAGTGTATTTTTGAAATTAATCCAGTTGCTGTTCATAAAGAGATTTTTTTATTACAGTGTAACCCGGATATAAGAGAGTTGTCGGGACCGGAGAAGAAGTCTCTTATATCCGGATTTGGTCTATTTTGTTTAGGTAAGTATGGCTCTAATTTGGGACCAGAGAAAATCTCTCTTATATCCGGGTTACACTGTAAATGACTGAAGAAACAACTAATGGAAACTTGAATATTGTTTTCCAGTGAAAACATTTTTTAAAAGAATTTTTCTTTTTCATTTATACAACTGCCAAATTTTTTTTTATATGGAAGTTCCAAAAGAAAATAATTCCATTACTGCAATCAATTTACAATATCTAATCTTCCCTTATTATTATCATTTTTTTTTTTCATTTTTTTTTGTATGAATCAAAATAATTTAAAAAACCTTACCGGATGCAATTAAATATTTTATGACATCAAACAGATAAAATAATCAAAATAAGTAAAAACAATAAATTAAACTCAAAAGTAACATTTAAGTTTTAGTTAATTACTTTTTTAATACTCCAGTGGTGATCACTTACATGTGCCGCACCTCCGCTTTCTTTAATGTCATTGGTTCATAAATATATGATACTTATTATATGACAATTTTGCCATCGCACGTAATTTGAATTTTTCTCTAAAATCACAGATTGGTCCATTTCCTGACCAATCGCGTATTTTAGTATCTTTCTATATTTTTGGCGCCAAATCACTGGAGCCTATGAGTAACTATAAAACCCCTCTCGCTGTTAGCCAACAGCCAGTAGCAGTTCAATTCTTGGAGAATACGGCACGGCGCATATTCTTATGACATTTTAATTCTTAAATTATTACTCATTCGAGTAATCATACTAATTCCTATTGATATCACTCATGAACATTACATCTTTCTACACTGGTAACACACTGTGGAATTATTCTTTATTTAGCTAAGACTTCAGTTGAACTTGTAGTTAAATAACATTCAACATTCTACTCAACATTAATTAGCTAAACTTACCCTTTTTATTATGGAAAAAGGGAAGCAACTTTCTTTATACTATTGTTGATTTTTGTATATCATTGTTAATACAATATTTTAACAATGTTCACGGTGCTTGATTATTTTTCTCTCGTGTATGTTGTACATGATTCATGAGGGGTGTTGTTTTACAAGAACACAGC
The DNA here is from genome assembly GCA_963932145.1 of Acanthosepion lycidas. Lineage (NCBI taxonomy): Eukaryota > Metazoa > Mollusca > Cephalopoda > Sepiida > Sepiidae > Acanthosepion > Acanthosepion lycidas. The sequence continues at coordinate 35,873,142 of OZ010613.1, forward strand.
TTTCCTTCTTGATTATATTCATAGTGACCCTAGCCAACAATCCTTACAGCACCACTACAATTGGTAACCCCGACATACGAACTACATTTGGTAACCCCGACGTAGGAACTACACTCCTTAAAACAAAAATAAAATTATTCATTCTACTAAAAAGCCTACAAAATAAAAAAAAATACTCTTCTTAGACTATTTGTTAAAAGATTATTTTTAAACAAACAATATATAGAGAAGTAGTGTTGGTCCTCTGTACTCATTTAAATTTCACGCGCGCTTTTTAAAAGTTGGGGATGACAGTAGGAAAAAAAAACGGGCTGCAGTACGAAAATAAACGTTATTTCTGCTGTGTTTTTAAGCAAAAAGTAAGCATTATTTTTACAAAAAAAACATCCAGTTAGTGTTCTGTACATTTACTTTGACACAAACCTCTTGAATAAATATTAATTGGATTCATCAGACATTTGGTTGGTGTTGTTCTAGCAAATGACCATAGGGAGACTATTTCAGTGAAATAAAAAAAATATAAACCTTATTTTCAATTTTAAAATAGTTATTTTATTAATTTTAAATGCAAAAAAAAAAAAAAAAAAGAAAAAAAAAAAAAGCACTTATTCTAAAGAGTTTAGAGACTCATTGGTATTCTGTGTACGTTTCTCTTGGAACAACAATTTAAAAAAAGAAAACCTGACTGAAATGAATGAACGCGTTTCTTCTACGGAAATTGCCGAGATAACCCGAACAAAAACACGTGTCCCGTTACATTTTGGGGGGGTATTTATTTACATCCTAACAATAAAGAAATTATTTAATTAATTTCTTTTATTCTAATACGCCTTTCAGAATTCAACAGACAACCACAAGCGAGAATAGGGTACCTTATCTCATATTGTAATAAATCTTTGAAAATTTGTTTGTTCGGCAGCATTATTTTTTTTTGCAGGTTTTAAAAAGATTTAAAAAAAACAAAAAAAAAATGTACAAATTAAAAATATAAATTATATTTATTATATTTTATCTTAACTCATTCTCAATTATCTAATTATCTACTCAATTCATCTTTTTTCTTTTAAATTTATTTTAATTTCAACACCTGACTGAAGAGTTAATTTATTTTAATTTCATTGAATTTCAGAGAAATGTTTTTAGGAAAAGGATAAAAAATGATACTTGTGTAAAGTAAAAATTAGAATTTAAATTTTAAAGTTTACTCATGTTTTGTTAGTAGCCCGGTTCTTTTTTTTTAGCACAGAATTAAAATAAATAGGAATGGGCGTTAGAAGATTATGCTGCACCAATGCTCCAAGTTTACTCTTAAATCGCTATTAAAAAAAAACAAAAAAAAACAACCAGCTACAAGTGACTGACACAACAATAACAGACAAAAAATGAGGAGAAATATTCGAGTCTATGACTTTGTTACTTCGTCTGTCGAAAAGCAAAAGATAAATGAAAATTTATTTTTACAGTTCAAAAATTATTTTAAAAATTTCAAAAACTTATAATTTATTAGTCTTGTATAAAAAGAAAATGTTTATAATTGCCAGTGTAGAAGTAAAACTAAATTTTAAAAACTACCAAACTTAAACGAATAAATTAAAAATAAAATACTACTTTCATTATCAACAAGCAAAAAAAAAACTAAATAATTAAGGAAGAATTTCGCCTTCTTATTAAAAACTTGTTATAATGACGAGAAATAATAATTCTCATATTTTATAAAATAAAATGTTAGTTTTACAGCAAAGTCATGACTTACTTAATTGAATGTATAAACTTGAGACTTTTATAAGATGGACGTGGATTTGTTCGAACACGGAATTGTTTCGCTTGACACCGGATAAAAATTTAACTGGTGATATATGGCTGCAGAATTCATTTAATATGTCACTGTATAATTAAGAGCCTCGACACGAATCAAACAAACTTTGCACAAAAAACTTTTAAAATTGAAAACAAAATTCTAAAAATCTGCCTTAAAGACCTCGCAAATCAGTTTGATTACAATAAACTTTAAATAAAAAAAAAATTAAAAATTTTATATGCTTTCAATTTCAAAACATTATTTAATAATAATTTATTTTTTTATTCAGTCATTTTTTTTTTTAAAACAGTCTTTTTTTGGTAATTTTTTACTTTTTAACACCCGCGCGCGCTAAATATCTCTTATACTCCCAAATCGTCATAATTCCGTGTTAAATGTACATGTTGAACTCGAATTAACAATTAAATTATGGAGAAACCTACCGTTTTGGAGTTATCGACAATAAAAGTTCGAACTCAGTCGCGTTCAGCTGTCGGCTATTACTGGCCTTGTTTAACTACATTCACTGCTGAACATTTAGCGCGCGGAGGTTTAATTAAGAACCTTTTTACTGCGCTTAACAGAACTTAATTGTTTAAAATTACTCCGCATTTAAGTTACGTCGTAAAGCGATGACAAGTGGTGCTTTTTAACAATTAATGTGCAAACTTTGTAAAGAGAATGAATATTTACAAAATAAAATTACAAAATAAAATGCTAGAAAGGAAATAATAATTAATGACCAAACTTTGCGCATTAATTATTATTTCGTTTCTAGCATTTTTTTTATATTTACCAAAATAAAATAATTACAAAATAAAAAAAAAATGTATAGCGGCTTGGATTGAGAAATCGGAGAGCCGAGTTCGAATTCCTGTCGAATCCATTACATTTACTTACGTACTAATACCCTTAGGAACGTATGAATTCTCTCCTTCTCCGCCCAGCTATGGGTAAATAGCAGCGGATTCTATAGCCTTGGATGACAACTGGTCTACCACAGAAAGAAATGGCAACCTACTCAGGGAAAAAAAAATCTGCCCCGTCAGTCATGTATCGAAAGATACATGATCGCCTAAGCGTGTATCACGCATGGCGCAAAACTGACTTTCTTCTTGCTTTCCTTTACAACCTTCTGTAGGAGTTTCTGTAAATTTATTTCTGTGTCTGCTTTCAATATTGAGTCATCTGCGTATCTAATGTTGTTAAGATTGTGTCCATGAATAATGAATACTTGTAGGTCTTCGTGTTAATAAAATCATTTTGAGTTTTATGCTTGTCAATTAATAATATTTTTTTCCTGTGAGGGAATGGGAGAAGAGAGAACCTCAGCTCTCTTATTCTGTGCAGTAACTAAGGTGCATGCAAACACAAACAAAACTCGAAACTACTGTGTGAAATTTGAAAGAACAAACATTTATTACAAACAATATTTTACAAGATAGGCTTCCATAGAAATTTTGTTTTTTGCACCTTATTAAAAATAAAATAAAATAAAATAAGGCCGAATAACATCAAAAATATATTAATGATTTTTAAAGATGTGAAATTTTAAAAATGTTCAATAAATGAAAAAAAATTCGAGAAGGTTATACAAACTTTGAATAAAGCAAAAAATACTCTTTGAAAAAAAGGTGCATATGTTTTGTATGACTTGAATCTGTTGGGCCAATAAACGCATCGGCCTTATCTTGTGTGTTTGGTATGATCTGTAACATCTTCTTTGGGTAGATCTGGTGTAAAAGTTTGTGGTTTTGTAGTTTGTTTTACTTTTGTCCCTCATAGGCTGAAAAGAAAAAGAGTCGAACAGTGTGGCTGCGATGTGTGTTTAAACATGTCAACGAAAATGTACTTGCGTGAAGTACAGTGTCATCAGGGCAATGTATAATTTTCTAGTGGGCCAGAAAGTCGTGTCGGAGTTACCTCCTCCTTAATTTCCAAATTCTTCACCAGGAGTATCTCTCCCCATGCTATAAATACCGGGCGACCTCTTACCTCGCTCTCTTCTTTCCTTCAGGCCCCGTGCCGAATCCCACCTCGCGTGGAGGTGAGGTAAATCTCTCTTTCTTCTTCATGTCAGCGACACGATGTAAGCTTTTAGAAGATCAGCGTTTCCCCATTTCTTGGAAAACTCTATGAACATTACACACATTCACCAAATACGAACGTTCACACACACACACACACACACACAAATATTCACGCACAAACACAATGTTAACTGCCTATGTGCTTTGTAATTTGTTGTTAATACACATATTTGTTTTAATATATATCGGTCTTGTTTGTTTGTCTTCCCTATCTTCAGTTGGTCTTAATTCGAGTCCGACCTTTTCCTATTGTTGCTGGACATTCTAGCAGGAAATATAGACACACGTGTTTTCTTCTCATCTTCACCTCTACAGTCGCACACACTGGAAGATATGTGTCGGTAGTGTAGAAAGACAGATCAGCGGTTGGTATTAAAATTTTGCTGTTTTCCAATGTCCCACGTTGAATTGATTCTGTTTGGAAGGCATTGTTTAGAAGCTTTGATTTGTAAAGTTGTTGAGCTGATGTCAGGGAAATTGCTACCGAGCGTCGAATGAATGTTTTGTGAGAATTTTTGAAGATATCTGATATTATTGTCGATTTTTCTCGGAGATGCAGCTATCTCTATGTATTATTAAATCATACTTGCAGATTTCTTAGTTTTGTTCATGTTAACATCTTTGAAGAGTGAAAAGGGTCGCCTTAGAATTATTTCACATCTTCATCTGTTGAGCCTCGGAGAAAACAGTGCTGTTTAAATTTGAAAATTGAGTTTAACTTTCGTGGTGCTTGAGTGGTATTTTCTCGTGAGGTCTGCATTGTTTATTTGTGAATTCTGGGAGACATTCTTGAAGAAAATGATCTATTAGGTTGGTGCAAAAATAATGACGTAATAATGTCGTTTTTTGACGTTACGTCAAAAAACATTATTACGTCATTATTTTTGTACCAACCTAATATATATATATATATATATATATATATATATATATATATATATATATATCAGTATATATATATATATATATATATATATATATATATCAGTAATAATAGTATTAGGTTGGTGCAAAAATAATGACGTAATAATGTCGTTTTTTGACATTACGTCAAAAAACATTATTACGTCATTATTTTTGTACCAACCTAATATATATATATATATATATATATATATATATATATATATATATATATATATCAGTAATAATAGTATTAGGTTGGTGCAAAAATAATGACGTAATAATGTCGTTTTTTGACGTTAAAAAGTACGTCAAAAAACGACATTATTACGTCATTATTTTTGCACCAACCTAATATTATAAACCTTGTTCATAATTATTTGTAGTCATTTCTTGATGGACTTCCGATGCTCAAATTATTTATCGAAGTTTGGGTTGACGAATCATTTCATCACTTTCATTTCAATTCCAGATCATAGTTTCTCTTTTGGATAGGTTCATTCCTAAGTTCTACATTTTGTAATACTTGGTAAATAATCATTTTTTGTTTGCAATCATTCTTATCACAACCACAAATAAAGATGTCATCAGCATAGCCTTCATCATCATCATCATCAGTACGCTGATCTCTGGAGGGACAATGTGAGTGCTGTTGTGTATCCAGGAGTAGTAGGCTGGGGCAACATTTTTCGAGCAGTGAGCCTCGTGATATATGGCTCATCATAAGGCGGGCCGCCCTACTAAAAGAGATTCAAGATAAATTTTTGCAGTAGGTTGTAGCATATCTACGGACAATAATTCCCCCATTTACATAAACACAGTAGTAAATACTGTATGTTGGTCTGCAGTTGGAGATTTGTCTCCAGCTGTGCTGGTCAAACTCTTTGCCTCCGGACAGAGAGGGTCCCCAGACGAAGCTATGTCAAAGGACATAGTCTCATCTTGGGAAACAGCTACCTATATACGGAGTCTACAGGGAATGTTTCGCCGAGCCTACGGGCTCGGATACCCCACATTAAATTCAGCCTTGTGCCACATCTGACTGCGTGGGGCAGTTGGTAGATATCCTGCAATTGGAGATTAATTGTGGAATTCAATGGACTCACTTCTAGCAGTTGACTACTTCTATGCGCTGATGGGGAATCTTATATGTGTTGTTCTTGTCCTAAGTATTATCATTTATTACCAACCTTAGAGTGATTATACTATTCAGTAAACTTCCCTCGGTTACAAAAAATACCTTAGCTACTTTCACTACAGAATACCATATGCGTAATCATATACCTTAGATATTGTAGGAAAGTCTTATTTTTTAGAAAAGATTATTTTAAAATTAAAATTTTAAGTCTTCGTATAAGATTATCACTGGTGACAGTGTGATTATCACATGTCGCTGTGTGTGATTTATTTCTAATCTATTCATTTGAAAATGAAAACATTCCTTCTTTAGAGAAAAAAATCTTCTCAATGTTTCCTGTTTCAAAAGCAAAAGATGTTTACACGTATACTCTTCCTTAGTGAAAATCACCAATGGTTTAAAATGCTGACAATGTCCTTCTTTTATGTACCGTGTCCCTTCAGGACGTAGGTGATCATGGTCCTCCACATTTTGCTGTCACTTTTAGCGTCTTATAAATTTTGTCTTTTTGTTATTTCTCCCAAGCCCTGTTCTGCCATTCATTTACTCAAGCCCATCAAATATATTACGCCCTCTTTTCCTAAATCTGTTCAATGAATATCAGATTTTCTAAGCTCTTTTTCCTCATTATGTGCTTCAGAAATCTGAATTGCCTCTTCCTGATGTTCAGTATAAGTTTCCCTTTTGTTTCTCTTTTTTCTAAAATTTCATCGTTGCTCACATGTTCGGTCCATGGTATTCTCAGCATCCTTCCGTAGAACCACATTTCTGTTGCTTCAAGTCTCTTCTTCATCTTTGAGGAGATTGTCCCTCATACACTGCCATACAGGAGAACTGATATCGCGTAACAATTTAGTACTCTTTTCTTTGTCTCTTGTGAGGTATTTTTTCTATTTCTTAATACTCTACTTGGCTTTTGTTCGGTCCATGGTATCCTCAGTATAACTTTACTTTCCCCCAAATGTTTACAAAATTCAAGAAACGTTGTACTTAATCATTTTTGTGGCTGTGTATGAGAGAGTTTGTGAGTGAACAAGTGTAAACGAAACAAAATAAAAGTTTAAGAAACATTTTTTTGCTTATGAAATTAAGCGTGCTATTCAGAAGGGCCGCAGTTTGTCCATGACTGATTTATAGTATATCTCCACTAAAAATTGCTGAAAAAGACAATAAAAGGTGAGGTCTGTTGGAAGGGAGATACACATATCAAAGGAAAAAAGAACTTGCATGAATCAAGAGGTTAGAGGCTGATAATATAACTAGCAAATAATTTAAAACTGGCGAGTACTTCAACACTGATCACGAGGAACTGAAACGAAGCCTTTCACATGATTTCAGACACTTTTCTCCTCATTTTATATCAAAAGGAATTTCGCTTAGGCTCGTTACTTTCTCTCTTCTCAACTCACCGGTTAATTTCTGTGAAAGACAAGGTTTTCATTGGTCCAAAACAATTTCACATAAGTTTGTGAATTCTTCTTCTTCTTCTTCTTCTTCTTCTTCTTCTTCAGTCCTCCAAATTTGAAGGAAGTGGGTGAAAGGAGTTATTATTTTGCACTCAATACAATCTCATTGGAACCACACACCTACATCTCATTCACACAGAAACATCAATTCACATACAGACTATAATTAAGTCTGTTCTTTAAACACTCACCAAAGACTTCATACTCACAGAGACACACATTCTTCTAACATAAACATTTTTAATTATTTCACCCAAGCAATGCAATAAAGCCACCGAGATGCAAGGAGTTACTAAGTTTCAAAAGGGTGTTGTATATTTCAGTATATAAATTGCACTTTTTTATTAATTTTATATGTTTGTTTTTCTTTCTTGCCATTTTTCCAACCCTTGGTCTAACTGGCAAATAAAAACCTGCTGTCCCCCGTAAAGTTAGTCTTTACTCTTTTGCGGATTTGAATCCAACCACAACAAATAAAAAGACAAGAAAGCTTTTTAAATATAAAATATGTTTTTTATTTTCGTGTTTTTACAAACATTTTTTTCTCAGTGTGTATGAGAGTTAAGGTTCTTGAGTTAAAGTTCCTTGTTTGGAGCTGTTCGGTAAGGTGAAAAGAAATGAGAATTTCTTCGCGTGAATGTATGAGAAAAAATAGTCAAGGGAGAAAGTGAGGAGGAAAGTGTAAGTGTCATGTAGCTTGCTGAAGAAGAGTATAAATGTCACGTAGTTTGGTGAGAAAGACGGGTGGATGAATAAGAGAATTTTTTTGAAGCCGCCGTCGTGTACAGATGTCGCATGTACCTGTCTCTATCTCCTTACTGGTTTTGTCCGTCTAGAAATTTTACTTAAATGTTAGAAAATGTTGAATATTTATTTTCAAAGGATTCATTCATCAACCGGAAAGATGCACAGATCTTCCAACTCAGAAACCATATTTTTTTTTTTTTTTTTTTTGTCATTTGATGATTGTCTGGGTTTATTTCTGTCTTCGCTCCACAACTTTTTCCATTTGTTATAGACAAGCGTATGGTTGCAAGAAAGAAATACGACAACAGCAGAAATAGATTTCCGTGATTTATTTCAATAGGAACGTGTGGTTTTGGGACAGCTACCTTGTAGTATAGTTCATAAGTCGGCTTCCGATCTGGGTTGATCTCTCATAGTAGTTCTCACTGGTTGGCGTGGCGCTCCTCCTGCTGACTGCTGCTGTCTGTGACAGGTCTCTTCCCTGGCCTCCTGTTGACTGCTGTTGTACTTCCCCGTGTGACCCCTTTTATAGCGTTTTTTATGGCTTAACAGGCTCAAAAACGACATGAGTATAATTAGGAGGGAAGCATTTTTATTGATCGAAAAATAGAAATACTTTAAAATATTATTTTATTTTTCGACCGGAACTCGTGCGTCGGGCCTATGCGTAAACGACGATAATGGTCATTTTGTGACGGGGCCTTGTCCCGTTCACATCCGGCCCTCGCTCTTGAGTATGTTAGTTTATTTGCCTGCAAATCAGCCGAGATATGTCTTATTTTATTTTATAACGCATTTTTATTCTTCCCTTCCTTGCTTTATCATATACGCATATATAACAGGCTTATGGAATATGTAACAAACCCAAAGCCGATACCTTTCATTAAAGATGATACAAAAGTGCATTCAAGTAATAAACAGTGTAAGGATTTGTGCTTGAAAAACAGTTTTAATTGATATGGAGTAAGGGATTTAATTTCGACATTTTTAGATCTTATGATTGGCAATACATTAGAAGTGTAAGTAAAAAATGTTACTTTTACTACATTAGGGCTGTAGGATTACCCACCTTGTCTACCAGTGGATTTCCCTTAATGCCCGCTAGGTGACATAGGGATAAGCATTATAACCCCCACCTTCTTTGTCCTCTTAGTTATAGAATGCGGTAGGTACACTGTGTTCAGTTACCTCCCCCAAGGAGGCAGTAGCTGAAAAAACAACTTCTTAATTTCAAACAAACTACTTGGCACACCCATATGCAGTACATCCGAGCACATATTTTTTTCCTTTTCTTGCTATGTATATCTATCACAAGGTGTAATGGGACTGGTGTCAAAAATAGTTTATTTCAGTTTCAAATAAATTATAAGGTTTCTCCTTCAAAGTAATCCCCCTCAAGTCTAATGCATTTCCCCATCCTTATCTGCCATGTTTCTATACACTGATGGAAGGATTCTTCTTTGATGCACATCACCTCTGTCATTACGACTGTCTTGATGGCCTTGATGATCGCCTTGAGATTGGGGAAAAGAAAAAAGTTACGTAGAGCAAGATCGGGCGAAAAGGGAGTTTTTCTCAGTACAGTCATATATTTCTCGGTCAGGTGCTCAGGGCATTGTGAGCAGGTGCATTCTCATGGTGAAGCAGCCACGATTTGCCCTGCCACAACTGTCATCTCTCCTTGTGCACTGACCAAAGTAAATGCCACAGGATCTCTTTGGAGACTTTTTAAAAAATCGGAATCACCCCAAGTAAGCCAGTAATGTCACAAAAACACAAGGGGTTACAGGGTGTGGAAGAATTAGGAATAGAGACATTAAGGGTGACAGAAAAAGAGAGTCACCAGGTGGACAATAGATAGCAATTGGCATTGCATTTAAATTTTTGCAAATTATAGTTGACTGGAAAGTATGAAGCTGGAATACAAGCAATAAGTGTGAGAGAAGAAACTGTTAGCACAGAATTTACAGCTACATCTAGCCAGCTCAACTGTAAATTGATGAGATCTTGACACCAGTCTAGTACTGCACTTAAATTAATAAAGTGCTAGCTGACTGATCAACTGGTCATGTGGCAAAAACTCACTATGGACGATGCCTCTCACATTGAAGAACGGAGAAGTCCTTTTACTCTTCAGACAAACCTTGTATGTCGTTCTGTCTATAAAACATATAATATCCTCCACTTATTTTGAAAGTTCTCGACCACAGTTATTACTATTGTTAATGCCTATTCATTTAGAAAGTTTCAACACAGTTCTGCCACAGAACTAATGTTAAACATGATAGAATGACGTGGGGGTTTTATGTCTGGAAACAGTGTGAATCAGTTGTCTCTAGAATGTATCTTCAAGCATCTCATTGAGAGACAAAGTTACACCATTCCTGTACTGAAGCAGTCTCCTGCAGTGTACACCCACACTGTCAAAGTCATCTTTGATGGGTGTGTCCCATACATCGAATGAATGACAGTCATATGCCAAAAGATATCATGAACTGTGAGCTGGCCACAAGACACCTTTTGACAAGCCATTCTGCATTATGCTTCAAGTAGATCTGCAAGAGGGGGGACTTGAAACTTACAGACTCTAGCAGCTGGGAACAGCAAGCAGATGTGACTGTAGTGGCTGACACCCATACTGTTCAAGAAGTTGAGAAGGATGATGAAAAACAAACCCAACAGCTGGAGATCAGAAAACAACACAGGAAGTAGAGGAAGCAATCTCCAACTTTTGTTCCAAATTCCAGCTTCGTCTGCCACACCTACAGAAGAGACTGCCCTGCAAAGATTGTATTGATAAGACACTCCAGACGCTTCTCGCAAATTGATTGATTTGATCATTTTTTTTTTTTTTTTACAGCATCAATACCTTTTTTTTTTTTTTTTTTTTTTAAAGCATTTCACCCCAAGCAAAGTGGGAGTGCTATCAGCATGCAAGGAGTTAAAAAACCTTTAATAACCTCTTACAGGTTATTTAAAGACAGATAATATTTTTTGATTGTAAGAATACCTCAGCATGTTTATCTGAACATATATTTATATCTATTTCACTCTGTTCATATCTATCTCAATACTCCCATGTCTTGCTCTCTCAGCATATATATATGTCTATATAGTTATATTTGTTAATATCTATGCCAGGCTTTTCATACCTGTATTTATTAATATCTATACATTAGCAAAGTAACTGAGATTTTGCTTGCAGTTTATTGTTAACTAGCAGCATGGCCCGGCGTTGCCCGTGCTTGATTCAAAAATACATACAGCAATCGCTATCATTTGACTTAAAATATTTTTGCCCTTCTTGCCTTTAAAGGAGTGCCCTTTGCCATGCTGATGTTGCTACATGCCTTACTTCTTGCCTATCTCACACTGCAAATTTTTTCTAAGCTCTATACTAAACATTAAATCTGTTACAAAAAAAGAACTAAACAAAATGAACACAAAACGATCAGCTTTAAAAACGGACTCGTAACTGGAAAAACCGAATGAAAAAAGAATGTTAACAACAAATACTTTTTCACGCCAAACCCAGTTCTGAGAAATCCGAACCAACGTTGAGTTTAAGCAAGCGAATGAGCCAATTGGAGTAAAGTGCCATGCGGATTTAAATTTTTCCCCACTTGTGATGAATGCAGCTATTGATTTGTTTTGCATGCTAGCATGCTAGTTAACATTTGTGTCAGTCAGATGTTGACTCTCACGCTGGCCAATAGAATCTTCCTGCCTATTCATGGCAGCCATCTATAGGCCCTCACTCTGGCCAGTAGAAAATGGCCGCAAACTACATGAAAACTGCCGTAAAGCATGAAAAAATCAATTATTTCCACTATCGATGGGAGTTGGGAAATGCAAAGTTGGTCTTGGCCTACCCGCTAACTTGGAGCATGTGCATGTGCATGTAAATTTTGGTGCAAATCCGTCAAAAATTGCGGGTGTGCATTCGTTACACACACACACATCCTGCCTTTTATAGATAGAGATTAGATTTGTATTTATTTTGCTAATATTTCAATGTTTATTCACATCACCATCAGAATAGGCTTCTGCAATTATATGTACTCTCTCATTCTACCAACATGGCAAATATAAATGACAGAAAAAAGAGAGAGGAAAGAAGAAAATACAATAGTTCTTGATATTTGTTCATATATACTTTTGCATCAGTCAGTTTTACGGCAAGAAGGACTGGAAAATTCCAAGTAGTTGGGAACAGCAAACAGACTATGGCAACAGCTGGCACTATACTCTTCAAGGAGGAGACATGGAGGGTGAGAGAAAGTGAAACAAACATCTGGATGTCAGAAGACAATGCAGAAAAGGAGGGGAGAGAGAGAGAAATCTCTGACTTTTATTCAAATTCCATCTTCGTCTGCCACACCTACAGAAAAGTGCCATGTGAAGAAAATACATATGCTCTGTTAAAATAAAAACATGGAGCTCACAGTGGATCAGTTTTAATAATCATTATTACTAGGATCCACCTGGATTATATAGCAACAGACTGATTACCTGTACTAGGCTCCTGAAAAATTTATTTTGGTTGAGCTCTCTGTGGGAGGAAGTGAGGGTTTGTAAACAGTGACTATTACAGCTGATAATGCAAGACTCTTCAGTAAATCGAATCGAGTTCTATCAGTCACTGTGTGTTTATCTAAAAATAAATATGCTAAAATTCACCTTCCTCCCTGCTGTGCACCGATGACTTAGTGGTAGAATCTCTGATTGATGTCAATTCAGCCGGGTTACAATCCTAGCTAGAGGCAACCAGACATCTAGCCACACTGAAGAGCTGTGATACAGTGAAACAGTCTGTCTGTGGATTACTATATATATATATATATATATATATATATATATAAGACTAGGAAAACTATTCTTTACCAATGTGTTTTGTGCTCTGATGGACTTTACCAAGGCAAATGTAAGGCTTTTATTTTGTGACATGAATTTATACAGAAAAAATATTGATAGGTTTTCAAAATTTTTAAATGTAATAACACTCAAAAATATTCTTATGGCTACTGTGAAAATCAAGGTAAACTATAAATTAATGAAAGTGAGTAAATGTTATTGTTGAATTTTTTTTTTATTTGTTTATATATATTTATTTACATTATTTTTTATTAATGCAATTATTATTGATTGGATAAATTAGTTATCTATTTATTTATTTTAAACATATTGGATAAGAATAGATTTTCTTTTGTCTTTATTCGTATTGTCTTTTCACAGATATTTTTTATTTATATCTGAATTTTGATGCATATATGTTACAGAAGCCTATTGTTAAACAGCAAAACAGAATTAATTGCTCACACATTGAACAAAGCCAAGGAAAAAATAAAAAAACTCCAACAATACAGATATTTCATTCTGTTTTATAGACAAAGTTTGTTTTTTTTTTTTGTTTTTTCATTTTTTTTTTACACAGAACAGACAAATAGTTTTTTTGTTTAGTTTTTTTTTTACTTTTTTTCTTATTTTTTCTGAAGAATTTTCTTTTTTTATTTTGTCTTTTACCTTTTTTGGCGTTACAGGCAACATTTTTTTTTTTTGGTTGTTTGTTTACAGCAGTTTTAAATATAAATGTCTTTCAGATTTTTTTTTTTTGTTTTTCATGAGGCAAACTCTTTCTGACTTTTTATTGTCTCTCATTTCTTTATTTTTTTCATTTTTTTTTTCTCTTTTGTCTTTTACTTTTAGTTCATTTTTGACTAGCATCAAAGTTTTGAGTTTTTTTGTTTTTTTTGTGGGTGTGTGTGAAAATTGGTTACAGCCACATTTCATTTTGAAGTGTAAAATTCCAATGAAAGTGCCAAGCAATTTATTGGAATATTTTGCCAGTTTCTTTCTATTCTCCCCTTTTTTCTTCTTCCACGAACTTTTTTCTTTCAAAGTCCCAAGTGCAATCATGAAATGTAATGCACAAATATATCTAACGTTTCATTTTATTTTGTATCCATTTTATAAATTTTTTTCTTTACATACATTCAGTGGATCCATTTTTTATTTATTTTTTGGAAAAGGGGATTTTCAAAAATTTCTTTACCAACTTTTTCTTTGGCAATTTTTTCCCCTCACTTTATTGTTACAATGAGCTTCCATACAAGAAAGCTGGAAAAAATCATGGTGAAATGAGCTTCCATACATTTAAGACATCATCATGCTCCACTGGCTAAAAGATGAAAACATGGAAATTTATTTTCCCATTGTCATATATTTTTTCCTCAGTCCAAATTATTAATAAAACGATAAGTTGTATACTGTGGACATTAAATACTCAATTCTCTTCCCAATATGACAATATTGTTTGCCTTTTTTTTAAAAAAAAAATCTGAACTCTAAGTTCTAACTCCTTGCCTGCTTCATGCACAGAGGCTGAGTTGCGATGACCCTATGTGGGAGGGAAGTAAGAATGTAGCCAGGGATTCAGGATTCTTCTAAAATGGTCCATGGACTTTACCTCTTAATGTAGAAAATGGTAAAAAGAATACAGTAGCAATCAAATCTATGGGAGACTTGCCAACAGAGAAAGAAAGAAAAATATGATTATAAAAAAAAAAAATGGAAGATGAGATAAAAGAAAATTGATGAAATTGGTAATGACTTGCTTATATATCAGCAAGATAAATTTATAAAAATTTTTTTTAATTATTTTGTAAAGAGAAGGGACACTGTAGCTGAGGAGGTTATATATTACAGCAGGATGCTCTGATATAGAACCAATGGAGATTTATAAATTAATCATGGAGGTTAACCAATTTCAGTAAGTACAAGGGGATTGATTTGTAAACCTCATAACCTCGGTTCAGCATTTTCCCCATCCCCACTGAGTTTATCTCCATTGTACAGAGCTATGGGGGAAGGAGGTAGTTCTTGTTAGTTTAAAAATCATTTTGCTGGTGTTAACATTGGTTAAAAAAATTAAAAGCAAAATAAGCTTGTAAAATTTTTCAATATTTTTTTTCTTTTTTACAATGCAAACAAGTCAGGTTAGAATTTTGTTTACAATGCAGCATTTATTTTTAACAATGGGAGAAAAGCATTTGAATAAATAGAATTGAATAGAAAAAAAAAAATTCATTGAAGTTTGTTGAAAATAAAATTTGGTATAAAAATCTGATTCTATCTATGAGCTATTGAAATTTTTTTTTTTTTTTTTTTTTTTTTTTTTAATTCACTTATCCTGATTATAAAATACGAGAAAAGGAAAACAATTTTTTTTTCCCAGTTATAATTTCAGCTGAACTACCATTTACCAAGGACATGGTCCTGGAGAAAGATGATGACTTGAATAAAACAATTGAATCGATAAAAATGAGAGATAAATGTTAGGAACAGATAAATAAAATATCAAAATGAATTCTACAATCATCACCTCAAGACTACACTCAACTGTTACCTATCATACATATCCTCACAATCTAAACTTCTACCTTCTTGGTACATACAACCACCTCATGTAATAAATCTCTACCTTGAATGACTCTTAGGTTTTGTATTAAATGAACATTTAGTAAAACAAACAAAAACAAACTCTCATCTATGATTGTGTTAGAACAAGCATCAATAACCGATTAATATTCAACCTAATGACAATGGCAGATGAAGTAGTAACAATATTTTAATTATGTTGACTAAACTGCTTAATGAGGCCTGAGGTGGACTTGTCATAATATTGTGACAAGATAACGTCACTATTTATGTCAATTATGCTTATTCCATTTAGTCAACTGTTTTATTCAGGTTGTTGTCTATTGCCAGGACCTAGAGCTTAGTAAATGGCAGTTAAGTCATAATTTCTAACCTAAAAAAGCCATTCTATATTACTGAAGTCTGGAAGCAAGAAAATTAAAGAAATTCTTTTGAAGAGACTTCCAAGAATCCTAAAGACTAACAGTGAGAGAGAGAGAGAAATACTATAAAAACAATTCAGTAACCTTTAACCTTCAATCAGATCTTTTACCACTTAACCTGTACCTGCAGCAATGATTATAAAAGACCAAGAAACAGTAAAGGAATCTTGCAGAAAGAACAGAGAAGAAATTTTGGTTTAAAAAGAAGAATAAATACATTGATATAAATACAGCAAAGATGAAAGGAACTACAAAAAAGCAATTATGAAAAAAAGAAAAAGATGTCCCCAAGAGATTATCAGGCAAGAATGGCTTATGAATGGAAACATAAATGGAATAAGAGGGCATAAAATTGTTATGGTGGGACACAGTGGACGTAAAAACCCCATGGGGTCAGGATGGAAAGAAACATGGGCCAGGGATGAGAGACACAACAGAATATGGCATATAAGTCAACTTATATTTTGTAAGTGAAATAAATAGGGAATGAAACATCAATTTAGTTCTTATTCTTTGGCACTAAACAAGAAAGAAAAAATAAGCTCATGGTTATTGTGTCTTAAAGTATTATTGAAAGGAAACCACTACATTGATAGAAATACTTGTGTATATATATATATATATATATATATATATATATATATATATATAAAATGAAATATAGTCTTAAGGTGTGCTATATTTATGGGATAAAGTGGTTAATATCAGAGATAGAGCGTGTGTAAATAGAAAAGTGAACATAGAAGTCAACACTTAGAGGCGACAGTCTGTTTCATGCTAGACGCAATCATCAGGCCACCTTATACATATATACGGTTGGTGCAAAAATAATGTCGTTTTCTAACATAGTAACATATGTGAGAAAACGACATTATTTTTGCACCAACCTTATATATATATATATATATATATATATATATATATATGATGAATAATTAAAAATATTTCTTTTTACCTCATGTAGGGAAAAGGCTATTTCGGCATATGCTAAAAGTGGTCCATCTGTCTTTTCAACCCCAACATGTGCCATTGCCTGACTTATAGATCAAAAAATTGAACTCTTTATTAGGTATAGTTGGCATGTTAAATTTTAGGTTGACCCCTTCCCATCTTTTATCATCTGCCAAAATAGCCTATTCTCCACATGAGGCAAAAAGAATTTTTTCTTGATTATTCATCATATTGTTCTGTAAAAATAAAGTACATTGAGTTCTCTTTTTGTGAATCAATTTTTAATATTTTTATATTACTAGGACTCACTTGGATTATACACCCACAAAATTTATTTTACCATTACTATATATATATATGTATGTATGTATGTATGTATGCATGTATTATATATGTATATACATATGTAACATTGTAATTGTGTTTGTGTGAATGAATATGATGGTGGTTCTTTCTCAGATCTAGCTATAGCCATTGCTTGATATTGTACAGTCCCAGTTTCATGAGTGTGTACAAGAGAGATAATATTTGAACCCAGCCACTTGAAAACCCACACTGTTTTTGCAATATTGTTATTGAATTGTGCTGAGTTTGACTACCTTTTTTGTGTCGGTATATATTTTCTAGTGTGAAATTCTTTACTAAGTGTGGGTTTAATTCTAACTTGAAGAGACAGGCAGCCTCTCACTGCTCAATCTCTAATTCCACAGAAAGTCCTCAGACGAACTACATTACCTGGTTCCACAAGTTCAAACCTTCACGGCAAGAACATGCCATGGTAGCCAACCAGCCACATTCCCTCTGTATTCTATTGGTGAGAAGTCAAGTTCAACTTGAACAGCTTCGTCCCATACTGATACCCCGATCACTACAATCTTAACCTGTTCAAGTCTAGAGTAAACTGTTGTCTTCCCCTCCTATCTGCACAAATTGCCTCTTAATGTAACCTCCAAGCCTTTTACAGGGTTAACCTTACTGTAAAAAAAAAAAAGAAGAAAATAATGACATAATCAAGATGTTGACATTCCACACCACTTCAAATTAAAGTTTAGGAAGGAAACTCCCATCAATACTGGAAAGATTAATAAAAGCTACTGTACTTGAGAAAGCTATTTTCCTAAAAAACTGTTTTAAGAGAAAGATTTTTCAAATTTCAACCAAAAACAGTACTGGCTGATTAGTCAATGGATGCCAAATGTTCCTTTGGAGAGAAACAGCTAATATTACCATTACGATTGATTAATCTTTTTATGGCTTATCAAACTGTTACAACTTATTTAAAGCTAGAAAATAATTTTAGATTGTAAGAATTTTTTGGGAGATAATAATGATTTAATGATACAAGTACTATGAATTAACTCAAGAAGAGGTGCATAAGTGAATATAATGAACCTAACCAGAATTAGAACTCGACTCTCTGAATTCCAATTCCGAACTGTTATACAGTGAACACCTGCACATCCAAGCTTACAGCACCTAGTCTTCCCAAGTGGTTACCCATCTAGATACTGACCAGGCTCAACTTTGCTTAACTTCTGTAATTTTACAAGAACCGGTGTTTCAATGTGATATGGCCATAAGCTTGCTAAGTGTGGGAAGCAATGCATAGAAGCCATTTTGACGAAGTCTCAGCTAAGATAGCCAGGTCGTGTAATAAGAATACCTGATTGTAGATTTCTGAAAATTCTAACATGCAGTTAGCTTCTCGATGGTCAACGTAATGTTGGAAGACTCTTTCTGAGATACTAAGATAAACTTAAAGATTAATCTAAGTTCGGTTGGAGAGCTACCAAAATACTTGGAAGAGATTGACCCAAATTAAAAATGCTGGTATCTATCATCATGCGAAATTTCGGTTAGAACATTTAAGTGAACTGAGGTCATGCAACCAATGAGCCAAGACAAATTGAAATAACTTATGACAAAAGCAGGTTATCTTGAAAGAGCTTTGTAGGATTCAAACCACACAGCAGGTATAAACATAAGCAGCAGATGGTGTGAAAATTATACATCTTTAACTCTCATGCATTGAAAACTGCAAAAGAATCCATTATTATTTTGTGTGTGTGTGTGTGTGTGTGTGTGTGTATATATATATATATAATATTATTGCTCTGTCACTGACATAGAGCTCTCCTAGGATTTATATCCATTTGGAAATATCCATACTGATCACTAATATTATCATTTTATATATATATATATATATATATATATATATATATATATATATATATATATATATATATATATATGCATGATCAAATATAGTTTTAAGTTATACTATAGTTATGGATTAAAGTGCTCAATATCAGGGATAGAGCATATGTAAATATAAAAGTGAACATTGAAGACAACCCAGAGGTGATGGTCTGTTTCATGCTAAATACAATCATCAGACACATGGCTTGATGATTGCATTGAGCATGAAACAGACTGTCCCCTCTGGATGGTAACTTGACTGTCCACTTTTTTTATATATAAGTCCTGGAGGAGGGCCAATCCTCAATAACTGACTTTTTCAGTACCGCCTGTTAAATTGCAAGTTAATACCAGTGTCCATGTGGATGTGCAGTTGGTGCAATGGATAGCAACTCAGATCAAGAAATTGGTTAGTTGAGTTCAAATTCCAGTCAAGTTAGATTCACTTTAGCACAAATACCTTTGGGAAATGTATGAATCCATATCATCTCCCCTCACCTAGTTATGAGTTAAATAGTAGGGTAGACTGGACTCTTTGCCTTGGTCGGAAAGCAGTTTAGAAAAGTGGACTGAATTCCTAAAACCTGTGTAGATTGAACTTATTAATATGTAGCTGTCAAAGGGAAGGAAAACCCCAACAAAAAAACAAACCCTTCTTCAGAGTACAGAGGTTGGCCATGGAGCCAGTTACCCCATCCTGTTGGAACAATTTGATTAAAGAAACCTCACCAAGAGGTCTTATATGCTATGAGACACCAGGCAGAGTACATGCTTGATTTTCAAAGGTACTCAGGAGCTAACAGACATGCTGCTATCATATATGAAATATATAGATTTATCAGTCTCACTAAAGAATTTACAATGCAATACAGGGCTATGTTGATCTTTGAATCATCATAATGTTAGTGGGTACCTTTTTCTCAGTCAGGCTTTCCTGTTATTTTATAGCATAGTAGCTAGTGTGATGGGTCTATACTTGGGAAGCTTTGGAGAATAGGAAAGTGTGGGATGGAGACCGACTTCTTAATGGCTGGTATCAATCATCATAACCTTCTTGGTTATTTATTAATATCACTCGTTGATCTATCAACATACTTAGGAATTAAAGCTTCAGTCTTCAAATCACTCAGGGTAGAATGGTAGGCTATAGTCTATATCTAGAATTCCTTTCCTTCCATTATATGTATTTTTTTTTTAATATTTGCTGTCTTTTTAGAACATTCTGAGCTACACTAATAGTCAGGCAATATCAGGAATAATTCATCCAATCCTCTTTGGGTATTTGAATGTTTTCCCATTGCCCTTGTGGAAGAGGTGGACAGTCATGTGATTGATACCAGAGTTACTCATGGAAACAATCCACATAGCTCATGATAAAAGTTTTCCGAGCAGTAATGAATCATATATATATATATATGTATGTAAAATACATGTCTCATTAAATAATTTAGATAAGTTTTGTTTAATTATTTTAATAGGATCTTCTCATAATTACAGACAAGACTTTTAGTATCCTTATTAAAGGAAGAAAGAAGATTACCATGTTGGTGCATATTCATTTTATTCCGAATACTTTTGACATTAGCACAATGTCATAATCAGGGTCTTGTTTTTTCTAAGACAAAAAATTGTTTTGTTTATCTGAAACATATATATATATATATATATATATATATATATATATATATATATATGAATGACAATGTTGGATTAAAAACAAAATCCATTATTTAGAAATCATTTTGTTCAGATTTCAGATACAAAAATAAAGTTAGAACAAATGGATTTTGAAGCAGATATCGGCTTAGAAGAAAATCTGCATTCCTCAAAAGGGTAAATGAACCTTGCTAGGCTGTGTAGTTTTCTGTGGTCAAGCAGTCTAAAGCATGCCAGATCAGACCCTAATTTCACTTATAAAGGGGGTTCAAACCCTGCTGGAGGCCATTTTTTCTTTATTACGACTCTTGAATACATATTCACCCACCAAAAAATAATGTCTAAAGTAATATATATATATATATATATATATATATATATATATATATATATATATATATATGTGTATTATATGTAGGAAAATTATACATAAATTTTTATATCAAGAACAAGTTTAGGGAAATCTATGTCAAAGTGGAAAGTTCTAGTGTGACACGTTTTATCCTTTAGGACTTCTTCAGACTAAATGATATTTATATTGATGCAACTACATATGCACGTGAAGGAGTCGGGGGACACTGAGAATTTTTTTTTCAGTGTATGTTTTGGGTATACAGTCTAGCAGATTTCATTTAGTTTTTTCTTTGTTTTTATATTACTTTTGTTATCAAATATCCCACATTTTGATAATAGATCTGTCAAGAAAAGTGAAATGTTCTAAAAAAACTTTTATCTTTTCTATTATCACAGTGTTGTGTATTTAATAACAAAAATGATAAAAACATAGACAAAAAGAAAATAAATAAACAGCTAGATTATATAACCAAAACACATATTTAAAAAAAAAAAAAGTTAAATTTAAAATTCTCAGCAAGCCCTCTCCTTTGTATACATATGTATGTAATTGCATCAATGTAAACATTACTTTAGTCTGAGGAAGTCCTAAAGGACAAAATGCATCACACAAAAACTTTTTCCCACTTTGTCATAGATTTCTCTTATATATATATATATATATATGTGTGTGTGTGTGTGTGTAAGCAAATATAAATGGATATAAATCCGACAGAATGAAGAAAAATATTTGGAAAAAACAAACAAAAATCCTTAAATGCAATTATGTTGTTTTAATATGAATGAAATGTCGTCTGACGTTTCGGTTTAATAAACCTTCTTCAGGACAATATTCATTAAAATACAATTAACATAATCAGTTCAACATGACAAAGACGATGGACATAAAAACAAGACTTATCCAAAACAGATAACTGAAAATTTTAAAATAATTGCATTTAAGGATTTTTGTTTGTTTTTTCCAAATATTTTTCTTCATATGTGTGTGTGTGTGCGCACAAACATACACATTACATTATGGATATACATATATTTTAGATGTCTTCTGTTAATAATGTATCTGCTTAAATATATATATATATATATATATATATATTAGATATAAAACTTTCCACAATCTACTTACAAAGAATATACACTGCATGTGTTACAGAAACTACAATGATATTTAAAATTTTTCCTTTTTTTTTTTTTACAACAAATACAAAAAAAAAAAAAAAAAAAAACAAGTTTGGGGTGTTTTTAGGCATCTGAGCTAAGCTTCAGGAGAAAAAGCCAGAACTAGTTTGAATGTACATAATTATGATGTGAGTAGACAAATTTTGGATGAAAGATTTTTTTATAACACAGCTGCCACTGTCTTTTACAGTATTTTTGTACTTGTTTCTGACAGCAATGTATTGCAAAAGTAAGAGTCTAGCCAGATTTAAAGAACACAAGAACAAGGTACCAAAATGGTCTACATCTGAAGAAGGAAGGAGGGAAATTATTGGCACTACTCCTCAGAGAAGCAGAAACATGTTGAGGGCAGCAGTTGTATCTATGAAGAAGAAAAAGTCAAGATGGAACAAAGGAAAAATGTTCTTCCTTAAATATTAAATATTATAGATCATATGATAGAGTATTGATTAAATTTATGTATTAAGAAGCTTTTTTTAATGTTACCAGAAGACAAAATCTTGGGAACCAAGTTTGTTTGTTTTTTATACTTCATTCTTTAACAAGTAAGTTAGAATTTCTGTTACAAAGAAACTAGCATTAAATTCCCCATGAACAGCAGATTGTCTAGTGTCACCTGTAATAACACATAATTGTCTAATATCACCTGTAATAACACCTAACATTTTTCAAAGTCACACATTTTTCATTACTGTAAAAAAAAAAAAAAAAAAAAAAATAGAAACAACATCTTATCAATAAATTTCCAAAAGTTTGTACATTTCACATCAAACACCTAAGACGTGTGATAAAAACCCCACTTAATTTAAGCTTTTTTTTTGTCATGTCCCTAATTTTGTTTATAACTTACACAAATTATGGATGTTACTGAGTTTAACTGAATCGGATTAATGATTCAAAATTGTCAATTGGGCTTGGAGATAAGTAAATTATAATCTGGACATTTCTCAAAGTAAGTTATTTGTCAAAAAGAGAATCTACATGATTACAAACTGGATAATTAAAAATATTTTTAACAGTTGCAGGCAAAAAATTATCATGGAAATAGTGGTAAGATTTGCTTTATAAGTATTGGAAAAAAAAATAAAAAGGCATAACTTCATTTTGTCAAGAGAAAAATATCATAGAAAATAAGTTTTAAAATAGGTAATATTTTTAATAAAATAAACAATATTTTAAAGTATCTTAAAAAATAAGTCATGATATATAGCAGTTGTTCTCAACCAGGGTCTATATGGACCCAAGGGGTCCATGTAACATTACTGGGGGTTCCCACAAAAAATATAGAAGATTGGGGGTTCACTATAATATTTTAGTGGTCCCTAGAGCAATTTCACCTTGGAGCGGTTGTCACAGTTGAGATTTGTAATTTCTACAGGGATCTATGCCATATTAAAATACTAAAATTTAAAAAAAAAAAAAAGAAAAAAAAAAAAGCCCTCTAAAACTAGCAGAAAACATGATCAAGCAACATAAGTTAGTGTCCATTTTACTCTACTGGATGTTTTAATTGTAAAAGTTGAATAAAAACAAATGAGGATATATAAAAGAAGGATTTTATATATATATATATATATATATATATATATATATAAAAAGGAAAATTATATAAATATTATAATTTATTATATAAATGAATTTAATATATTAATAATAAATAATATAATTTTAAATATTAATAAAATAAAATATTAATCAATATAAAATATTAGAAAAAATAAAATATTAATAATAAAATTAATTTAATATATAAATTGTATAAGGATTATATATAAAGAAAGCATATACATTTTCTATTTCTATAATACAATTCCTAAACTTATCTAATAGTAAAAAATAAAATAAGCTTTTTTTCACAACCAAATTTAAAAGAGCTAATATTTTTAATAAAAATAAGTAACATTTTAAAATTTATTTAATCTATCTAATAAGACATGTTTAATTTCCAGTAATGAAAGAATATTTTAATACACTGGTTTTATTAAAACTTTAATTGAATCGCTATAAACCAAACTCAACATTCAGTTTATTAAAATATATCACTATTATAAATTAGATACGAGTTATTTTATGAGAATATATTAAATAAGTTATTACTTATTTTATCAAAAGTACTAATTTAAATGAAACTATATTTCTGAGTCTTTAACTTCCTACAAACCAAAGTTACAATTTTATTGGCTATAAAATTTTTAGATCCAATGTGTATCACATGAATCTTTTCCCAGTTAGTTTTATAAGAATTAAAGGCAAAATATCATATCTACAGATTTTGAGAAAAAAAAGGTAACTGATATTTTCATTTAAAATTGGTAATATTTTTAATAAAATTAACCAATATCTTGAAGTATATTTAATATATCATAATGAAATAAAAATCGTATTTAATTTATAGTAATTAATAATATTTTTATAAACTGTTTGGAAGGAAAGGTTTTGCAGTTTGTAGAACATAAAATTTATTTAGAAACTACATGAACTTTCCTTTTTTACAAGATACTTTATTTAAAGAAAACTTCAGTTACTATAAATTAAAGTTCTCAACAAGTCGTTTATTAAGGTATTATTTCATTATTATAAACTAAATATGACCTATTTTATGAGAATATATTAAATAAGTTATGTTTTTGATTAAAAATATGACTTATTTTGAATGAAAATAGTAATTATTCTCTGTGGGACTCTTTTCTAAACATAAATTTATAATTTTACCCAACTCAACTTATGACTTTTGTTCCAGTCACCTGTACAACATTTGAGCAATTTAAATTTTAAATAAACGATACACTATTTTTTGGGGTCCTCTTCAGATGTAAATGATCAAGGCTCTGCACAGATTACTTTTTCCTTTATTACCTGTGAAATGCCATGGGAAATATACTAGTGGTTTTCCCCTTGCTTTCTCTAGTGTTTGGCATTCTAAGTTTTACTTCTCTCAAACTGGTTGCCACTCAAAGTTAGAGAGCTCAGTCTACCCTTTATATATATATATATATATATATATATATATATATATATGAATAAATTACAGACATTATGTCTGCTAATTTTTAACAAATATGAATACTCATGAATAACCTTCCGTGTATTGATGTTGAAGGATGAGAGAAATGTGCTATAGCTGTTTAAATTTAATGCACACCTGACCATGACATTATAACCTAGAGAGGGAAAATTACATAATGGATAATTTTTTCACGTTCTAATGAGCACTCAGCACAGTGTCAACCATTTTGCACTTAAAAGCATAATGAAAAAATTACGTTAATGGATAACAGCGCACAACTTTGTATAAATACTTATATTAATGAACAACATATAGTTTTGTACCACTTGCAACCCTGAAGATGATCTTGGAAGAAAATTGAAAGTACTTGGGAAATGAAAATAAAAGAAATTTAAACAACTATAGCACATTGCTCTCATCCTTCAACATCAATACACGGAAGGTTATTCATGAGTATGAACAGATTTTGTTAAAAATTAGCAGACACACTGTCTGTAATTTATTCAATCAGACATGCCTAAAAGAGAATTTGCTGCTTAAATACTCAAATATATATATATATATATATATATATATATATTATGAAATGGACTAAGTATGATAAATACTTTAATATATTTTCTGTTTATACATCATTTTTATACATAAAAATATTTAAGTAAATGCTCTT
The DNA here is from genome assembly GCA_963932145.1 of Acanthosepion lycidas. Classification (NCBI taxonomy): domain Eukaryota; kingdom Metazoa; phylum Mollusca; class Cephalopoda; order Sepiida; family Sepiidae; genus Acanthosepion; species Acanthosepion lycidas. The sequence continues at coordinate 35,899,162 of OZ010613.1, forward strand.
TTCATAATAAGCAGTATTGATATTATTTACCAGGCCAAGAAATTTCATAGAAAATATGTCTTGTGACAGGAATCAAACCTGTATCCTAGCATCCTGGGTATGACGGCAAATGACATCCATGTCCTGGGTACGGCGATAAACTACATCCAACAGCAAGGACTCAGATAATGTTTTCGGAAAAATAATGTTGCCAGCTATGTTTTTGACTTTTAATGTCACTCAAAATCATTTTCGGCGTAAAGTGACCACTAAGGTTGAGATGCCGTTAAACAAAACAATCAATCAAGAACATGAAGAAATAATTTGCAAAAACTGAACCAAAAAAATATATTGAATTTTCTAAAAAGAATTGCTCTCTTATCAAAGATGTAGACTGATGTGTAAGCAACATATCCTACCTTTTACCATTTTGCAAATATAATGTCCTTACCAAATGGAAATTCTTGACTTAAAAAAAATACCTAGGATTATTTTGCAGTGTACAAGCAAATAAGCTCTAGCTTGCTAAAAATGTTCCATACAAAATAGGCATTTAAAATCGATATATTTGGCATATATATATATATATATTTATATATATAATATAAAAACTGGATTTGGCATTAAATAACCCACAGTGGTTGATATGTCATAAAACCCAAACAAACAAACCTGTATCCTACATGGAACCGTCATATAACCTGACATGCTTTACTATTTAGCTACAGAGGAATTGTCTAGTTAGCAAGGTCAAATTACTGTTTATAATCAACAAATTTCTTTAAATATTTCTATCTATAAAAATAATGTATCATTAGAAAATATACTGAAGTAATTGTCAAACTTCATCCATTTCATAATACATGATATCATTTGTTTAAATTAAGATATGCTTCAAGCAGATATGATTGTTCGAGAAAAATCATGGGAAATTTGTTGTTTAAAAAAAGTAATTTGACCTTGCTAACCAGACACTTCCTCTGTAGCTAAATGGTATAGCATGTCAGGCTATATGACAGTTCTGTGTAGGATACAGATTCAATTCCTGTTGGAGGACACATATTTTCTATGAAATTTCTTGGACATTCAGACCAGTAAATGTAGTTAATACTGTTTATTATAAACAGAGCATTTGCTTAAATATTTATATCTATAAAAATAACATATAAACAGAAAATATATATATATATATTTAGTGATGTGTAGGTTACATTTATTGATGTGAAAAGTGGGGTTAGTGAACCAAATTCAAATTTTGATCTAGTCTGCTATGTTCACTTTCGCACTAATGCCCTTGAGAAAGGCATGAAGCAATCTCTTCTCCCTCCCAGCTATGGGTTAAATAAAAGGATAAACTGGGTTTTCTAGTCTTGGATAACAACCAGTGCAGGAGAAGGAATATTCTGAATTCAAAACAGTGGAGAAAGCAGCAGGAAATCACTCTTTCTTAAAAAGACATGGCAATTTAGATATTAGGTTGGTGCAAAAATAATGACGTAATAATGTCGTTTTTTGACGTATTTTTTTAACGTCAAAAAACAACATTATTACGTCATTATTTTTGCACCAACCTAATAACAAAGAAAAGGAATCTGTGGAGTTTTATGATCAACAACATCCTGAAGATACTTGGCACTAAAAAAGAAATAAAAAAAAATGAAAAATGTAAATTTTTACCGAGTGTTAAGCAGAAATAGTTTTAATTTGCCCACAACTAAAAGTTTGTAGCCAGTATATCAACTCAACACCAAAAACTATCAAATCTGGTGGCCTTATACCTTGTGCTCTACAAATCACTGAGCAACAAACTAAAGGTTTAATGGCATGAGAGTCACAATTTCTTCTCTGTGGTTTGAACTTATAATAGAGCCTCACCAACCCAGCACTAGGAAAGGATCTTCAAACCAAACAATGATTAATCAGATGCTCAGCTACAAAATTTTAACCACAATTGTGTGTATTTAAATTAATGTTGACATCTTTTTGTGTGTGTGATATAGAATCTTCATCTTGAATAAATATGACACCTATTTGTTCTCTCTTAAACAAAGTAATAGACAGATATTTACAATTTAATCAGTTTACAGTGAACAAAATTCCTAGCTATATTTTCCTGGCAAGGAGAATTGGCAGGTTTTTGTTTTTTTTTGCCTTATTTATAACCAGCAGAGCACAAATATAAACTAAACAGTCATTTTGTTAAACATAAGTTAAAACATTTATGGTAGAATGAGAATAAAATTCTTCTGGATACATAATACTACATATTTATCTACAAATATCTACAGTCTACACATCAGGAAAGGTCTATAGGCAGCAAAATAGAAGAAGTTTATTTCTTTCTGAAGACATGTTTCAAATTAGGTTTTATGATGAAATTAAAAAGAAAAAAAAATGTGGTGGCTGCAAGAGCAGGGGTGAGAATGTTAGATGCTGGTTCTATGTTAAATCATCTTAATATCTTGCTTTCATGTCTTTCAGAAAGAGGATTTGCCAAATTCGATTGAACCATGGGATATGATTGGATGGACACAGCAAAGACAATATTTGAAAAATAGAAAATAAGAAAAAAGAAAACAGCTAAACAAATGATGAGCACAGAGAGAGTGAGTAAATATTGACAACTGGTGGGGAAGAAAGTATACCCCACCCCATATTTTTTTTTTTTTTGGAGTGGGGTCAGTTAAGAATTAATCATGTGACTATTCTTGTATCATCAGAAAATGATTAGATACATTTGCAAAATGAAGTGAATCCAAAGTATATTTTATACAAACTACTGCTTTTCAATAAACGTTTTTTTTTTTTCTATTTCTTGCTTATAGAAAACATCTTTCAGATTTATTAACATCTGGAATAAACAATTTTTTCTTCACTTAAATCTTAAACAACATTTTTTTTTCAATCAAAACCATGTCAAATAATGACTCAATAGGCATGAATTGGGAGATTAAAAATGGTCCAGCCAAATATCTAAAATCAGCAAATTAATGGAGGTTATGATTCTTGGGGACAGTGAGTTCATACAGCTTTTTGGGCACTGTAAGCTCCTCAGGAAAAACATAGTATTGAAATGACTAAGACCAATCAGCCTACCTATAAGGTACCAAGCAGCACCAACCTACAAACTCACTGGCCCGCTCAAATTTTGCTTGGTATCCCAATAGACTAATTCATCAGTAGAGACTTTATTTTGAACCAGTTTCTTGCAGTAATTTCATAAATATTTAGAAACATTTGCTAACGACATTAGAATATGAATAAACCTTAAAAAAAAAACAGTTAAAAAGACAACATTTTGAATACTTCTCAAAGATTAGCCAAAAACTTAGAAAAACCATAGATAAGTAATAAATTACTTCATAATAAATATTCAATATATTTTCAAATTTCAAATCAGGCTTGTAGATGCTCCTTGTAAGAAAAAATACTTACTGATTATAAAAAAAAAAAAAGTTTCATAAATAATAGAAAGCACTTTTAAAACAACCAAAATTTTTTTTTTTAAGTTCACACAGTTCAGAGATTCTTGACCCACTATTTATGAAACAATCTGTTGTAAAGTACTATATTATAGTGGCCGATACTCAAGTAAATAATCACACAAACTGAATATGGAAAATTTCCCATTGGTCTTGTCTAGGAGAGTCTATTTATAGTGTGCACTCTTCAGCTATTTAAATTAGGCAATCACTACACAGGTATATCAAAAAATACCACAATCCATTAAGATGAGCTTTTTGTATTCAGGGCTGTAATCCATTCTACACACTTATTTCCAGTTTGCAACCCAAGTTAAGTAATCTATAAACTTTGGTGACTACTTTTAAATTACAGGTCTTGAAAGCAAAAACATCTGTTTCAGAAAAATGGCCAAAGATTAAAATGATCAAGTTTTCCTTTGCATAAAAAAGGATTGATCAGTTACTTTTTAGTTTTTTTTTACAGCTTGTCAATGTGATTCAATGTGATATGGCCATAAAAGAAAAAGAACATAACATTTCCTCAGAGATATTTACAAAGCTTTCTTTGGTTTTCCACAAGGCAGAAAATGGATATGACATGGGTACCCACTGTTGCTTTTGCCGGGTGCTGAGGAAAGTTTGAAGAGGGTTTATTGGCAAATGTGTTGACATTCTTCAAATGCTGCACTTTGCAGTGTAAGCAAGTATGACCCATTAAATGATTCAGACATCAGATACATTTTATCCACAATGTTCACACCATATATCAGCAGGTTTAATCTACGACTCAACTTAAATTGTAACTATTCATAGTAACCCAGTAGTCAATTAAGTTCCAACAATGAAGTTTTGTTGGCTCAATCAGACCTAATCCAATGTGGCCAGGAAGTAAAAATGACCAGTTTGCCCACTCCTCAGTGGACACGCATGTTTTCTGCCAATTTTCCAATAGGGAAGGCCCACTATCTTTGAAAAACAGTATTTAAAATTGTGTTTTTAACAAAGATGGAAACACAGCTTGGTTGAAGTGTTATCAAATACATAACTATCTCAGTGACCAAAAACATTTCCTTTTATATTTCTTGGCCATACATTTATCCCCCAACATTTTGCTTCATATATAAAAAAATTTATATATCTTTATATATATATATATATATATATATATATATGTGTGTGTGTGTGTGTTTAAAATTTAAGATATGACTACAGATACAATATAAATAGAAAAGACAAAAGGAAAACTTAGTTGAGGCATTTTATCAGCTAAGTTTATCTTTTGTCTTTATTATATATATATATATATATTCTGTTTATATGTTATTTTTATAGATACAAATATTTAAGTAAATGCTCTGCTTGTAATAAATATTATTATTTACATTTACCAGTCTGAATGTCAAAGAAATTTCATAGAAAATAGGTGTCCCCTGACAGGAATTGAAACTGTATCCTACACAGAATCGATGATATATGATGTCATTTGTTTACGTTAAAATACGCTTTAGCAGATATGAACATTTGACAGAAATCATGAGAAATTTGTTGTTTAAAAACAGTAATTTAACCTTGCTAACCAGATGCTTCCTCTGTAGCTAAATGGTATAGCATATCAGACTATATGACAGTTCTGCATAGGATACAGGTTTGACTCCTGTTGGAGGACATATTTTCTATGAAATTTCTTAGACATTCAGGCTGGTAAATGATGTTAATACTGTTTATTCTAAACAGAGCATTTACTTAAATATTTTTATGTATAAAAATAATGTATGAACAGAAAATATATTAAAATAATTGTCAGACTCAGTCCATTTCATAAGATATATTAGTTTGTCTGGAAGAGTTAAGAAAGAAAAAAGAGAAAAAGAAAGCAATAAATCTTTCCATACAAAATTTGTAGTTTTCATTCATTTTTCTTGGGAAAAGAATTATATAAATTTTACTCAATCTCCTTAAAGAATCCAAGATTCCAAATTTAAGAAAAAGGCTAAGAATCCCTGATCTGTTTTTGGAAGTAAAAATACCTTACACTTTAAAAGCTGACAATAATTGGATTCAAAACAGAAGTAAAAAAAAAAAAAAAAAAAAAAAAAGAAAGAAAAAAGAATACATTCAAATGGAGGTCATTTTGAACTTGTAATGCAATATTTGTCTCATTTCTTCTGAAACATTGACAATAAACAAATTTTTAAGGCTATCTTATATAGAATAAAAAATAATTTCTTGCAAATAAATGATTTTTCTTACAAGAATACTACATAAAAGTCAGAATAATAAAAGGAAAAAACCAAATGAAATCACTAAACACAAAAAAATGAGTTGGTTCACAATTATGCAGGTATAAATTCAGAAGCTTAATCCTTCCTTACAGAGAAGAAAGAATATAAAATGATTACTGACAAATAAAACAATTTTTTCTTCTAAGTGTAACGGCACTAATTCATCTGAACTGTGAAATGTCTGCTTTTAACTTTAAATTAATTTCTTTACGCCTACAATTTTTTGTCAAGGAAAAGAAAATGTTACCAGCATCAAGGAAATTCAGATTGGATATAAAACTTAATAAAACTAACAAAAAATAAATATAAAAATTATTGCGTTTCTCAACATGCATCGCAATGACATTTCCACTTTCTCTTTGCTTCAAGGTAGACTGATTAAAAAAAAATCCTAAATTTTTTTAGAACCCAACTGATTTCGTTTGAGTCTGACTTCATTTCTTTTTCCTGGTTATTTTATTCCATACTGTCATCTTATTCACTTTTTAATCAAAATATTATTGGTTAAATTAGTGAGAAATGAAAAACGTCAATCATGCATTAGTTTTGTTGAAAAGAAAGTTTACGCACAAGATTAAACTAAGGGACGTAACTCTTAATTAAATTCAGTTACATAAAATATTTTTGTGGAGCTTGCGAAAAATAACCCAAAGTAACATAAATTTTATAATTTCTGAGAGTCAATGATACACTAATTATGATGTCATTTTTTAAACATTATCTCTTTTTGCATCACCCTTATATATATATCTACATGTATATGTATATATATATATATATATATATATATATATAGGGGAAAAATATATGAAAAAGTGTAAAAGGTTTTCTTGTGATGTATTTTGGCCTATAAGTCTTCTCAGGTGAAGTCCTAAAGGATGAAATGCGCCACAAGAAAATTTTTTGTTCTTGGTCTCTGTATGTGTGTGTGTATATATATATATATATATATATATACATATAATAGTCCTCTGTCGGACTTTATCAAGGTACTTGCCTAGATAAAGCCCCACAGAGGACAAAACACGTCTGCAAAGATATGTTTTCCTTTTGTCTTTATTCATATTCTTTTACAAATATACTCTATCTGATATATATGTGTGTGTGTATGTGTGTGGATGGAGAAATTCTTAAAATAAGATTTTCCCCCAAATCAAAGGTTTCATGAATTGTCATTATATGTGTTCTTTAAAATCAATTGTGTTTAAATATTTTTAAAATTTATGAATCTCACAACAAATAGTCATCATCATGAGTAGAGTTAGTATTTTAATTTTAGAAATTTCACTAGAGAAATGACTTATTACAGCCATTACTAAGTAAATTGATTCTTCTATTAAAATTAGTCAAGTCACAACCATTTAATAAGTGCCATTAGTCAGTAATAAAACTGCATAACCAATATATATATATTTCACACAAAGTACTATGACCATAATTTATTTAATATTACAAATATTATTACAGTAATTGTTGTTGTATATGAAAGTTAATTGTTATTTTAGAATTATAATCTAATGTCTTGAGTCTATCAATATTTTAAAAAAATTAAATAATTTATCATTACTGTTGTAATCCATCTTTATAAGCACAATGTCATTTGATTCTTGCAAGAACTCTGATTCTTATAAAAGCCGTTTCATGTATTTGGCATTTATAACTGTAAACTTATTTGCTGATTTAAACACCAACATTGCTTTTGCATAAATTAAAAAAAAATAAAATGAAAAAAAAAAAAAAAAAAAAATTTTGTTCATTCTTCTCTGTAACATGAAAATTTAAGCAGGGAGTTTTTTTTTTCTTTCGTTTCTTTCTTTTCATTTTTTTCATTCTCAAAAGGAAGTTGATATTTTCTTCTTTTTAAAGTCACAGTTTTTTCCTTTTGAACATTCCAAAGAAAAAAAAAAAATAAAAATAAAATGCATTGAAGCTAGGAAGTATTTCTTTTTGATTGGCTCAAATCCTCCATTGTTCCTGTAACACAAATTCAAACACCAGTCATATGTATATATTACATGTACACATTAAATGTGTATTGAGAGATGTGTGTGCGTGCATATATATATATATATATATATATATATATATATATATATATATATATATATAGGTGGTGATGTTTTTTTAAAGTAGTGTCCTCTTAATTTGCCAAAAACTGTTCAGAATCTTCAAAAAGAGGTACAAAAAGTTGGTTCAAGAAACGAAACAGCAGCAGCAGCAAGTTGTTTAGAGTTTTTTTTTTTCTTCTTTTTTTTTCAGAAATAGAAATTGCAAAAACACAAACAATAAAAACAAAAAAAAAAGGTTTGATTGAAGTTAGAATTTAACATTTGTTCACTTTGTCCGTAGCGGTGGTGCACCAATCGAATCATGACCAAGATAGCTACTAGCCTCAACCCCTTCTTTACAACCTGGCCATAAAATGTGCTAAATGTCGAGATAGTTGAATCTTCAGTGGGTCAATTCCTAATAAACAGAGCATTCATATTTGATGACACCCAATTTGACAGAAGACAAATAATTAAAAATTGTCAATAAAAAAAAAAATTACAAGAAAAACAAACTAAAAATCCAACCATGTACAAAAATAAGTTTGAGTGTTTGTAATTTTTTCCAATTTTTTCTTCAATATCTGCACATGTCCACATATTATTATATGAGTGAACTATAACACAAATGTGTGTACGTGTGTCTTTGGCAGCAAGCACCTATGAGAAACATAGGCAAATATATATATATATATATATATATATATATATATATATATATATATAAAAAGGTTAAAATCATTATCATCATCATTATTATTATCATTATTATTATTATTATTATTGCCAAAATTCTAACATGCAAAATGTGCTTACAATTAGAAGCTGTTGAATGTTAAGTTAATGGACAAGTTAATAAAGACTGCTCAAAAATACTGTTTAAGTTTTATGAGTGAATTTTTAAGCAGATTTAATTTCTGGAGAAATTCCCCGAAATTTTTAGTTTGTAATTCTTCTTCCTTTTTAATTAGGCTTAAAGGAGTCACGTCACTTGTAAGTAGGTACGGCACTACAAAATGAAAAGTTGGGAGGCTAAATCAGATATTAAAAGTGTGTATGGGGAGGTAATTCAGATGTTAAGTTTTAAAGAATCCCGGTTATATATATATATATATATATATATATATATATATATATATATATATATATATATATATATTAGGTTGGTGCAAAAATAATGACGTAATAATGTCGTTTTTTTGACGTATTTTTTAACGTCAAAAAACGACATTATTACGTCATTATTTTTGCACCAACATATATATATATATATATATTTATTATCTATTATCCTATGGTAAACTTCTTTTGTTTTGATTTTAAATACACACATATTTTTTTGGAATGAGTGACTTTTTCCACAAGAAGCTAATTTTTTATCTTTAAAAAGAAGAAAGAATATTTTTTAAAATTTATTTTGAAAATTAATGGCAGTAATGGTTTTAGACAAATGATACAGCTCAGCTTAATAGCATTGACATAGATTGAAACGAAGGGGACACATTTAGTCTTCTGTTACGGCAGAAAGGTAGAGGCCTGGAACCCTCCCAACAACCCTCCTTATAGCGCCGTAGTTAATGAGCAGAGTTAACGAGTTTGAATACGTCTGATAAACCATTCAGACAGGAGGAGACAGAAACGAATTAAATCATATCAGCTTCAGACGTAATAAAAAATAAACAGTGATTGATTGATTGACTGATTCGTTTTCTACGGCTTATCAACTCAACCCATTACAGGTTATTTAAAGCCAGAAAATATTTTTAGACTAAGAATTTTTTTTTGGTGGGTGGGGAGGAGATAATAATGATTTTGTGATACAGTTTTACTAATTAACCCATAGCTGGGGGGAGAAGTGGATTCATACCTTTCCCAAGGGTATTTTGCTCGTAAGTGAATATAACGAACCTAACTGGAATTGGAACTCAGCTCTCCAAAATATAAACAGTGGAAATGTGATAAAATCTATCACATAATTACAGATATCAGCCAGGAAAAAGAAAGTGAATAAAACTTGCTCGTGTGTAAGAACACCCATAACACAGTAGACAGAGGGCACACAGCCCAATTTGCAGTCCTTACCAATTCACTCAAAATTTAATTAGGTCAAATCATTAATCACTTATTAATTATCAACCAGAGAAAGCATCTTTATCAGTGATGAGTAAGCTGTGTGTCTTTACTACGTTTTGGCGGTGGTGGAGGTGGTCGGCCTTTCTTAAGACTCGAGCCATCACCCGGATTTGCAAGGCCCTCAAGGAAATCTGGAGGGGGAGGAGGCAGTTCCTCAATGGTCATGACTGATTCGTGGTTACCGTTATCGTTCAAAGCTTCTGGCTTGCCACTGGTGGCATTAACTGTCCTTAGTGCTTTTACATTGTCTGTTGAAAGTTTGGTACTCTCGCTTCGCTTGGGAGGTGGGGGTGGTGGCTTTTTGCCATCTGAGTGAGTACGCTGATGTGTAGGATGTGTGGCAGCACAGTTGGCTGGTGCTCGGTTACCGTGTTGGGTCTCCAGAGCCAGGGCTTTGGCAAGACCCTGTCGTGATTGTTGATACTGAGAATTATTGATTTGGGCCTGGGCTTGAGCCTTGGCTGCCTGCTCCACAGATCGGATAGCATGTTCACGGAGTGCCTGACTTGGTTTGGCAGCAGTAGGAGGCCCCACTTGAGGCTTTGGTTTTAACGACCTCTTGGATAGCTCTTCTAAGAAAGGCAACGACGATTGGGAATTGGGGGAGAGCGCCTCAGTTTTCAAAGGGGGGTCTTTGTTGTTCACATTAATGGACAGCGGTGTGCCGTTTGTATCAGACAGTGCCGTTTTCTTTGTGTGAGCCAACAAGCTGATGGGTGGTGGACGTACAGGCACCTGACCTGGCATTGGTGGTGCACAACTAGGCATTGGGGGAGGTACTGGTGAGTTACCAGGAGGAGGCTGTGGAATCTTGTTAGGTTTCACAGCAGGAGGAGGAGGGGGTGGCCCCATTTTCACAGTAGGCTGTGGTGGGGGTGGAGGCGCTACAGGAGGTGGTCCCATTGGTGCAATGTGCAACAAGGGCATCTGAGGAGGCATTGGGGGCATTGAAGGACTTTGGGTTGGGGTGCTTGGTTGAGGGGGAGTAAGAGGCATCTTTGTTGTAGATGCTGTCGTTGCGGATGAGGGGTATGCAGGCAATGCAGAGGCCTGAGGATTTGTGGTGCTGACCGGTGGGCGACCAGAGATCGCATTTGCAGAAGCTGATTCAGTTGGTATTCCTGGCATCGGAGGAGGCACAGGAGACGTATTCGGTGCAGAACCACGCACAATAGAACTTGGTGCGTAATCAGAAGCAGGTGCAGTTGGAACTGGCACACAGACTGGTTCTTTCTTTTGGGGGAGAGTTGCGTAATCAGAAGATGAGACAGGACCTGAAATATGAATTGGTGTACGACCAGGGAGAGTCCCGTAATCAGATGAAGAAGAAATGGGCCCAGAAATAGACACTGGACCCCGTCCAAGAGTGCTGGTAACACTTTCTGAAGAAGAGACCGGCATATTCTGCGACATTGGTGCTGAAATGCACAGCGGTGCCCGTCCCATTGTACTAGCAGCGGATTCAGAATCTGCACGTACTAACATCTTCCGACCTGCAGCAACAGAGGTCTGACCAGCAGGACTCTGAGCTGAGTGGGTGCCATGAGAATTAAGCTGATTGAGCTTCTGGTGCTGGATTGGGGGTGTGGGAGGGGGCACTGAAGGAGGGCCTTGAACTGGCTTTGTAGCAACAGGGGGTGGGGTCAGAGGTGGGCCGTTCATTTTCTTCATGTAAATTTCTTCTCTTTGAAATGGGGGAGAAGGCGGGACCTGCCCAACGTGCTTCCCGACCAGTGGAGGGACCTGCCCAACTGGCTTTTGTGGAGGACTCTGTTGATTAGAGGTTGCAGCCTGTGCCATACTTGAATAATGAGACAACATACGAGGATCTGGTTTATTGTTGCTGTTGCAATTGCCTTCCGATGGCTTCCGCTCATGCTTATGTACCTCCCTTTTTTCGTCGTGGATGGCTGGAGCAGACTTGCGTCTTTCCATTGGTTTTTCCAGATGGCCGTAAGGCGACGTCGGCTTCTTTTCTTCCATTATACTTTCATACAATACCTGAGCACGGTCTTCCATGGCCATCTGTACCATCTCTGAAATTTGCCTCGTGGTTCCAGTGGTCACGGGCAATTTCGGCTTCATCTTGCCCCGTAATGACGTTCCACTAACAGTCTTGTTTTCCCCACTTGAGTTAGACTCTTCGCTTGAGTCAGTGGAAGCACTTGTGATAGAATCCCGGTGTTTCATGGGAACAAGTTCTTCCCCAGCATCTGCATTAATGATACAGTGAGTGTTGCTGAAGGAAACTCGTTTCACAGGAGCCTTCTGTGGAGAATCGATAATGATGGGACCTGATATGGAGGATTTTCGTGGTTGCATTGGGGTCACCTCGATCACCATGTCATCAGGGTTATCACAGTCTGTAGTACTGCTTAGTGTACGGTTACGGGACAGGGTGGCGTTTTTCATGGTAACAAGAGATAGGCGCGAACTCAGTTCAGGGGGAATAGACATCCGGCTATCTTGAAGGTTGGCAGTCTTTAATGGTAATCGTTCGTAATGACCACTGCTATGGTTTGTAATAGTGCTGTTGCGAGAATCCCAAGTTGAAATATCATTCAGAAGTCGTTCATAGTTTGTTAAAAGCTGCTTACCATACTAAAATAGATGACGAAAGAAAAATAACAAAGAAGAATTAGACATTTCGCTTAAAACAAAAATTACAAGCAAATCACAAATATTTTTCTCGTGTCAACATAAAAAGAAAAATTTCTCTTAATTTTAAAAGATTTACTATTTATCTTATGAAAAAATCATAAAAAATACAGAAGTGTCAAACGAAAATGTCTTTTATAGAGTCATTGAAGGTTAGTTATTATTTTGAGATAATAATGGTTTATTGATACAAGTCTTATTAATTAACCCATAGCTAAGGAGAGAAGAGGCAGATTCAAACCTCATCAAAATTTGATAAACAAACAAGAAATTATAATGTGGATATAAAATGGGGGATCAATTCGATACTACAATGTGTATATAAAGTGATTCCTCACTTTGTGACCATGGTAGTTTCTATACATTCATATTCTGGAGAATGTAAATAAATCTAAAAGGCATGCCTGTGTAGCTAATCAGTTATTTCATTGATTGATTCATTTTCTACAGCTTATCGACCCTTTGCAGGTTATTTAAGGCCAGGAAATATTTTTAGATTGTAAGAATATTTTCGAGATACTAATTACTTTTACAGATATGTTATACTAATTAACCCATAGTTGAGGGGAGAAGAGGTGGTTTCATAATGTTATTTCTCTGCTGTATGCAATGTTTCTGGAGCCAATAAAAGAATCACCAAAATTCTTTAACCTTCATGCCCTTCAAAAAAACTGTACATCAAAAGGACAGTTTTTCCCTTGACACTAATATTATTTTAACTACCTTCACTCCTCAGTAATGTTTGTTTTAAAAAGTGATGATTAGAATTTTAATAAAAATCTAAACATGTGAAAGTGAATTTATACATTTTCTTTGTTCTTGTGAATTGACAACAAAAATAATAAACACTATTTATTTATTAGAATGTTTAATTTAAACTATTTATTTTGGCTTGGATTTAGTCACTTTCGCACCACCCTAAGGTTGCCTCCCTTTGCCTTTTCTATAAATACTTTCATGGTCTTTGTTCAGATGAGCTCTTCAGTATGTACCTAGACTTTATGAATTTAAGCACAGTACTAGACTGGCATCAATATCTTAACAATTTACAGTTTAAGCTGGTTAGATGTAACTGTAAATTCCAGGCTAACAGTTTCTTTTCTTGTACTTCTCAATTGTGGAACTCCCTTCCAGCTCCATGCTTTCCAGCCAACTTTAATATTAAAAATTTAAATGCAATGTCAATCGCTATCTACTGTCCTTGTAATTACTCTTTCTGGTCCGACTCATTAGTAATGTTTCTGTTTCTAATTCTTCCACACCCAGTAACCCCTTGTGTCTTAGTGGCTTTACAGCCTTGCATGGAGTGAAATAGATTACAAAAAAGAAAATATTGTTTATTGTAATGGCTGGCAATACATCAGCTAATTGCTAATTGATTCAAACTTTATAAAATAGTAAATAATAAGGAATGGTTTACATATCGAGTAAATGTTTATAAATTTATGAATAAAAATGTTTTTCTTTGAAACAAAGAAAGAAAATACGTACTTTAGCAATGCGTATTCCCATAATCCATAGGTCAATAGTTGATTTGTTTTCGGCACAGAGGTACCGGATATATTTGGAGGTTTTCTTTTGAATTTGAGGATGCTGAAAAATAAGAAAAATTCAATGTTAAATCAATATTAAGTATTTATTTACATATATGTGACCATTCTGGTTTGGTTGTTTAACGGTATATAAACACCTCTACAGGTTATTTAGTATTTAAATATTTATTGTTTTTAGATAATAATACCTTTAGTGATACAAGTCTTACTAAATAACCCATAACTGGGGGAGAAGAAGTGGATTCATACCTTTTTCAAGGGTATTTGTACATAAGTGAATATAACTTATTTTCTTTGCTAGGGGAATAAATACTTAACACCAGGTAGATAATAGAAGAAAGGTTTATTGTACACAACCAGTACAATATGAAATACGGTACAGTTATACACACAGGTCAATCTAGTAGTGAGTGCCACTAATTAGAAGGTCGGATATGCGTGTGTCTTCTCTCTCTTACTCTTCCTCAAGTCTCTCATGGATAGTTGACTTTATAGGTACTTACTACCTATAGTGTAATCATTCATGGAGCTAACTGGTTATTCCATTACATCAATAACAAAACAAATTGGAACTTGGCTCTCTGATTAACAATTCCAAGCCATTATCCATTATGCCACCTGCACATCCAAGCTTACATAACCAGATAATCCCAAGTGGCCATCCATCTAAGTACTGACCAAGCTCAACTTTGTTTAATCAGTGATCTAAACTGTTCAACTGTCAAGCTCTCTGCCTGGATGAGGCTTTGCCGAAGGGCAAAGTTTTGTCCGAGCCTACAGGCTCAGAGAACCCATGGTAAACTCAGCCTTGTGCCACATACATCCCTTGTTTGGGGAGGGGGCTATTAAATATTATCAGTGATCATACAGGAACTGGTGTTTCAATGTGATGTGGCTGTAAGTTGACCATGTTAATCTTTGAATATAAATCAAATTGATTACATATTAATAAACTGTCCAGCTCACACACCTTCCCTGTCTTTTGAACAGGAGCAGAGGTTTATCCTTCATTTCTAGCTTAGTATTGGGTTTTTGATTCCTTCTAAAGTTTTCGCATTTTCTTTCATTTACCCAGATTAAAGCATAACCCCATGATTAAAAAAACATAATATGCTAGCAGGAATTTAGCCTTTTCTAACCTTTTATTTGAACTAGTGTGGGATATGAATATCTTGATTATGTCATTATTTTCTCCTCAAGTTACATGTGATACCAATTTTAGTTGTTGGTAGCTATTAGGTGAGGTAGTTTCTGTCATTTGGTACAGTTTTTTGGGATTCTGTAGCACCAGTCCACAAGTTTCAAAGAAGGATGGTCTTTACCAAGTCACACATGCTTCACTTGCTCAAACAATTTTTAACCATTGATCTTGTATACAGCTGACAGTTTAGATATTTCTGAACAGGTTTGATGCCATACATGATATCCATATGAATATCTCGATCTGATGGGTCTATTTAAGAACATGACTTGAATTTTCAAGTTAACAAGCTTTGTAACAAGTTACAAGCTTTGTAGCAATTTGTGGTGTTGTGTGAAACTATCCCTAGCACAGCCTATTTCATTTCCAATTTCCTCATTTCCTATACTAAATTTATTAGGACTGATTCACACACTGAGTTATTTTAAGTGTTTCAAGTGTTTCCTTCCTAGCCTTTTATCTGTAGTGGTGTTGAATGTCAACATCATGATTATGTCCTTATTTTCTATTCAAGTTACATGTACTATCCATTTTAGTTGTTGCTACTGTTGGTAGTTTCTGTTATTTGGTACAGTTCTTTGTGAAACATCAGTCCACAATGTTCAAAGATGGATGATCTTTGCCAGGACTCTCAGGCTTCACCCACCACTCAAAGCCTTTTTTCACCATTGATCTGAGAAAGTGATTGTATCCAGCTAACAGTTTAGATATTTCTGAAAGAATTTGGCACCATTCATGGCATCCACATGAAAGTCTCGATCGAATGAAGCTATTTAAGAACATGACCTGAATTTTCGGGTTAATGTTTTGGTTTTGTAGCAATTTGTGGTGTTGTGTGAAACTATCCCTAGTACAGACTATTTCATTTCCAATTTCCTTATCTTCTATACTAAATTTATTAGAACTGATTCACACACCGAGTTACTTCAAGTGTTTCATTATTATCATATCCTTCATATATGTCAATCATTGACAGAACGTAAGAGCAGAAAAAACAGACAAACTCCTCTATGATGATCTCTTAGTATTGGCTCCCAGGAGTTCCAATATTGTCATGTCTGTCCAATCTTTGATGTTGTCTGACCAGCTTTGACATTGCTGCCATAGCTTGCATCGCCTTCAACAATGACTTGTATGATGATCTAGCAGAGTCTGTTTTACAGTGTGACTTGGCTAAAACATGCCATCTTCTGGCACTTAATAGTTGCAAGGAGAAATTCCAGTTGGCTCACAAGACTTTTGAGTTCACTCTGTACATAGACATTAGTTTTATGCTCCTAGTAAGTATATAGTATTTACTTATCCCACATCTTGAATTTAGACACATATTAACTTACTAACAAATGTACTAACTAGGTAACATTTAAAAATTTTGTAGATTATTTTTTAAAATTGGTAACATTTAAAAATGTTGTTGATTATTATTTAAATTAGGTAACATTTAAAAATGATGTTGATTATTATTTAAATTAGGTAACATTTAAAAATTTTGTTGATTATTTTTTGAATTAGGTAACATTTAAAAATTTTGTTCTTTATTTTTTAAATTAGTTATTATTTAAAAATTTTCTTTATTTTTAAATTAGGTATCATTTAAAAGTCTTGTATTCATGATAATTTTCTCCATAAATTTATCCCTGAAGTCTTCATTCATGCAATAATATTGCTTAATATTTTGGTTTTATTCTAGAAATATTTAAAGATGATTAAAAAACAAAGAAGAAAATCCATAAAAATATTTGTCATTTCCAAAATACATGCATAAATAAATTAAATATTTAAAAAAAAGTCTTCTGTATTTAATTCGTATCACTCTCTTTATTTTAATATTTACTAGTTTTAACCTGTGAAAATTTAATAATTTTCTTATTTTAATATTCTGGTGAAACTTAATTCTTAAGTTAATGATTGGGTAAACTCATGGCAAGTTCTATGACAATAACATATCCATAGAAATTCCTTTATTGCATCATTAAATATTTGATCTTAACAACTTTAATAACAAAACATTGTAATAACAATCATAAATATGAATGCTAGTCGTTATTTAGAGAAGCCAGGTATAAATTGAAAGGATTTGAAATTGACAACAGATAAAAGTTATCTCCCTTTAATTTTCTATGTATGGATTTTTCAGTGAAATGAACCAATCGATAAAGTGAAGATTTGATTTGATATTTTTGGCAAGGCCAGTTTTCTGACAAATGACATTCACTGTTATGAATCATACCAGCTTATCATGAAGAAAAAAAAATTATATTAAAATAAGCTGATATAGCAAAATTGAAAGCTGTACATGAAGTAGATAGGTTCATCTATTGCCCAGTTCACGGTCTTTTGAACAGGATTAGAGGTTTCCTGTTTAGGATTGGGTTTGCAGTCCCTTCTGAAGTTTTCTCATTCTCTTTTACGGCCAAAAAGTCGAATGATGAAGAAGCTGACTGGGTTGATCTATTGGCCTGATAATACAAGCCACTAGATTAGCTGGCTGGTCTTTATACCAGCCAATCAGATTGTGTCTCGCATTTCTTACACATCTGGGCCTTTCAATGGTAGATTCTATGATAGTTTGCTACATTCTGTGATTTTATATTAATTCTTTTCTGTTCCATGTGAGGGCTTGTGAAAAGGACCCTTTTTTCTTGGCATTGAAACTTCAAATAAGGATCCTTCTTCAAAGGGTTAAAATTAAAAAAAAAAAATGTAAAAAAATTTAGAAAATTAAAAAATAAAAAATGTATCAATGATGTAAGCACAATTTCAAACTTGACATTTGTAAATAACAGCTAGACCAACAACTCTAAAATGTTAGGGAAAAATTTTACACTGCTTTAATATTACAAACAGGATGTCTTTCTAAAATTATAATTAACAAAAAAATTTTAATTTTTTTTTTATTATAACAAATGTGGCTTGGGGAAAGTCTGATAAATGCTAATCTACAAAAATTTTTCCCCACAAAAGATTTTCCTTATTTTTTATGAGTGGACCATTTTATTTCAGTATTGCCAAAGTGAAAAAAGTAGAATGTGCTTACTTTTAGGGCAAAACAATAATCAGTTGGGGCGTGGTATTTTTTCTTCCATCCAATACCGTGATAAACATCTACATAATCAAACTGCACGAGACACGTCAAATCCTTGGAGGCCTGAAATGATATAAAAGCAAATTCATTACCATTTTCTAAAAATTTTTTTTTTTTACATGTATATGTGTTCATGTATATATACATATAAAAAACAAGACAAAAAAAAAACACTGATTTTGGTGGGCTGTTTTAAAATACAAGGCCCAATGGTTCTCTCTCTCTCTCTCTCTCTCTATATATATATATATATATATATATATATATATATATATATATAAAGAATAAACAAACAAATAGGCATGTAAAAAATACTTTCTGGCTATCAGATGCAATAAGGTAATCTGATTTATGGTCCCCACATCTTCAGAGATCCCAACACATTTTTCCTTACATACACTTTTGTCTTTCATTCTAACTTGAGGAAGCCAAATGCGGCAGATGTTCTTTTGGTGAAACTTTATCTCATTATCTTCAATATATATATATATATATATTTCTATTTATACATTATTTTTTGTGCATACACTTATTTGAGTAAATAGTCTGTTCTTTTAATTAAAGTTTTAATTACATTTACTGGCTTAAATGTTCAAGAAATTTTGTAGAAAATATGCATCCTCTGAGAGGAATTAAACCTGTATCCTATACGAAACCTCCATTAAGCCTGGTGTGCTATGACCATTCAGCCTTGATGGTGGTCCCATATAAGATAAAGGTTCAATTCCTGTCAGAGGACGCATATTTTCTACAAAATTTCTTGAACATTTGAACAGAAAATATATTAAATATTTGTCAGATTTAAACTGACTTCTATAATATATATATATATATATATATATATATACATACACACACTAGCAGCATGGCCCAGCATTGCCTGTGCTTGATTAAAAAATCGTACGACTCATACAGCAATCGCTATCACTTGACTTAAAATATTTTTGCCCTTCCTTGCCTTTAAAGGAGTGCCCTTTGCCGTGCTGATGTTGCTAAATGCCTTACTTCTTGCCTATCTCACACTGCGAATTTTTTCTAAGCTCTATACTAAACATTAAATCTGTTACAAAAAAAGAAATAAACAAAATGATCAGCTTTAAAAAAGGACTCGTAACTGGAAAAACCAAATGAAAAAAGAATGTTAACAACAAATACTTTTTCACACCCAACCCAGTTCTGCGGAATCAGAATCAACGTTGAGTTTAAGCAAACGAATGAGCCAATTGGAGTAAAGTGCCATGCAGATTTAAATTTTTCTCACTTGTGACAAATGCAGCTATCGATTTTTTTTGCATGCTAGTTAACATTTGTGTCAGTCAGCTGTTGGCTCTTACGCTGGCCAATAGAATCTTCCTGCCTATTCGTGGCAGCCAGCTATAGGCTTTCACTCTGGCCAGTAGAAAATGGCCACAAACTACACGAAAACTGCCATAGAAGCATGAAAAAATCGATTATTTCCACTATCGATGGGAGTTTGGAAATGCAAAGTCAGTCTTGGCCTTCCTGCTAACTTGGAGCATGTGCATGTAAATTTTGGTGCAAATCTGTTGAAAATTGCGGCTGTGCATTCGTTACACACACATCCTGCCTTTTATAGATAGAGATATTTTTTTTTATTTATTATAATTTCTACATATGGACAAAAACAACTTGCTCACTACAAAGATGCATTCTTGTTTCAATGCGACTGCATCTTAACTGGTGAGAACCAAAAATGCTTGTGAACAATTCTATTTACAAGCAAACTGCTTATGGAAAAAAAAAACTTTAGGGAGAAACACGTTAAGAGGAAATAGAGAGGGGTAAAGAAAAGGGAGAAAAGAGAAGGAAAGGAAAGAGGGTGACCGAGTAAGACAATATTATTTGTTGATAGCAGTTTGGTTGGTGGAGGAATGTTGGTGTTAAAACAAGGGGCCTGACCCTAAAAGTTTAAGACAAAGCAGAAGTGTCCACTACAGTCTCTGATACCGTGCAATGTCTGCCAAAACTCTCAAAAAAAGGAGAGAGAGAGTGGGAAAGGTGTAAATAGAAAAGAGGAAAAATGATGAAGGAGAAATAAGTATAGCGGATGGCCATAGTAGTAACTGAAGACGCATTTTTACCGATGAAGGGTTGGGGATCTTGAAACAAAACCAGAGCTGAATTACGCAAATTTATACTGAAGTTTCTGTTATTTGTTCTGGAATAAATGTAGTATGTAAATTAATAAATGACCATTTAAGTGGGAAATTTTTTTGTATGTTAAATATGTAAGTTATTTGGGGTTTTTACAATAAATTTTAGTTTAGAGTTTAAGATATAAGCAAGAAGACACAAAGTATGTAATGTTAATATAAATTTTTATAAGCAAATTTTAACCTGTTACCGAACTGTATAACTTATAGAATGCGTATGGATACAAATCAATTTATCTGATACTGTTGATAGTATTATGTATATAATATTATAATCTAAGAAAGATCAGTAGAAAAGTATATAAGAAGTTAGAAAATATATAAAAAAGGTGAGTTATAAATTTAAAAGTTTAGCAAAATTGCAATGTTAGATCTTTAATGTCCTTACATGCCTATTGCTCTACTCTTGGTACTGAGCCCACTTTTGAATTAACGCTGTGAACGCTAGAATTTATATTATTTTCATTCTCATTACATTTGTGTGTAATTTTAATTTATGCATGTTTCATTAAATAATACAGTCAAGTTTTGTCTATTTATTTTAAGTAAATTCTTTTCATATTGTCTGATAAGCTTAATAACATTATCATTGAAAGATGAAAGAAAAACATCATCTTGATACATGTTTTTTAATCCTATCTAAGCTTTTGGCTAACATAAGCCATTATCAAAGATGACAGTTACTGTACAATATATTAAACAATACATGGACAAAACAATAATGATAGACCGTTTTTGTTGCATGAAAGACTTCCAAGCAATGATAAAATTGTGTATATGAGACACGGAAGTGAAAATTGCACCACAGCTCATGACGTCATACATGACCACATGAGAGTGAAAACAAGAAGTATTAAGTATGGGAAGCCGTTGGTATATATATATATGTGTGTGTGTATATATATATATATTTATATATATATATATATATATATATATATATATATATATATATATATGTGTGTGTGTGTATGTGTGTATATATATATATATATATATATATATATATATATATATGAATGGGTAGGATAAAAAATCTACTTGCACGTACATATAAATATTTCTTCAGTGCCCAATGTAAAGAAAACGAAGCTATAAGTATATATTAAATATATAATTTTTGCTTTAAACCTGAAGATTGCAAGCACTGTATTAAATTCCCAATTTGTTACAACTACTTCTAAAACAAAAAAAAGTCTTAATTTATACAAAGCAAAAAAATAACCTAAAATTCGAAGGAGGAATTTAATCTATTACTAGCAGTAATTGCCACAAGTGATACACAGGAGAAACCTCAAGGAATTTAAGTAAAATATTATATGGACACAAAAGAGATCTTTCACAAAACAACAAACTCAATGCATTGCTTGCTCATTATATGGATTTTAAAAATGTTACTTTAATTAAAAAAGAAAGCAATTTACTAAGATGAAAATGTATAGAAAGTGCTTTAATCACTAGATCAACAGTAAATTTAAGTCCAGATTCTTAGATTTCACCTTTCTTGGCACTCTAATCTTGGGTAGCAACTAACAAGTAGGAAATCTCTGAATTCTAAACTGTCGAGAATGCAATGGGGAAGGCAGTTCACTATTCTTTTCATGGCAATTCATGGATAATAAAGAAAAGGGAGCCATCATTCTGAAGTGATTAGCTATTTCAATAATTAAATGCATAAGGTTTCCTACATGAAATAATGGTGGTGAAGAGAGTATATGCACAAAATAGACCAATTGATTTACAATGCAAGATAACGTTTATCACAGGCATTAACAAAAGGAAAGTATAAAATGAGAGTTTCTTTTGTTAGATGTAAATTGTATACAACAAAATGCTTATCAGTGTTTGAGTGAGACTTATTTTGTTGGTGTGTTTTATGTGTGAAGCATTCACAGCCCTTTTAGCTTCAGCATGGAAAGTTCATGACAACAGTTCAAAAGAGGAAAAATCTGGAAGAGATAGAGTTACTTTAGGGTTCATGGGATTTTATATCTGAGAGTTGCTGCTGATATGAAT
The DNA here is from genome assembly GCA_963932145.1 of Acanthosepion lycidas. Taxonomy (NCBI): domain Eukaryota; kingdom Metazoa; phylum Mollusca; class Cephalopoda; order Sepiida; family Sepiidae; genus Acanthosepion; species Acanthosepion lycidas. Next base: position 35,921,755 of record OZ010613.1, read on the forward strand.
TTTATTATAAGGATGTTACTGTTAGTATGCTTAAGCTCACTACAATGGCATGAAAAAAAAATCACTAATAAAGTTGTATTTACTTTTTAAAAAGACAGAACCATTTCAAGACTCATATCCTTGAGAGCCCTTTTTCCCAAATTAAAACAGTTATTTATTCATTTTATTTTTTATTTTAGCCTGAAATAAAATAAATATGAACTACAGGTTTCAATTTAAAGTTTGTGTTCAAGCTAAGATAAAATTAAATATTTCAAATGCTGATTTTTATGGCAAGCAAACTTTCCAACTTGATGCAAAACATCTCCACAAATATTTAACCTTGTGCCAAACATGGATTTCAACATTTTAGAGGCTCATTTTCTAGGCAGATAACATTCATCCCATGAAAATGAATGGTGCAATACAATCTTGTAAAACTAATATATTAATCCTTGTGCCAAACATAGATAAGATTAAAAAGTATTAAGAGTCCCATGTACATTTTTTATTTATATTTTTCAATTTTATTTATAATTTATTTTCACAAATAAATTCATACTTATTAAATCAAAACTTAATCAAAATGAATTAGATCTTACTTAAGTCATTGAAATTAAATCTTACTTAAATCAAGCTTAATTAATCAAAATTGATTAATCCTTAAGTTAGTCAAAGCTAATTAAATCTTATTTAAAATTCAAATATAATCAAAAGATTAATTCTTTATTAAATCAAAATTAATTAAATCTTATTTAAACTCCAAATTTAATCAAAACTGATTAATCTTTAATTAAATCAAAACTAAATCTTATTTAAATCCAAATGTAATTAAAACTGATTCATCCTTAAGTTAATCAAAACTAATTAAATCTTATTTAAAATCCAAATTTAATCAAAACTAATTAAATCTTATTTAAAATCCCAATTTAATCAAAACTGATTAATCCTTAATTAAATCAAAACTAATTAAATCTTATTTAAAATCCAAATTTAATCAAAACTGATTAATCCTTAATTAAAACAAAACTAATTAAATCTTATTTAAAATCCAAATTTAATCAAAACTGATTAATCCTTAATTAAATCAAAACTAATTAAATCTTATTTAAAATCCAAATTTAATCAAAACTGATTAATCCTTAAGTTAATCAAAACTAATTAAATCTTATTTAAAATCCCAATTTAATCAAAACTGATTAATCCTTAATTAAAACAAAACTAATTAAATCTTATTTAAAATCCAAATTTAATCAAAACTGATTAATCCTTAATTAAATCAAAACTAATTAAATCTTATTTAAATCCCAATTTAAACCCCAATTTAATCAAAACTGATTAATTCTTAATTAAATCAAAATGAATTAAATCTTATTTGAATCCCAATTTAATCAAAAGTAATTAAATCTTATTTACAATTCAAATTTAATCAAAACTGATTAACTTTTAATTAAATCAAAATTAATTAATAAAAACTTACTTTGCTGAATTTTCCTTTTGGATTGTAATAAAGACCAGATGCACGAAGAACAAAGAAAAATTTCTTCCAAGCTTTCTTTCCGTCCGATTTCAGGTACAATACACTTTCTACTTCAGGCACCTTTACTCCGGAGCCACTAAAGAATTCCTGAAATTATAATAAATAAATAAATAAATAAATAGACAACATTCCAAAAACAAAATACAATAAAAACAAATATTATTTACATTTGAACTAATAAAGTATTTTTTGTTATTACAATCACAAAATATCAGCTGTTGTGCTCTTTGACCTTCTCAAAGTGTCTGTTGATCTGAATAATCAAGGAATTTTGGACTACATTCTTTATTCAATTTATAGGAGTAGTCTGTTCGCATGCTGCTGTCAATATCCTGGTTTATTATTCAGTTATTATGAACCGTTTTCACCAAGTTTAATTGTATCTGTACTATCAGGCTTGGTGACAATAACTGTGAGCTCAATCCTTGGGTTGGGTAGCACGGATATACTTAGTGGAAACAAGATGAGAAATAACTGAACAATTAATCAAGATGAAATGTCCTCCATCCCAAAAATTCAATTAGAAAAAAAAAATGATACATTTTACTGGGTTATGGATTGAACATATTAGGTTGGTGCAAAAATAATGTCGGTTTCTGACGTTAAAGATACGTCAAAAACCGACATTATTTTTGCACCAACCTAATAAAATCATTAAACCCAGTTCAAATTTCAGCATTATTGCTCCTGTAAAAGGGAACAACTACTTCTTAATGCATTTTCTCATGGCAAGATATGGAAAAAGTTTTATTTTACTAACTATGAATAAATATGGAGACAGAGAAGAGTGAAATGGCTATATGCTCAGAAAGTAGGATTGGTGAAACTCTGTACAAATTTTGGCTCCTTAATCTTATCCTATTATTTGACAGGAATTTTTACTTTGAGCAAAGACAGAAAAATTAACCCTGAACTAGAGAAAACAGTGGTGGTGGTGTGCTGATAGACCTGTGCAATGGAACAACTAGGCAACAAAAAAAAAATGAATGTGGTGATCATATTGTATTGCTGGACAGAGAGCTTTCTCGACTGAAGACAATGGCCAGAACAAAGTGTTCCATTGACAGAATCAACAGCTTCGTATCTGTAACCAGGCGAGGCTTCAATTTAGAGGATATTGGCTGTGGTTTAAAACTGAAAGGGATGAGCTTTGTCAGGTCTCCCTGCCCAAGACATGCTATGCATGAATGAATTTTCAAACCAGGTATGTGGGGAGAACTGCATAGCAACTCTACGACCACACCCCATCATGGGACTGATGATGTAACACTTGCAAGACAGCATTGTCAATATAATGGTCACTAAGTATACAATCTCACTTAGTAGTGTTTCACCACCAACTAAGTAAGCCTACAGGAGAATGTCTGTTCATGCATTAGTTTCCCCCAGTTCAGACCTTTAGAGCTTGGAAAAGTAATGCCACTTACACAGAGTCAAACTACCCTCATTTCCTCTGTATTCCATTTGTAAGAAGAAAATTATACTCAGACAGCTTTTTCCTCAAGAACTGATACTTTGTAGAACAGACTCCCACATGGATGCTTCCCTGAACACTACAATCTTAACCTCTTCAAGTTGAGGTCCAACCGTTATTTATTCTTCTTATTCTCATAACCTTAATTCATACCATTTTAGCAGTAACTCTCTACACTACAATCTTAACCCCTTTAAGACAAGGGTCAATCATTATTTATCCTTCTTATACTCTTAATCATCACTTCCTACCACTTCCTCTTTCATTCATATCACACACCTCATTCCCCATAAGCATTTAAACAATAACCCTCAATATTATAATCTTAACCTCTTCAAATCAATGGTCAATCATTATATATCCCCCCCACATCCTTATAATCTTCACTTCCTTCCACCTCCACTTTTGTTCATATCACATACCTCATTCACCTCATCCCGGGTAAGATGTTAAACTACATCTGCGTCCTGGGTAAGCAAGGCCTCTGATCAGGAGGTCTTGAGGAGCGTGGAATCACCTCTTAATTGATGGGGTTCCCAGGTCCACCCTGACTCGGGGTGGTAGCACCTGTTAGGGTTCCAGCAATGGGAAAATAGTTAACTATTACCAGCAATACAATTTTGAAGGAAATATATTACCAGAAACAGATTTTTGACAAAACAAAACATTACCAGCAATAAAAATTTTTGTCAGCATTAAATAACCCATTGAGGTTGATATGCCGTAAAACAAAATAAACCAAACAAATCTAAACCAAAGAATACATATTCTATTCATACGAATCTATCCTAAAAATGTTGTCAGCATTAAATAACCCATTGAGGTTGATATGCCGTTAAACAAAATAAACCAAACAAATCTAAACCAAAGAATACATATTCTATTCATACGAATCTATCCTAAAAATGTTGTCAGCATTAAATAACCCATTGAGGTTGATATGCCGTAAAACAAAATAAACCAAACCAATCTAAACCAAAGAATACATATTCTATTCATACGAATCTATCCTAAAAATGTTGTCAGCATTAAATAACCCATTGAGGTTGATATGCCGTTAAACAAAATAAACCAAACAAATCTAAACCAAAGAATACATATTCTATTCATACGAATCTATCCTAAAAATGTTGTCAGCATTAAATAACCCATTGAGGTTGATATGCCGTAAAACAAAATAAACCAAACAAATCTAAACCAAAGAATACATATTCTATTCATACGAATCTATCCTAAAAATGTTGTCAGCATTAAATAACCCATTGAGGTTGATATGCCGTTAAACAAAATAAACCAAACAAATCTAAACCAAAGAATACATATTCTATTCATACGAATCTATCCTAAAAATGTTGTCAGCATTAAATAACCCATTGAGGTTGATATGCCGTTAAACAAAATAAACCAAACCAAACGAAACCTCATTCACCATAACAATTTTAACAGTAATCTACCTAGAATGACTCTTGAGCCTTGTATTGGGTGAACATTAGTATAAAGAAAATTCAAGTATAGTATGGCTCTCTCTTACTGGTTGTCAAATTAAACGAATGTCACATAATTTGTCCTCATGATATTCAATGACAAACTGGGCTCTTTTTGAAGTAAAAAATATTCTCTTTACTTACCTGAAGTAATTTCTCTCTTTGATTTGGGTCCAATGAGACACCTTTTTCAGAGGAGGTTCCTAACAAAAGATACTTCTGAAAAAAGAAACATATATCTACATAAATATATATATATATATATATATATATATATATATATATATATATATATATATATATATATATATATATATGTAATAAATTTGGGTATGTAATCCCAACAGTGCTATAAGTTATTGACATTTGGAAAAACGTTCATGAAAATTCAAAACTCAGACACATACAAGTGGGGAATATAAAAAATGTCAAACATTTTTTCTTAAAAGTCACTCATTTTCTTTCTGTTTAGTTTCAAGCAATACCAGCTTGGGAAAAATAATATAAGATCTAATTATTTTAAACACACACAACACATTTTTTGTTATCCATATGATGGAGCTGTTGAAGATGAAATGCATTATCGGATATTATTTTTGGTACATTTTTTCATGAACATTATTTCCAAACATCAATAATATATATATATGTATATATATATTGTTATATTCTGTGCTAATAGGAATATATACTTGAAAAATAAGGTGGATAAAATAAGTAAAGGTTTATTGTAAAAAATCAGTACAATAAGAATAAAGGTAACAGTTATGCACAAGGTTGTCGAAAGTCAATCCAGTAGTGAGTGCTACCATTGGAACGTCGGTAGTTCTCACATAAGCCTGAGTCGTACTCAACAGATCACAGCTAGTCTCCGTAGTCTGTTGACTTACAGATACTTATAGGTAATTACTACCTATAGTGTAGTCACTCATGGGGGTGACAGGTTAATTCCATTACATCATATATATATATATATATATATATAATGTATACAAAGTTTATTTAACTTTCAGTACCAAGTATTTCTAGGACATATTTCAAGTTTGAACCCTCAGCTAAAATTTTAGCAGGGTGTGGGTGCAGCTGTGTACTAGGTGCTCCTGGGAACTGCCTACTTGGATACCAATGATGACATGTAGCAATGAAGCAATCTGATAAATCAGATGCCAAGTTGCTTCCTATTTGAAGTGTTACACATCAGGAACATTGTCATACAACTAGGACTAAAAATATCGATAAAGACCAAGAACATAATCAAAGCCTGATAGTCTAAACGACAAAATGACAAATGCTATTGAGATGGCTAAATGGCTTATCTGAAAACCTGGAAAAAAGAAACTGTTTAGTGGATTTTTTTAGATATTAAACATTTTCTGGGATGGACAATAATGCTGTTACAAGATTTGGACAATTTAGCTGTTACACCCAGTATACTGAGCATGACTATTACCTTAAATTAACACTTGATTGGCACTTTCATGAGCTCTCAAACATAAAGTAATCCTTTAACATGTTTTGTGTTTGAACCATCAGCTAAAATTTTAGCAGGGCATGGGTGCAACTGTGGAACTGCCTACCAATGGTGACAGGTATTAATGAAGCAATCTGATAATAACTAAATGCAAAGATGCCTCCTAATTTGGAGAGTAAGATATCAGCACTAAAAAATATAAGGAACAAGAACATAATCAAAGCCTCATGGTACAAACTTGGTAGGAAGTTTGACCAAAAGTTAACTCTAACAGTAAGATGTGTTATGGGGACATGCCCAAGACAATTAAAATACTTTGGCATTGGGAAAATGGTTAATAACAGAAGAGCCTCTATTGTATCTATCTGAGAATATGTCTCATAATCACTTTTAGAAATTATATACAATTGCTGTTCTATTCTTTTGAAAATGGCCACTTTCTTGAATTAACTGTTACTTAGCTCTTCCATTAGCTCTGAAATAGCTTCCCAGACCCCTGAATTTGACAACAAATAGGCAAATACAATATACAGGTTCTGTGTTATCTCTGGGTACAGCTTGCTGTAGAAGTTTTCTGCTGTGGAAACAATGATGACTTTTCAAGCCATTTGACATTAAATACAGGTATGTTGGTTTTTAATGCTGGTCAATTTCAAGCAATTTTGATTGTCAATTCTGGCTGTGGCACTTCATATGATTAAGTCATAGGAAGGTTTGTTAGTTAAATTTATTATTCAGTTTTTACAACTAAGTTGTTTTATGTCAAAATTAAAATTGGTAAACATTTCAATTTTTTTTTTTGAATCTAAGTACTTTCGACTTTTTATAATTGTTATCAAGAATTGCATGTTTAGTCTGTTTATGAAAAGGTGTTTGGCTGATTTCAGCATTCCTTTGTTGCTGAAATACATGGGTGATATCATTTACAACAGTCAAACTGAATTTTTATGACATTTTTTTTTTTAAATACACACTTCAATATATGATCTTTAAAGGTTGTTATAGCTGAGGATGATAGTGGGGACATTTTCCCCACTGTCTATAAAATGCTTTGGTAGCATGTGTGCCAAATAGCCTTTGATAAGTCCAGAATGGGTGAAGATGAAAAACTGGAACTTCCTAACCAGCTGCTTCAGGGAGGTGGGGCTCAACAGCCCAGGAAGGCAGCCCATATCAAGGTTGGAAAACCCTGATTTAAAACTTTTGCTGCCTTGCAGTCATATCCAAACACGGAAAAAGTTATGAAAATAAATCCAGACAGAGTACCCAGACTGAAGCCCCAAAGGCTGTCAACACAGACAACTTTCCAGCAACTATTGCAACCGAGTCATCTCCAAATGTAATTGCTTATATTCCTTTAGATCTTGTTGGTACAGCTGAGAGTGGGGTCATGTAATCTGGACATTGCACAGCATCCATATACTATCACCCAGGCCTGCACCTTTTGAAGGTTACTCGAGTTTCACCACCAATGGGCTGAATTTTGACTAAACAGAGTGCCAGTATCTTGCAAGATAAATGGATGCCTACTTACTTAATATATGATCTCCTATAAGGAAAGATACCCTATTTAATCTTGGCTGCTTCTCTTGTATTACAGCCTATCATATTGAAACAACAGTTCTTGTACAATCACTGAAGTTAAACAAGGTCGAGCCTTTTCAATACCTAGATGGGTGACTGTTTGAGAATACCAGGTGCTGTAAACTTGGATGTGCAGGTGGTGTAATGGATTACTGCTCAATATTGGAAATCAGGGAGCTGAGTTCCAATTCCATTCAGTTTCTTATATTGACTTATGTGCAAATACCCTCAGGAAAATTATTAATCTATCTCTTCTCCTCCAAGCTATGGGTTTACTAAAACTTGTATCAGTAAAGCATTATTATCTCCAAAAAATTCTTACACTGTAAAAATATTTTCTGGCTTTATATAACCTGCAAAAAGTTGATAAACCATAAAAAAAAACAATCCAGAATTTTGAGTCTTTCTTTGCCTATATAATATTTTGATGTTACCCCAAATTGAGCTCCTAACACTTAAAGTTTAAACTGCTAACCACTTCTACATAGTGAGATTCTTTATTATTAACATCAATTAAAATTAGTTTGACACAAGGCCACATACAAAGAGCACCCATCAAAGATAATATTTGGTACAGCAACAGTGGTTCTTCAAAACTAGCTAATTATGAATATATAATGAGGTAACTTGTAATATTTGCAATATACAATTTGTTGATAAGTTCTTGGCTCATCCCATTTTTCCATTTGAGGAATGGGTGTGTCCTTCTTGTTAGGCCAGGGACTTTTCAGCATCCTCTTGTATAGTATCTATTTTCATTTTTATTAAAACAAAAACAAAAAATTAAAATTTTTTTTGGGGGGGTGGTAACAAAAATGTTTTGGATTGTTCTGTTGATTTATCATTATTGTTTGCATACAATTTCTATTGCTTAGAGAAAGCATTAGTTTATCATACCAAATCTGATTGTGAGAAATTGGTCTATTGTACCATTTTGAATGCTAAGAGAAATCAGTCTTTTGCACAGTTTCACCTGCTTATAATAATCACAATCAGTCAACCCTAGCATTTCTGCCACTTTAAAATCATAGTCAATCAATCATACCATTTCTATTGCTTAGAACAATCATACCATTTCTGCTTCTAGAAAAATCAGAGCAGGCACATTGCACAATTTTTGTGACCTAGAAATCCTTGTCAATTCCACATAACTCTTGCTGTTTAGAAATCAATCAGGCAATCATAACATTTCTGCTGCTTTGATAAATCTTAGTCAATCTATGATAGCATTTTTACTATTTAGAAATCCTAGTCAATCTATCATAACATTTTTTATGCTTAGAAATTCAAATCCATTAAGCATACCATTTCTATTGCTTGGAAATCCAAGTTAATCCATCATACCATTTTTACTGATTAGAAATTCAAGTCCATTAAGCATACCATTTCTATTGCTTGGAAATCCAAGTTAATCCATCATACCATTTTTACTGATTAGAAATTCAAGTCCATTAAGCATACCATTTCTATTGCTTGGAAATCCAAGTTAATCCATCATACCATTTTTACTGATTAGAAATTCAAGTCAACCCATTCAAAGCAAACTTACTTCTGGATTTTTGAATAAGTCGTTTTTTTCTGTACGCTCTTCGAATAAAATCTTATTTTTGGAATCTCTTGTCCACATAACCATGTTTTCCACCAACGAGTCATGGTCTTCCAGTATCCTCTCTGCAAAGATAAAACATAACCATCAAATTTAGTTGATAAAATAAACAATGAAAATTTTACTTGCATATTTTAGAAATTAAAAATTAATTTTAAAAAGCAATGCGATTTTCCTTCTTTCATGTAAGCCTAACTTTTTCACAAACAGTATTTTTTGAAAAGCAATTATAGTAGCAGGATATGCATTGTGATATCATGGATATTGGCTTGGAATTAGAACTCTGAGAGCCAAATTCGAACCCCAGTCAAGTTCGTTTATTCACTTACAGATAAATAACCTTGGGAAAGGTATGAATCCATCTGTTCTCCCCCAGCTATGGGTTGAAGGGCAGAACAGACTGGGTTCTTTAGCCTTGGTTGGCAACCAGTCTATCGCAGAAAGAAATGGCATCCTACTGTGGAAAAAATCTTCTGCCTCATCAGTCATGTATCGAAAGATATATGATCATCCAAGTATATATCATGTGTGGCACTTAAGTGACTGACAATCATTGTAGCAAACATTTAAATATGTAAACACTAGCAGGAGAGCCCGACGTTGCCCGGGGATGTAACAGTAAGAGATAGATCAAGTATCGACCATCATAAAGACTGAAAAATAAAATTGAAAAAGTTTAAGGTTGATGGACACGCATGTCTTAATTAGTTTTTTGTTTTATGTTTTTTTTACGAATTGGTCAAACCCAAACTCAAACAAAAACATTGTTTTCAATCGTTATGAGTCTATCGATTGAATAGAATTTTATTATAAACAATTTCTTGTAAATGAAATTTTTAAAGCATTCTGAATGTAAAAATAAAGAAAAAAAGTGTGCAAGACAATAAGAAACACTACCTACCAAAAAAAGTGAAGTTTTGTCGAAATCGGTTGAAAAATGTAGGAAATCTGATCCCATATATAAATGAACACACACACACACACAAACCTGGGTTTTATAATAAGTATAACTCGATATGAGTTGTCCCCCTTTCATTCTGGTGACAGAATCGTATTTTATCATGTTTTCAAATTGGTTTTGTGCAAAAACAGTTATGTGTTTCCAATTTTTGGCGCTGTCAGAACCACCACAAGCTAATTTTACGCAGTCCTGTGAAGTTTTGTTGAAATTGGTTGAAAAATGTAGGAAATCCGATCCAATATATAAATGTACAGACACACACACACACAATCTGCGTTTTATAATAAGTAAGATTTAATATAGAAATATGTAAGATTGAATATGTGAAAACCAGTTCAATGCTGTAAACTTGTTTTATTTTTTATTTACTTGTTGATCTTTGTGTGGAAAAAGGTTGGAACATTTGGGGGCCACCAGGAACCTCTTATCACCACTGTCAAATGAAGAAAAATGGTGTGGTTTTGGACACATTACAAGGTCTGACAGCTTGTGCAAGACCATCATGCAAGGCACCATTGAAGGTGGATGTAGGAGAGACTGGCTGGGCAAGTATGACTATACCAGAATTACTGATGGCCGTTGATAGACTGTATGGAGAAGATTTAGTATATCTTCTGCACTTGGATCACTACTACAATTACAAATGTCAAGGAGGTGATGATGATGATGATGATGATGTTTCACTCCTTTCCTGTGAGTTAAGATATTTTCTGATCATGGCAACATAAAAGAGCTGTAAATATCAGGGGTACATTAAATTCTTTTTTACCCATAGACAAACAACAAATCAGCGTTTTTGGTCCTGGGTATGATGATAAACTACAGGCCTCTGATCTTGAAATTAGATGTTTCAAGGAGTGTGGAACCACCTCTTGATTGCTGTTGTTCCCAGGGTGATAGCACCTGTTAGGGTCCCAGCTATGGGCAAATAGTGAACACCCTAACGAAAACACCATGAAAGTATAAAAGAACATTTTTTAAACTATTTACATTATTCGGACTATTGCCCTCATTTTTGTCACCATATTTATTACAACGTTTCAGCTGTTGTATGCATCGGCCTTCTTCAGGTGGTTGAAATATCGAACTGAACCCTTTACTTCGCTCACTGGAGTAGACTGTTCTAGTTCCACGTGCCATGTCTAATGGATGTCAGTTATCAGTTATCTCCTGTTAATTCCCCTCTCCAAGTTCTCTACTGTCTTAACAGGGTATTGAACTCACACTCAGAAATATAGACAGATACTGAAGAACATTTTTATAGTAAAAATACCAGCAATATATTTTAATATAAAAAAATGCCACCAATACATTTTTAAAGCAAAATGACCAGCAATACATTTTATCTGTAGTTGAAAACATACAACTGCGTTCAAAATATTTAGATTTCAGAATTAAATAACTCATAGAGCTTGATATGCCACTAAACATAGCCAGCCAGCCAAATCAGCCTTCAATTTTAAAAATGCTAAAATGGCTAAATTGTGTAGAAGAATTACTGAATTAGCACTTCTCACTTTTGGAACTATCTTCTGGCTTCTTGCTTTCCAGTCAACGTTGATCTTCAAAAATTTAAATGGAATGTCAATCGTTAACTTCTGCATTCTTAATTCTTGTTTTTTTTTCCCTTAATAATGTTTTCTTTTTGTCATATTCTTTCCCACTCAGTAACCCTTTGCATCTGAGTAGCTTTATTACCTTCCTTGGTGTGAAATTATAAAAAAAAAAAAAAAAAATCAAAATTCAATTTAATTAAAAAATATACTTCATTATTTCAAACTGTTCTTCTCATATTGATTATTATAGATGTTATCATTGATGTTTCAATGAAGTACCCTCTGGCTATCATCAGATATCCATTGTGGCCTTTATATGTTGATTACTGTGTTATTTTGTTCATTATACCAGTTACTGTTTATTCCTGTTGAACCTGCGGCTACCTAATGAAGAGACTGAACTCACAACCACTAGATGACAGATCAGTCAGTGAAGTGCCATATATGATACATGCTTGAGCAATCATGTATCTTTCAATACATGACTGACAAGGCAGATTTTTTCCTACATTAGGCTGCCATTTCTATCTGCAGTAGACTAGACAATCAATGTTAAAGAACTCAGTCTGGCCTGCTATTCAACCCATAGCTGGTGGGAGAAGAAATGGATTCATATCTTTCCCAAGGGTATTTGTGTATAATTAAATCTAATGAACATGACTGGAATTCAAACTTTGCTCTCCAAGTTCTCACTTCAAGCTGATATCACTACACAATGCACATCCATGACAGTAATACAACTTGTATATTCACTACGCCACTAATAATAATTAAAAAAGTTTTTTTTTATAATATATTTGTTGTAACCTAGAGAAGGTTACTGAATAATCACACAAAGCTTGGTAATGAACAATAATACTTAGGACAAGAACAACACATATAAGATTTACCAGTAACACATAGAATAAGTAGTCAACTGCTAAAATTGAATCAAGTGAATTCCAAAATGAATCTCCAACTGCAGGATATCTACCAACTGCCCCATGCGGTCAGATGTAGCACAAGGCTGAATTTAATGTGGGGTATCTGAGCCCATATGTTTGGCCAAAAATTCCCCGTAGACCCTTATAAAATGGTGTCAGTTAGCTGTTTCCCAAGACGAGACTGTGCCCTTCGACATAGCTTCATCTGGGGATCCTCTCTGCCTGGAGACAGAGAGTTTGACCAGCACAGCTGGAGACAAATCTCTAACCAACATACAGTATTTACTACTGTATTTATGTGAATGGGGACATACTCATTATCATTCATAGGTATGCTACAATATCCTACAACAAATATATTTTGCTTTAAAAATGTATTGGTGGCATCTTTTTTATATTAAAATATATTGCTGGTATTTTTACTATAAAAATGTTCTTCAGTATCTGTCTATATTTCTGTGTGTGAGTTCAATACCTGGTTAAGGCAGTAGAGAACTTGGAGAGGGGAATATATCATTTTTTAGCTAAGATAAAACTTAAAGAAATTGGCATTAAAACAGAAACTTATTAAACATTTTAATAACAATTTTAGTTATAAATTTTAATTAAATTTTATATTTTCTTTATTCTCACATATACAATATACAGAAAATCCTTATGATTTTTATAATACCAAAATGACTAAATTTTTTTACCACAAGCCATCTAAAAGAATTATCTGACCAGCTATGATATCATAATTCAATTGATTAAAAAAACAAAAATGAGATGGTGTTTATAAGATATCAATGTTTTTAGCTAAAATAATACTTAAAAAATAATATCAAGATACAGGTTAAAAATTTTAATAAATTCTAATTAAATCTTATACTTTCCTTAATAACATATAAACAATATAAACCTTAATAACATATAAACAATATAAACCTTAATAACATATAATCATCCTATTATAATTCCGTTTGTACCTCCCTTTGTTAGTTCACATGACCATTATACCCTGTTAATATTTCATGAATAAGGGACAATTACATTTTGATCGTGTAGAAAGAGGGTAAAAATCACTACTTCATTTCAGTAAGAAAATGAAAGACAGTAGTGTATAATGGCTGTTTCAGTGAAATGGAAAAACTTGTCAATTTTAAATCTTTTCATTTGTACCCCCTTCTTAAAATAAAGATCAGCATTCATATTTCTGATTGTTATTGCCATACTTTGTTAAAGCCCAAATATTTAACAATGCGATAGGGGAATTTCTATGGATATCTTATTGTTATGTGCCCATTCTATTATTAAGTCAAGAATTAAGATTCATCACAAAATTCAAATAGGAAAACTGAAATTTTCATGGGTCTTTTTAGCAAATTATTATTATCTTAATCATTTCACCCCAAGCAATGTGATAATGCCACTACGATGCAAGGGTGTAACAGGGAATGGAAGAGAATGAGAAAACTTTAGTGAGAAAAAAAGAACGAGTTTCAGGAAGACAGAAGATGGTTATCGATGTTGCATTTAAATTTTTTAAGATTGTAGGTGGCAGGGAAGCAAGAAATTGGAAGGAACTTCCACAGGCGAGAAGTGCAAGAAAAGAAACTATTATGATAGAACATATGGTTACATCTAGATATTTCAACAGTAAAACAATGAAACCTAGTTGCCAGTCTAGTAGCATGTTTAAATTTATGCAGTTGAGACACCAAGGAGGGAAACTCATCAGAAGAATTACCCTGAAAATATTTGCAGACAAGACAGAGGGAAACCAGGTCTTGTCACTGACAAAGTCACTTAAACACTTCCCTGGTATAGACATATGTAGACGTTTTTTTCCAAAAGTGTCTTTTCCAGACATAGACGAATAAATATGTCCAAAACATAATATTCAGAAACAAGCTACAGTTTTTAAACATCGATTTTTATTCTTTTTATGCCCTTTTGAGCTTTAAATGAGTCCAATTTTTAACTCATACATCTGGTAGAGGTTTTAGCCACTGCTCAAGTACTTCAAGGTGCTTCAGTCTCCTATTATTATTTTATTAAAGACAAATAAAAAAAATTTGTTTGAAAATGAAACGTTTTTCCAAAATTAATTGGTGAGGAAGGAATTAAGTCATGATGCAAGGTCAGGATCTTTATAAATCCTTCTTTGAATTTTGTCAATTATCTCAAGATATATAACAGAGGCACCAAACCAGATATGGCAGAAATATTCAATGCATGGACAAATGGTAGATTTATAATGGTGCAAGATGGATTTTGAGGAGAAAAAATTTCTGGCACAACACAGTGAACCAACTTTCCTGACAGCAGACCTGGCAATTGATTCAATATAAACCTTCCACATCATGTTAGTGGAAAAAGTGAGCCCAAGTAGGTGCAAAGAGCTGCTCTTTTGGAGGTTAGCATCAGCCATGCTGATGAAAGACAGAAAAGGTTTATTCTGATTAAATAAAAGCAATTTTTAATTTTAAGTTTCAGCTATTTTCTTTGGCTGTACACATTTTTATTTTGCTTACCATAATTTTTTTTTTCATTCATTTTTATTTTCCATATTTACATTTTATTTTAACATATTTAATATGTACAATTCTCATTCATTTGTTTATGTATATGTTTTAAAATTTTATAAATGTTGAAATTTTTTAAATTATGTTTTTATTCAGGAGAGTTGCCATGGTAATGAATTTTCCTTAGATTTTTTTCAGTTATTAGGTTGGTGCAAAAATAATGGCGGTTTTTGATGTATTTTTTAACGTCAAAAAACGCCATTATTTTTGCACCAACCTAATATTTCTAGATAATGCTCACATAAAAGGGCAAGAACATCAGCAAGTAAAGAAAAAATTCAACATCCAAATGGTTTTCACATATTCCATCTTATATACTTTATTCAGATATTTCAAATCAATTATTAAAGGAATCAATGTATATTTGTATTTTCCTATATGACAATGAAAGAAATATGCACTATCTCAATTATTAAGTTCTGCTTTTTTATTTCAATATCAGAAGCTTTGTTAGCAGAGGAAAACAAAACAGTTTTTAAACAGATAACTTTGTTTAATTAATAGAGGAAAGATACACTCAATTTAAGATATGGAAGGTTGACATGCATACAAAAAAGAAGTGTTAAATATTTAATTCAATTAAAATTACACATTTATTTGATGTAAAAAATATGAGTAAAAAAATGATTTTTTTATGAATTTAATGCAGTAAAATAATTTAAACAGTTTGTGCATCAAGTTAAAAATATGTATAAAAAATATTAATTTTTTTCTATGAATTTAATGCAATGAAATAATTCACTTTCCTTAGTTTGTGCATCAAGTAAAAAATATGAGAAAAAAATTTTTTTTTTTTTATCAATTTAATGCAATAAAATAATTCTCACTTTATTTAGTTCATGCATCAAGTAAAAAATATGAATAAAAAAATTAATCATTTTTTTCTATGAATCTAATACAATAAAATAATTAGTAAAAAATATGAATGAAAAATAAATAAGATACTCCTGGTCTTGTCAGCTTTTTACTCTTTCATAAAATAAAAAAGGCATCATGTGTTGACTGCTCTGCCTTCTTTCAAATATCTAATTCTTCTCTTTAACAACTTAACATTACCATTAAAGACTCTTTTATGCTTTGTTCAAAATTTTGATCATTTTCTGAAAGTCTTCTAAAGCAAAGATTCTGAATATTTTTGGGACACAGGTTCACAAGCTGGAGAGCAATTTTTTTGGAAGGCAATTGGAATTATTGTGAGAAGAATGTAAAAGCTTTCTGTAGCTGAGAATGGATTCATATTAAGGCTTTAAATGATTAATTCAAAAAATCTATAAATGCATTTAATTTTTTAGATGCTGAGGGGCAGGCATGGAGTCAAGAAGAAACATTTATGAAATACTATTTTAAAACTATTTCACTGAAGCTTTTAGATAAGATTGTTGCTGTTCAAATTGGTTGTAGCAGAGCTTTGACTTTAATATCTGATTTGTTAACTCCTTGAGGTCTTCAGAGGTGAAGGTCATCCAGTTCTACCATTACAGAACTTTTCACTTTCATGCTTCTTTCAAAATATGGATCATTTTCTGAAAGATGCTTGGAAGTAGTGATTCTGATGTATATACCCCACAGGGGACCAATTTGGGATTTCTGTGAGAAGAGTGAAAAACCTTCTATGGCTGAAAATTGAGTTATATTCAAGGTTCTTGTAAATATCTTTAGTCCAATAATAATAAAAATAATATAAAACTGAAAAAATATGTGAAAATTACCTAAATTTTATGTGTTTCTTCAGTTTAGCAGAACTTCTGCCAACAAGCAGTCAATAGTTAAGTAGAGCTATAATATTCAATAAATTAAGAAAAGGTTCCAGTGACTTATCTTTGTGTATATTTCTGAGATGAGGTATTATGTACATTATTTACATTATTTGGACTATTGTCCTTATCTTTGTCACCATATTTATTACAACATTTCGCCCCTTCAGTATCTGTCTATATTTCTGAGATGATGTATTATGTACACTATTTACATTATTCGGCCTATTATCCTTATCTTTGTCACCATATTTATTACAACGTTTTGCCCCTTCAGTATCTGTCTATATTTCTGAGATGAGGTATTATGTACATTATTTACATTATTTTATAATTTATAATACCCAGAAATTCATAACCAGATATCCTCAAGGACACATGGCACAGTGGATAAAGGCGTTGGTTACAGTGACAGAACCCAAAGAGTGTGAGTTCAATACCCGGTTAAGGCAGTGGAGAACTTTCAGAGGGAAAATTAGCAGGAGATAACTGATAACTGACATCCATCAAACATGGCATGTGGAACTAGACTAGTGAAATAAAGGGTTCAGTTCGAAATTCCAAGAAGAAGGCCGGAGTGTACAACGGCTGAAATGTTGAGATAAATACGGAGACAAAGATGAGGACAATAGTCCGAATAATGTAAATAATGACTTATCTTGTTAGCTGACTCGAGTTCCACATTGAAACACTCACTAGATGTTTGATAACTCTATTGAACATATTGTCAGATTTTCAATTTATTATTATGTTATTTCAATTTCATATTTATAATCTCTGCAATAATGACAAAATTATGGTGGACTCTCCTCTTGTACCAATAAATGAGGGTCAGCAATGGATGGTGCCTTTCGTTTTGCACTTACGCATGCTAGCAGGGGCTATTGTGGAGTAAATCAGTTAAGGGAAAGACATTATATTTGTGTTTTCATAAGCATGATACTAGCCCAGCCTTTTGGCGGGTGACAAAGCAACACTGACAGATGAAATTTGTTAAAGCAGGATTTTAATGCTATCTCTGCTTCAGAGCTTGACAAAGAAGCTGACAAAATTATATATTTCTCAGAATTAACCTGTAGAAAAAGACAATATATATAAAGGAAAAAACAATAGTTTTTGTATTGTCTTTTTTCCTTTATATATATATATATATATATATAATTTTTTTGCCTATATATATATATATATATATATATATATATATATATATATATATATAGGCAGAAAAATTAACTGGTTTTAAATTTAAATCTTCTAATGAAACTCTAGCATGTTAAGAATTTCAAATTTGAAATTTAGAAGTTAGCATTAGGATTTGTTCACTCAGAAAGTGTACTCTTTCAATTTTAGCATCTATCTATATTTTTGAGATAAGGTCTTTTAACTATTTACATCGTATTGCAATATTCATAATATTCAATCATTGTACACTCCAGTCTTCTTCAGATAATATATGTTAGAATTTCAAACTGAACCCTTTATTTAGTCCACGGGGGTAGATTTTTCTTGTTCCACGTGCCATGCCTTTTTTTTAATTTTATTTATATTTTGGGTTGACACCTTGTTTTTTTTAATTTTCTGGTTCACAAGAGATATGTCATTGTTGGGGTAGAATATTAAGAGGAAAATTAAAAAAACAGCATCAACAAAAAACTAAAGAGTGTTTTATATATATATATATATACATACATACATACATATATATATATATATATATACACACACACAGACACACACAATAATCCCTCGCTATATTGCGGATTTAAAAAAATATTCAATGTAAATTAATATCATGGTTGCCTCAGTACATCATTGGTTTCTGCAGCCAATCAAAATTTGGCTTAGTCTTCCCAGATGATTTTGTACATGCCACACTATTGGCCGATAGAGGAAACATGACCAATGAGCATCCTGGCTGTTGATTGACTTAGTGAATGCAGCCTTAGTTCCCAGAATTCTAGATTTCATGATCCCACACTGCTCAGTTATTTCAAGCCCTACAATGTTGCCCAAATGTTCTACACCTTCTGGTACTAAAGGAAGATGCTTACTATAGCGAAGAAGGTTTAAGTTTGATTTTAAAATTTTAAAAAGTGTTTAAGAGTGTAGAAAAGGTTTATAAGAGTATGCGGAAGTTTTATAAAAGCTTTAATATATAAAAATATTAAAAAATGTACATTATAATACTCTGATGAATCACTTCAGCTAATCCTGTTTCTACTTTATGAATTTTCACCTATCATGGGGAATTCTGGAGCCTAACACCCACGATAGTCAAGGGATTACTGTATATCAAACTCCATCATGACTTCGAGGGATATCATTTTTGTAGGGAAAAGGTTAGGGATTACTCCTAGACTTAAACTAGCTATAATGTTAAATATTAGGTTGGTACAAAAATAATGTCGTTTTCTCACATAGTAACATATGTGAGAAAACGACATTATTTTTTGTTAAGATTAACAAAAAACTTACTTAGCTATGACAATATTCACTAGAATCAAATAAATATTTGATCTACTGCTTGTTAATTTGGGAATTTTTTTCCCAATCCCCACGAGGGTTTATTAGAACACCACTAGTTATTAATTTTTAATTTTTTGATGCATATTGTAATGTTTACAACACGTCTTGGAAATAATCCAAGTTTGTTAAAGCAATTTGCTAACGACATTGATGGACAGTTTATTTTTGTTTGTTTTGTTTAATAGCATATCAAACTCAATGGGTTATTTAATTTTCCTTTTTTTCTTTTGAAGATTTTTTATTGATGGTACTATTTTTTTTCTTCAAAAATGTATTGTTGGTAATAATTTGTTCTTTTCAAAAATAGCTGGTAATAATTTTTTACAAAAATGTATTGCTGGTATTGAAACTTATTTTTACACTTTCATAGTGTTTTGAGTCCAGTTTGGGGTTAATTATTTGCCCATACCTGGTACCCTAACAGGTGCTACCACCACAGGTCAGGTTGACCCTGAGAACACCAGCAATTAAGAAATGGTTTCATGCTCCTCAAAACCTCCTGATCAGAGTCCTTGCTGCTGGATGTAGTTTATCATCTTATCCAGGATATGAATGTAGTTTATCGTCATACCCAGGATTTGGATGTAGTTTATTTTCATCATTTTATTTTTACTTTTATTTTGAGGTGCACATAATGAGGAAAGAGGGTTTAGAAAATCTGATACTCACAGGACATAGGACAATGACACAAACATAAGCTTGAGTAAATGGATGGCAGAACAAGGTTTAGGAGAAATAACAAAAGACACATTTATTAAGAGCTACAAAAACAAGAAATTGTGGAGAGCCATAACTGCCGACATCCTGAAGAGTTATGGCACATAAAGAAGCAGCCATAGTTTGAAGGAATTGTTTTTGATCATGACCTTACTACCACATTTATGGAAACTCCAATTAATATATGGAATTCTTAAAATGAAAAATGGACATAACAGGGATTAAACCAATGAGAACAATTTGCTGCACTGGATCAAAAAAAGGGTTCCATCAGGTACTTCCTAGGAAGAACACTGGTTATACCATAAAAGACACATAACAAATTATTCCACTGGATCAAAAAATGGTTTCCACTGGATATTTCCTAGGAAGAACACTTGTTATATCATAAAGACACATAAGAACAAATTATTCCACTGAATCTAAAAAGGTTTCCATCAAATATTTCCTAGAAAGAAAACTGGTTATATCATAAAAGACACATAAGAACAAATTGTTCCACTGGATCAAAAAATGGTTTCCATTGGATATTTCCTAGGAATAACACTGGTTATATCATAAAAGACACAAGAACAAATTATTCCACTGGATCAAAAAAAGGTTTCCATTGAATATTTCTTATGAAGAGTGCTGGTTGTAACATAAAGGTGACTTAGGAACAAATTATTTCATTGGATCAAAAATGTTTTCCATCAGATATTTCCAAGGAAGACTCTGGCTATATATAAAAAAAAAAACACATAAGAACAAATTATTCCACTGGATCAAAAAAAGAGTTCCATTGGATATATTTTCCATGAAAGACACTAGTTTTATCATAACACAAAAGAACAAATTACACCAGTGGATCAAATAAACGTTTCCACTGGATATTTCCTATGAAAGATACTGGCTACATCAGAAAAGAGTAATGTGAAAAAATTATTCCAGTGGATCAAAGTAAAGTGTTCTATTGGATATTTCCTAAGAATAGCAGATAGGGAAAGATAAATGAAAGGGAACAATATACTAGAGTAGATCAAATTAAGGCTTTAATTTCACATTAACGAAGGTTAATGGATACAACAGATACAGAAAGTAAAATAATATACACCTTTGAAACAAAGTAAGATTTTCATTTGACATACATTAGACCTGACAGGTAAAGTAATAATAAAAAATTCAATTGGCTATTTCTTTGAAAGAACAAACTGGCACAGGTAAATAAATTTGAACAAATTCTACTGGATCAAATAAAGGGTCAGGTTAGATATTTTCAGATGGCTGTCAAAGTTGAATGACAATTGAGGAAGGCTGGAACACAAATATCAGGCAAACCATCATTATTATTATTATTATTCTTTCTTTCTTTTCCTTTTAATGGAATAGATAGTCTCAAGTTTCTATTTTCTGCTACACTTGCATAGAATGTTTTACCCACAGTTCTCTAAATAGGACACCAGACATGAAAAGTATCAAAATAAGAACAACCTATTTCAATGGATCAAGTAAAAAGTTCCTTTCAACATTGATTGATTTGTTTTCTACAGCTTATCAACCCTTTGCAAGTTATTAGGTTGGTGCAAAAATAATGACGTAATAATGTCGTTTTTTGACGTAACGTCAAAAAACGACATTATTACGTCATTATTTTTGCACCAACCTAATATTTAAAGCCAGAAAATATTTTTAGATTGTAAGAATTTTTTCTTTTTGGAGATATTACTCGTTTAGTGATATAAGTCTTACTAATTAACCCATAACTGGGGAGAGATGAGTTGGATTCATAACTAATCAGAATTTGATAAACCAACAAAATTATGATGTGGATATAAAGTGGAGGATCAATTCTATATTACAGTCAATATATAAACTTATCCCTCACTTTGTGGCCATTGTAGTTCCTATACATTTATATTCCAGAGAATGTAAATAAATATAAAATAGATGCTTTTGTATCTAATCAGTATTCCATTGATTCATTGATTCTTTTTCTCTGGTTTCTCAACACTGTGTCGGTTATTTAAAGTCAGAAAATACAGATTGTAAAAACTGATTTTGTTTAATAAATCCTACTAATTTACCCATAACTGGGGGGAGAAGAGATGGATTTGCACCTTTCCCAAGGGTATTTGCATGTAAGTGAATATAACAAACCCAACTGGAATTGAAACTCTGCTACCCTATTAACAATTCCAAGCCATTATGCATTACACCACCCACACATCCACATTTACAACACCTGGTATTCCCAAGTGGCTATCCATCTAGGCACTGACCAGGCTTGATGTTGCTTAACTTCAGTGATTGTAAAGGAATGGGTATTTTAATGTGATATGGACATAAGCCACACAGATTCAGAAGGAGGACAGATTAATAGAAAATTGAATGTGGACCAACTGATGGTTCTGTTTGCTATTCCTGAGGAAGGAAACAAAACTTGATGTGTAATCAGCATTGTTGCCTGGCTGTGATGGCCCAATTTGGGAAAATAGGAAATTGTCAGTGACTAGAAATAAATGACTATAAAAGACACTGACAGCAATTTTGCTTCTGATCAGATACTCTGCAGTACAGACTAAAAAAAACATAACCAGCACTCAATATTATAAAAATATACCACAAAAAGATCATATTGGACAATACAGGTTTGTAAATAGCATTAAACATTATTTCATTTATGACATAAAAGCTAGGGCTGACATTTCAGTGTCTTGAAAATGTGTGTGTGTGTGTATATATATATATATATATATATATATATATATATATATATATATATATATATGGACACGTGGCTGAGTGGTTAAAATGTTCACTTTTTGACTTGGTTCAAAATTCCCCATGATCAATTTGACAGGAAGGAGACTTCCAGATGTTACTGGTCTGGAGTGGGGGATTGATCCCAGCATGTGGCACCTTTGGAAAGTGCCTGAAAGCCATACCATGGGTTGACCCAAGCGTTGTGAGTGAAATTGGGTAGATGGAACACTTGGAGCCATCGATAGCTGTGCCAGCACAAAGACACAAGTCACTGTGACCAAGGGTTTGAGTGTGCTGGTGGTGTTCAGATTGTTGATCATCCTAGATAACACGCTCTCTCCAAGAAACTGTAACTAAGGGCTGCTCAACATAGTTGTAGGATAAACCACAGGTTGGCTGTGGGTTTTGAACAAATACAAATGTGGCTGAGCAAGAGTCTGCAATAGGGATTGGCTAGTCGCTCTAGTAGACGGGGATCCTCAAATACAAGTGGCCAGCTATTATATATATATATATATGTATGTATGTGTTGAAAATGTATATATAGGTTTGCATATATAGGAAATATCAGTTTTTTAACAAAGTATGTCTACAGCAGCAGAAATGGTAAATGGAAAGAAACTCCAGTGGATCAAATAAATTCCTGAAAGTTTACAAGATATGATAGACACATGAGAAAGGCTGCAGAGTATATCAGCTGAAAATGTTCGATAAAAGCCAACAAAACGGGAAGAAGCTAATTTGAAAGTAGGAATGTTTAATAATTTTTTTGACTAGTCAAAATTAACAATTATAATAATGGTCTATCTTTGGTGCGCAAGGTTACGTGCGTAAGATACCAATTACTTACCTATATAGAGGTCTGGTATATATTCTACAACAGCCAAGTCAGGGGAAAGTTTCATATGATTCTTATCTGCTAGGATATTGCACACATGCCCCACAGTCATCTTCTCATCCACCAAAATACTTTTACTGCTACCATCTCTCCCAAATGCTCGCACAAAGAGCTGAGAAAGAAACAAAATAATATAAGAATTATTAAAAAAACAAAGCAAACAAAAAATATTTACATCATTCAGACTGTTATCCTCATCTTTATTGCCATACTCACAATGTTTCAGACGTTGTACCCTCTGGCCTTCTTCAGATGATTGGAATTTCAAAACTGAACCAGTTGAACAACTTTTGAAGGTTGTCCTGATGTTATGTGGACCACAGATCTTTTGTATTTTCTCCAATAATCCCTTCACATAGGGTAGGCAGACTGAAGCTGTTTTCTGAATGTTGTTATCCTCCTGTACACTTCTCTGACTAACTGGGATTGCAGCTTTTAAGCTAGTTATTAACTTTTTTTTTTTTTTATTTATTTTTTTATTGCAACAAAAATAATGAAAGAACACTTGGCTCACTGGATAAAGACATTGGTTATATCCAGTGATTAGATGCAAAGTTAAAAACCAGACTATAGCAGCGGTGAACCAAAAAACTTGGCGAGTTAAGTTAAAGGAAAATAAAGGAGACATCTGAAAGAGGTATGGCACATGGAACTAGAACAATCTACATTGGTGGATGAAATAAAGGGTTCAGTTTGAAATTCCAATCACCTGAAGAAGGCTGGAATGTACAATGGCCAAAATGTGAATATGCCAATGAAAATGAGGGTAACAGTCCAAATAATATGAATAATCATACCTCATCTTAGAGATATAGACAGAAACAAAAAATAATACTGAAAATATTTAGTTAAAATGCATGCATATAATTCTTAAGAAAAAGAAAAGAAACTCCAAAAGCTCACCCTTGTAGAAAATATATCATGGACAGAAAATGAGAGATCAATTTTATATTGTAACCTAGTGATAGACTGATCCCTCAGTTCTTAATTTTTCTATATTCATGACGATCTATATCAGCCTGTTTTGTTTCAATAGCATTCACATCTAATTGGGGCAAGAAATGATGTTAATTTTAATGCCCCCAAAATGAAACTTCTCTCTATCAGTCACCTGCAAGACACCTTCCTGCCTCCCGTGGATGATACTAACCTTCATGAGAGTAAATCATTCCACCTTCTCAAGCTTACATTCTTTGCTGACATGAAGTGAAAAGATTATATTGAAT
Organism: Acanthosepion lycidas; assembly: GCA_963932145.1. NCBI lineage: Eukaryota > Metazoa > Mollusca > Cephalopoda > Sepiida > Sepiidae > Acanthosepion > Acanthosepion lycidas. The sequence goes on from OZ010613.1 coordinate 35,946,763, forward strand.
CAATTTGCTAGGTCAGTTGCTAGAAAAGTTGGTTCACTGTGTTGTGCGAAAGTTTTTCTCTCTAGAATCTATTTAACATATTTACATATTCTTGATAAAACCCAAAGAAAAATCTGCAATGTTATTGGTTCTGACTTGTCATCCCAGCTTCACATAACAATGACTTTTTTTTTTTTTCAAGTACAAGTCTTACGATTTAACTCATAGGTGAAGGAGAGGAAATGGATTCATACCTTTTCCAAATGTAAGTGAATTTAATGAACTTGCCTGGAATTTGAATTTAGCTTTCTGATTTCTTGTTCCAAAATGTTATCCATCACACCCACCCACCCACATATGAAACTAGAGCAGCTTATAAAGAATTGGTTTGTCATTGTTATTATTAAAAGAACCCCACCACCACCATCTTATGGCTTTCAGAGATTCTGTAAATTTCTATAGTCCAACTTCAAAAATCTAGATTGATTTGTTTTATGGTTTGTTAAACACATTCTTATTTTAATGCCAAAATGTATTTTGTATTGTAATAGCATATTTTCCGGCTTACAAGGGGCACTTTTCCTTGAAAAATATGTGTGCATCTTCCAAGATGATTGTAAGGAAACACTTAGTCTCAAGTAAGCTTGGACAGTCACTTAATTGGCTTGACTGAGACAACATGGATTTGTATTTTGATTGTTGAGTCGTTACACTATAATGTTAACTATCTAATTCATCCTTTTATATGACATAACCTCAGTACTTAGCTGTAGTTATTTCCAAGACTATAAACCTTCATGGAGCTGAGCTACAAGCTTAAACATGCTCTGTTTACTAACAGCAGTGAGAGACTTTCTGCTCTTGATTTGTATGTCATTGCCATACAAACAAAATTACAAAAAGACTGCTTTAAGAAAAACAATATTTGATGAATTTGCTAGTGTAAAACGGATATAAAGAAATACATCACTTTTAAATTGTTACTAAGTATTATACCAATCCCCCATATTTGGATCAGTCCTTAATTTTCGTATATCCATGAAAATCAATCTCACTCTGTTCACAGCTCAGTTTCTATAGTGTTTGCTGCTATCTCAGTTTATTCTTCACTGTTAAATTATTGAAGTGTATCAGTTTCTTATTGCTATTAAGTATTAGGTTGGTGCAAAAATAATGACGGTTTTTGACGTATTTTTTAACGTCAAAAACCGTCATTATTTTTGCACCAACCTAATATTAAAATAGATCCCTATTTCATGACCATGGGCAGATTTTATTCATTTCCATAGTCCAAAGAGGGTAAAAATAATGCAGAAAAACCTGCTTTTACAAACAATATTCCAAGAATTAAGTCGTGTAAAGTTGGTATAAAGAATGGAAGAGGGTCACTTTTATGCTGTTACTCATAATTATACTAACCACACATATTTGGACTATATCGCATTTACTGTATGGTTATAACATAAAATAGGGGGATCATTTTTATATTGTTATTTAGATCTATACTGATCCCCCATATTTGGGCCACATCATATTTTCTATATTTCAGAGAGAAGAAAACTAACTTAAAAACAGGCCTTAAATATATTTCAGTTATGTGCCTTTAATGATACATGCTTAGATGATCATGTATCTTTTGACTGACGAGGCAGATTTTCTCCCGCAGCAGGTTGCCATTTCTTTCTGTGGTAGACCAGTTAGAATTTCTTTCTGTGATAGACCAGTTGCCATCCAAAGCTACAGAACCTGGTCTGTCCTGCTGGAGGGGAGAAGAAGAGGATTCATACCTTTCCCAAGGGTATTAGCATGTAAGTGAATGTAATGGATTTGACTGGAATTCAAACTTGGCTCTCCAATTCCTCAATCCAAGCCACTATCCACTACTCCACTATGCCTAAATATATTAAAAAGTCATAAAATATGGACTCAAATAGTGGGGGATCAATTTTGTATTGTTCTTTAGTATTATATTGATCATCCAGTTTTGGGGATAGAGATTTGAAAATACTTTTGGATTACATAAGTTGCTTTTCTCGCTAGTTCTAAGTTTAATAATATTTTATGTTATAAAAAATCTGTGTGTGTGTGTGTGTATTGGCAGTGGGGATATTTTTTACCCTCACAATTCCATAGCTTGGGAGGGGAAAATAAAATGCTGTGACTAAGAAAAGCACTCCCACTCCCTGAACATGTTGTAGAAAAGAGTCAAAAAATAAGACTTAGAAAAAGGGTGCAGTTCATACTGAGGCAGAGGTTTAACGTGAGGTTTTATTTTGAATCTATTTATAACAAATCATAAGTGCCTCTCCTCAATTCTAAGTAGCAGAGGTTGGTGAGAGGGGGTGTGGCAGATTTATTTTGAACAGCAAGGAAAGGAAATTGATATTACCCTCGTGCAATGTGAGGAGTGGATATGCATGGGGTTGGAGTTAAATTAAATCAATAAAACTAAACAAAAAAAAAAAAGAAAACTTTTGAAAAGAAACTTTATGTAAATCAAAATTGGATCTCACCCCAGGTTAAAAAGTAAGTATCCAAATACATGATATTAGTAATAGTGAAATTGGTCATTTCCATGCAGGAAACATTTTACATTCATTGACCAAACACATAGTGTTACTGTTCGTTAAAATTTATAAAATCCTTTTGGCAATGTTTAACCTCCATACCTGCTAAAAAACAATGCTTCAAAAGGACAGTTACTCCCTTGACACTTCTATTATTGTATAGACCTTTGACTGCCTCAGCAATGTTTATTGTTTTAAAAAGCAATGATTAAAATTGTAATAAAACCGAAATACATTAAAGTAAATTTATATATTTTCTTTATTCTTGAAAATGGATAAATGTTAACTACTTTTTTTTTTTTTAAGCATTTCACCCCAAGCAAGGGGGGAAGCCAGTAGGACGCAAGGGGTTACAGAAAATATAGAGCGAGATCAGATAGGAGTGATAGAAGAGAGTATGAGGAGAAGGGTAGTAGATAGATCAAGGCAACTGGAGATGTCAATTGACATTACATTTGAATAGATAGAGATTATAGCTCTCAGGGAAACTGGAAGAGGGAAGTGAGTTCCACAAGCAAGAGGTGCGAGACATGAAGCTATTAGAGTAGAAGAGACGGCTACATTTAGGAGTTTCGACAGTGAAGGGGTGAGAGCGGGATGCCAGCCTCGTAGGGCGTTTGAACTCATGAAGTCTGGGAACCAGCGAATGCAGCTCCTCGGAGCAATTACCATGAAAGTATTTGTAGAACAGACAGAGAGGCGACGACGCGTCTGTGAGAAAGTGACTGTAGACGAGACGACAGAGCAGGACCAATTATATTGCATATCCGCCTCTGGAGCCTATCAAGAACCCCGAGGCAAACAGAAGGGGCACCAGACCATATATGGCAGCAATACTCCATGCAAGAGCGAATTGATGATTTGTAGATCTGGAGGATTGATTCCAGGGAGAAAAATTTCCTGGCACGGCACAGGGAGCCAACTTCTATTTATTTATTGCTTATTTACACAAATAATTTTATATTTTCAAGATTATAAAAATATGTAAATCAACTATAATGAAATATTTATCAGTTACCATTTTATAAAGAAATAAATATGAAAAAATTTTTTTTTTATTCATAAATTTATAAAAATGTCTGAACAAGAAAATTTAAAACAACAATGAAAACTAATTATAAACTTTGAAAATATTCATTTTCTGGATATTTCTTTTATTTGTTCTCATGACAAATTCACTAAAATAGGTTGAGAGCATCTTTTATATATTTTGATAATTTTGTCATTTTTTATAAAATTTTGACTAAAAAGATTGCTTTTCAAATATATCTTTTTTATAAAATAGTAAATAATAAAACTTTATAAAGGTAAATAATAAATATTGCAATTGTAGTTGGTTCACATTTTTATAATCTTGTAAACAAACTATTCTATAGTTAATAGACTCTCCCACCTATAATAAGTAGGAGTAGTAAGAGTAATGAGGGAGTCGCGCAGTCGCTCAGTGGGTTGGTCAGTCAGTCGATGCGGGACAACCGTTAGTCAGATACTAAAGTATCAGCGACCACAACTAGATTTCTCTGCATCATTACCTATTATATCAATTTCCTAACGTTTTGTACATCGAACATATTTTAGGACCGACTTAGTACAAATACAAGCCTCCACTGTGAAACCACTCCATAACACAAACATTGCTGAGGGAGTCAAAAACGTATACAGTAATAGCAATGTTGAGGGTATAAACATTCTTTTGACACAGTATTCTTTTGGTGGTATGAATGTTAAACATTGCCACCTTTTTCTTGTAACAGTTATTCAAGAAATTGGAAATTGCTCTTTCTCGTACTGATGGGAATTTCCTTCCAAACCTTTTGTTTAAAGTATTGAGGAAAGTTAACATCTTGGTAATATCTTTATTTAGTGACATGTACTAGCTATTTTTGCAGATGTTGAAAGTCTGCAAGTGATGTGGTTTTTGCTATTTGGTAAAGGCCCTTGTGTGTGACTTTGTAGTGCCAGTCTATAGGGTTTGATGAAGGATCATCTTCTTTAAAAAATCACAAGAAAATGACAGATATTGATTTATTCATTTTCTATGGCTTACCATCTCTTTGCTGGTTATTTAAAGCCAAAAAATGTTTTAGATTATAAGACCTTTTTTGAGATAATAGTGATTTTAGTGATACAAGTGTTACAAATTAACCCATAGATTGGGGGGGAGAGAAGAGATGGATTCTTTCCTAATCAGAATTTCATAAACAAACAAGAAGTTATAATGTTGATATAAAGTGGGAGATTAATTCTATATTACAATCTATATATAAATTGATCACCCTCTTTTTAGCTACATTTAATTTCTATAACATTCATATACTGGAGAATCTAAATAAATCTAAAAGACATGCCTGTGTAGCTAATCAGCATTTGATCGATTGATTGATTTGTTTTCTATGGCTTACAAAAAATTTGCAGGTTATTTAAAGCCAGAAAATATTTTTATATTGTAAGAATTTTTTATGAGATAATAATGGTCTTAGCAATACAAGTCTTACTAAATAACCCATAGCTGGGGGGAGAATTGATGGATTTATACATTTCCCAAGGTTATTTGTCCATAAGTGAATATAACGAACACAACTGAAATTGGAACTCCACTCTCTGATTAACAGTTCTGTGTCATTATCCATTACACCACCCAAATATCCAGGCTTACAGCACCTGGTATTCTCAAACAGTCACCTATATAAATACTGTTCAGGCTCAACATTGCTTAACTTTGGTAATTGTTCAGAAACTAGCGTTTCAACATGATATGGCTGTAAGTGATTTTTAATATAAGGACAATCTCTAATCTTACATGTAAAGAAACAAAAAATAAATAATTTTTATTTTATTTTTTTCTCTCTCTCAAAAATGCTGGCCTCTGTGTGTGTGTGTATATATACATAAGCTTAAAGCTTTTCTGATCAGAACTGAAATGGCTGACTGTGCCAAGAATGTCAAGCCAAGTGTTAATCCTGGAAATATGTCATTGGGATTTCTTCATTTTTGCTTGTCCCAAAATGTCTTTAATTACAGAGCTGCAATTCAAGACATAATTAAAGACAAGTTTATGAAAGTTTCTATTCTCTTTCACTCTCTTCTCATTCTCGTCGTTTCATTGGTAGAAACGAATACAGAAACTAGGTCAGGAGGTCACAATCCAAAACATTCTCATATTGTTTTCTGGTTAGAACTGATGTACTCTATATTGGAAGCAACTTGGCATATTTCTCCAAGTTTGTGTTGTTAATTTTATGGAGTTGGTAAATGGGCCATTTCCACAAAAATATATAAAATTAAAATTATGCCATCCCTTTAAATATGAATTCCTAAAATAATTTAAAAAATACAATGTATACAATAATTTGAAAAATACACAATAAATACAGATTAATTAGAAAAAAAACAAACTGCGGATATTAATTAAAAAAATACAATCTATGAAAATTTTTTAAAATACAAGCTGCAGAAATTAATTTTTAAAATATATACTACAGAAATTAATTTTTTAAAATACAAGCTAAAGAAATGATATTTTAAAATCCAGGCTTAAGAAATTAATTTTAAACACCCACTTTACAGAGATGAGTTAAAATATAAGCTACAAAAATTAATTTTAAAAATATAGTTCAGGGAAATTATTTTAAAAATTATATATATATATATATATATATATATATATATATATATATATATATATATATATATATATATTTATATACAAATTTTATTCCATGTGTACCAACCCTGTACTATATAGATATATATATATAAAAAGTTTAATACCACTGTTTCCTGGTTTGATTCAACTCTGACCACTAACCTTTTATGTGTTATATATATATATATATATACATATATATATATATATAGGAGTAGATATGTCCTCCTATACTTCTAATGTCTGCCTAAACATTGAAATTTTATTTACTAATTATTTTTATTTTTTTCCCTCCTCAACAGTGGTATACAGGTTAACCTATTGCCTGGTTCACACTCCTCCCTGGTCTTTTGAACAAGAGTAGAGGCTTATCTCTTGTTTCCTGTTTAGAATTGGGTTGCCAGTTCTTTCTAAAGTCTACTTCAACTCAATAATTCAAATGTCTCCATCTAGACTCTGAAATTTTATTTATAATTATTTATTTCCTTTTTTTTCTCATTTCCTCCTCAATAGAAGTGGGTAGTTTTGCCTATTGTTAGATTTACATTCTTTCCCGTTCTTTTGAACAAAAGTAGAGGTTCATCCCTTGTTAGGATTAAAGTTTTGGCTCCTTCTAAAGTCTTTTCATTCTATTTCACTCCCAGCAGCTACTTCCAACTTAGTGGCATTATCACCTTGCTTGGGGTGAATTGATTAAAAGTAATATATATAAATTAATTTTAAAAAATATAATATAAATAAAAATAATATAAATATAAAAAATATAATATAAATAAAAAATATAATTTAAATAATGAATCAGGAAACACTTTGAATGTCTCAAAACCTAACTCTTTCTAATTAAAATATACAAATTAATAATTAGCACTTAAATACTCCCAATTCTTAGTGGTTAAAGTGATTTTTCATTTTGTAAATTTCTTTTCTTCAGTCAAAAATAATTAGAGTCTGGAACACCCGGTCTCACATTTCTAAATAATAACCCTACCCATTTACAATAGAGTCACTCTTAATAAAAGTGATGATTGTTGCCCTGGTGTCTTTCTGGGATCAAGTTGCCGTCTCCACACCTGTTACACTTTGAAACAAAAGGTCAAGGTTATTGACTGATGCTTCCCAAAAGAGGAAGTAATGAGCACCCCCTTACCGGACAATTTCAGGCACCATACACATGTTATTACAACCTTGCGTCAAATCTACCATAATGAGGTACAACAGGTAAATAGATACAATAAAAGTGCTGAAAATGTACTCTTGCAAGAATAACTACCTTGGCACTGAAGATCCATCCTCTACACTGTACCAGTCATTGCACTAAATAGAAGATTCAATGCATTCCCTAATGGCTACAGTTTGAATATAAATTCAGAGTGAGACAAAAGTAATGGCATTTTTTTTATTAACATTTAATGAAAAATAAAATACAGTAGTTTAAGAAAATTTATTAGTATTGTCATATAAAAAATTTATTTGTTATGATTAACAAACTATTTAACAAGTTCAAAATGCTTCCCTTTATGTTCAATAGGCTCCCCTTCATGTCCAAAATGTGCCCCTTTATGTTCAAAATGCCCCCCTTCATGTTAAAAATGATCCCCTACATGTTCAATATAATGCTGAACATTACCAGCAACACTTCTACAAATCATTTGACACATTTCCACATTAATTTTAGAAAATTTCTCAGAAATTTCTTGTTTTAATTCAGGAATTGTTTTCCGTTTGAACCCGTAAAGATCTTTCAGCACACCTCACAAGAAAAAGTCTGGTGGTGTTATGTCTGGTTGTGATGACCACTGAATTTCTCCATGTCATCCTATCCTTCATAACTCAAAAAAAGAAAAAGGGCGTCATTTTTATCACACACATTTTTTTATTTTATTTTAACACAATTTACAAGAGGCAGCATAAGAAATCCTGTTGTCTTTTCTAATGTTACAACTTGTATTAAAGCCTTTAAATCTGAGAAGTTTTTGAATCCAAGAACCACACTGCTAATATGTGATAAGAATCACTGTCATTTGCAATTAGAAATAAAGTTGTGACAGATTCCAGATGCCATTCCTATTTTGACATCCAGATATTGCACAACAAATGAAATATATCTAAAATTTAAAGTTCAATATCATAGATATGGCTTTGTTGTCAGGGACAGGGGTAACCTCAATATCCTTGGGGAAAAAGGAATCATTGCAGAATTTGCCTTGAATGTCGCCATGAGCCACAATTACAACAAAAATAGAGGGAGTGCAAAATACACTAAGTGAATATATATATATATATATATATATATATATATATATATATATATATATATTTGTTGTCAAGTGGTTAGAAAGTTTGCTTTCTGACCATGAGACCCAGGTTTGAATCTCACCATAGTCGATTTGTCAGGAAGGAGACTTCCTAATATCATCGGAATGGATTGAGGTCAATCCCAACATGTGGCAGCTTTGGAAAGTGCCTGAAAACCATACCACATGTCGACCCAATCCTTGTGAGTGAAACTGGGTAGACGGAACTCTTGCGGGACATCAATAGCTGTGCTAGTACAAAGCCACAACTCATTGTAGCTGAGGGCTTGAGCAGGCTGACCTTGTTCAGATTGTTGATCATGCTAGATATTAGGTTGGTGCAAAAATAATGTCGGTTTCTCACATAGTAACATATGTGAGAAACCGATATTATTTTTGCACCAACCTAATAACACGCTCTTTCCCAGAAACTGCTCAGCATAGATGCAGTATAAACCACAGTTGGGCTCTGAGGGTGTTAAACAAACACAAATGTGCCTGAGCGAGCGTCTGCAATAGGGATTGGCTAGCCACCCTAGTAGACGGGTATCCTCGAATACAAGTGGCCAGCTATTGTGTGTGTGTGTGCGCAATACATCTAAGTACTCTATGTCCTGGGTATAACGATAAATTACATCCAGTAGCAAGGTTTCTGATCAAGAGGTTTTGATGAGTGTGAAACCACCTCTTAATTGCTGTTGTTCCCAGGTCCACTCTGACCCACCTGTTAGGGTCCGAGCTATGAGCAAATGGTTAACCCAAAAACTGAGGTCAAAACATTATGAAAGTATAAATATAGGTTTTTATAGTAAAAATACCAGCAATACATTTTTGGAAAAAATAATAACAGTGATACATTTGACTCTTGACAAAAATATGCCAATGAAACCTGATCTACAAAGTGATTTCTTGGAAAGAATACATATTCTATTCATACAACCTTATCCTAACAATTTTGTCAGCATTAAATAACCTATTGAGGTTGATATGCTGCAACACAAAATAAACCAAACCTGAACCTATCTAAGCACTTGACAGACATGCAAATATGACAGTTTTAACTTGAAAAAAAAATGTCTAAGAGACTGTGGGTCAACTAATACACATAAATTTGCTGATATCTGGTAGGAGCTTTTGATATATACAAAAATTCTATAACCTGTGTGCAAAACTTCCCAGCAACTCCTCTTTTGAAAATTAGAGACTGAATATTTCTAAAGTCTACTTCAAATCTATGCTTCTAAAATCTCTACCACAACGCTGAAATTTTATTTACTATTTATTTTTTTATTTGTTCCTTAATAGGAGTAGATAGGTTTGCCTATTGTCCGGTTCACACTCCTCCTCATTCATTTGAGCAGGATTACAGGTTTATCCTTTGTTTCCTGTTTAGGATCAGTTCTCCAGCTCCTTTTAAAGTCTTTTCATTCTCTCCCACTTCTACTAGCCCATTGCATCTTAGTGGCATCATCACCTTGTTTGGGATGAATTGATTAAAAACAAAAATAAAGAATGCTGGTAATTTTTGTATTTTTAAAAAAAATCTACATTGTTAAAATTAGGCAGTACCTAAAAGACCTCTTCCTACCTCCCACCATTGTGGCTGATACTAACCTCCAGGAAAATGACTTATTGCACCTCCTAAGCTAACATTCTCAACTGATATGAAGTGGAAAGATTATATCAAGCTCATTGCTATGTCTGGTACTAAGAAAGTTGGTCCAATGTTGTGCTAGACAATTTTTTACATTATTTACATTATTCGGACTATTGTCCTCATCTTTGTCGCCATATTTATTACAACATTTCGGCCTTTCAGTATCTGTCTCTATTTATGAGATGAGTTATTATGTATATTATTTACATTATTCGGACTATTGTCCTCATCTTTGTCGCCATATTTATTACAACATTTCGGCCTTTCAGTATCTGTCTCTATTTATGAGATGAGTTATTATGTATATTATTTACATTATTCGGCCTATTGTCCTCATCTTTGTCACCATATTTATTACGTTTTGGCCTTTCAGTATCTGTCTATATTTATGAGATGAGGTATTATGCACACTATTTACATTATTCGGACTATTGTCCTCATCTTTGTCGCCATATTTATTACAACATTTCGGCCTTTCAGTATCTGTCTCTATTTATGAGATGAGTTATTATGTATATTATTTACATTATTCGGACTATTGTCCTCATCTTTGTCGCCATATTTATTACAACATTTCGGCCTTTCAGTATCTGTCTCTATTTATGAGATGAGTTATTATGTATATTATTTACATTATTCGGCCTATTGTCCTCATCTTTGTCACCATATTTATTACATTTTGGCCTTTCAGTATCTGTCTATATTTATGAGATGAGGTATTATGCACACTATTTACATTATTCGGACTATTGTTCTCATCTTTGTCGCCATATTTATTACAATGTTTCGGCTTTTCAGTATCTGTCTATATTTCTGAGATGAGGTATTATGCACACTATTTACATTATTCGGCCTATTGTCCTGATTTTTGTCACCATATTTATTACAACATTTTGGCCGTTGTACACTCCGGCCTTCTTCATGTGGTTGAATGTTGAACTGAACTTAGCCGGGTATTGAAGTGTGAGTTCAATACCCAGCTAAGGCAGTGGAGAACTGTCAGGAGATAACTGATAACTGACATCCATTAAACATGGCACGTGGAACTAGAACAGTCTACCCCAGTGAGCAAAATAAAGGGTTCAGTTTGACATTCCAACTACCTGAAGAAGGCAGGAGCATACAATGTCCGAAATGTTATAATAAATATGGCAACAAAGATGAGGACAATAATCCGAATAATGTACATAATACCTCATCTCAGAAATATAGACAGATACTAGACAATTTTTCTCTCCTGAATCTATCTTGCATATGTGTAAGTCTATCCATTCAGCTATGTTTTGAATATTGCTGCTACATATTGTCTGGTGCTCCTGCTGTATCTCTAGAGATTCATGCTAAAATCCAAAGAAGAATCAGCAATATTATTGGTCCTGACCTGGCATCTCAGCTTCAGTCACTTTCCCACCACTGTCATGTAGCTTCTCTGAGCCTTTTTCTACAAATATTTTCATAGTAATTGTTCAGGTGAACTCTTTGCTACGGTACCTAGACTTTATGAATTTAAGCACGGTACTAGATTGGCAGCAAGATCTCATCAATTTATAGTTGATATGGCTAAATGTAACCATAAGCTCTATGCTGACAGTTTCTTTCCTTGCACTTCTCACTTGTGGATCTCTCATCTGGCTTCATGCTTTCCAGGCAATTTTGATCTTCAAAAATTTAAATGCAATGTCAATTGTTATCTACTGTCTTCTTGATTATTCTTCTATTGTTCTCACTCCTTAATAATGTTTCTCTTTTCTCTTATTCTTTCACACTCAGTAACAAGTCTTAGTGGCTTTACTATCTTGTATGGGGTGAAATGATTTAAAAAAAAAAAAAAAAAAAAAAAAAAAAAAAGGAGAGTGATTCCTTGTGCTTTTTTTGGTCTGACATTTTCTGCTGACATGAAGTGTAAAGATTATATTGAATTAATTGCTAAGTATGATGTTTGAAAAGTTGTTTCACTATGCTGTGCTAGACAACTTTTCTTGAAAAATTCAAAAATATATTTCTTCAATAGAAATAAAATAAGATTCACAAGAATAAAATTGCTGCAAATTATGCAGCCATATTATTTTGTTTGTTGGTAATATGATTTCCAAAGGTTAGGATTTTATAAATAATATTCTTATTAATGGTTTGTAATTGCAAAAAATTAAACTAATTACTAAAACCCCAATCTTTACAAATCATATTTCCTGCAAAGGAATAGATGTTTATATTGAATAAGATCTGTTTTTCAATGTGTTCTATTAATAGTGACTTAAGCAAAGAACTCCTTGCAGATTTTTTATTTTTATTTTTGAGAAAAAAAATGTTTTTTTCTCTTTTTAACCAGACAGAAGGAAGCATGGTGGAGTAATGGATAGCAGCACAGATTGAGGAATCAGAGAGCCAAGTTTGAATTCCAGTCGAATCCATTACATTTACTTACTTGCTAATAATACCCTTGGGAAAAGTATGAATCCTCTTCTTTTCCCCCCAGCTATAGGTAAATAGCAGGACAGACCGGGTTTTATAGCCTTGGATGGCAACTGGTCTACTGCAGAAAGAAATGGCAACCTACTGCTGGAAAAAATCTGCCTCGTCAGTCATGTATCGAAAGATCAAGCATGGGACATAACTGACTGACTGATGTGCTAATACCCTTCAAACGGTATGAATCCTCTCTTTGCCCCTCAGCTATGGGTAAATAGCAAGACAGACCTGGTTCTATAGCCTTAGATGACAACTGGTCTACAGCAGAAAGAAATGGCAACCTACTGTGGGGAAAAAAATCTGCTTCATCAGTCATGTATCAAAAGATCACCTAAGCATGCATCACGTATGGCATATAACTGACTGAACCAGACAGAAAACTGTACTTTTAACATAAATGCATACATAGAATTCTATATTTTTATCACTTTATTTATAAAATGACCATGATTTTCAGTTTGAGAAAAAAAAATGTATAAGTTTTCACAAGTTTTAGAAATAAATGGTTGCCTGTTTGTTTAAAGAAGGAAAAAAAATAACTAAAGATAGTCATTTGACTTTATGTTCATCAAGGCTGAAGTGAAGAAATTTTCTGTCGATTCTTCTTGCATTTCTTCCCTGGGTGCCACCCATTCAGCCTTTCTTCCCTGTATGCCCATGTTGGTATTTCTGTCTTGTGTGTCCATGTCATTATTTCTTCCCTGTGTGCCCACATTGACATTTCTTCCCTTTGCCACCCACTCAGCCTTCCTTCCCTGTGTGCCCACATTGACATTTCTTCCCTTTGCCACCCACTCAGCCTTCCTTCCCTGTGTGCCCACATTGACATTTCTTCCCTTTGCCACCCACTCAGCCTTCCTTCCCTGTGTGCCCACATTGACATTTCTTCCCTTTGCCACCCACTCAGCCTTCCTTCTCTGTGTGCCCACATTGACATTTCTTCCCTTTGCCACCTACTCAGCCTTCCTTCCCTGTGTGCCCACATTGACATTTCTTCCCTTTGCCACCTACTCAGCCTTCCTTCCCTGTGTGCCCACATTGACATTTCTTCCCTTTGCCACCCACTCAGCCTTCCTTCCCTGTGTGCCCACATTGACATTTCTTCCCTTTGCCACCCACTCAGCCTTCCTTCCCTGTGTGCCCATGTTGGCATTTCTTCCTTGTGTGCATACTTAGACATTTCTTCACTTTGTGCCACCCACTGAGCCTTTCCTTCCTGTATGCCAACATTCACATTTTTTTCTGTGACACCTTCAGTATTTCAAACCATGTGCCTGCATTTCTTCTCTATGTGTCGACCTCAGCAAACTATATCTGTTTCTAGTAGGAAAGTATATATAAAAACAGCACTTTTATACATTCAATGAGTTTCTCTCATAATTATTCAGCATAGTCTGGCAAAATGCCGCCACAGGAGAGTATCCAGCAAGGAACAAACTATAGTAGCAATGGTCAGCAACATAAACTTGTTAACCATCACACTGCAGCAGGTGCATCTGTATGGATACTCACTAAGCTAAGGATGTGTGAGTGGGACAACGGTTATTAGCAGAGAAAATAGAATTGGTTGGCTAATTTCAAAGTTTGTTGTGTCCAGTTTGCAATCATGTCCTTGGGAAAATTATAAATTCATCTTTTCTTTATCCCCCACCAAGCTATGGGTAAAATAAGAGGAAAAGGAAATGGTACAATAATGGTATTATTAAGATGTTAACTTTCCTCATTACCAAGAGCAAAAGTTTGTAAGGAAACCATATCAAAATTAGAAAGAGCTATGACGATTAGCGAACTTGTAAAGTCTAATTTCCTGAAAAACTGCTTTACAAATTTTAACACTGTTTGGTCAATGAATGATGATTTTTTCCTGTATGGAAACAGATAATTTTACCATTCTCAAACCACTCCATTATCTTTCCCAAGAATACCCATGGCAATTCCCAATTCTCGGATATTAAAGAAAAGAAAAATCATGGATAGTTATGATTGCCTATTTATTGAATGGATATGGTTTCTTTTTAATTTTTAAACTCAACTTAGTTTGTCTCAAGGACAAAATGGAGAGTCATTAATTAATGACTAATTTACAAGTGAACTTGACTTCAAGATGAGTACAATTCATTTCTCAATAAATAAATAAAGTGCAAGTGGTGTAATTGTTATTGGCATGAATAATGAAATCAGCATGCAGTGTTCAAATTCTGTCAAAGACTGTTGTGTTCACTTTGCACTTATACTCTGATTAAAAGCATGAATTCAGCTCCTTTTCACCTACCCCAAGCTATAAGCATGATAGATAGAGAAAGCAATGGGAAACCATTCTTCTGCTATTTGTAAGAGGTCTTATTCCCTGAAAAAATACATTTTGAACATAAAAATCCTGGTTTTGACAGTTATAAGTGTTTATAGAAATTCATATATCATTATATATTAAATAAACATAGATACCCTATTTCAGAGCATAATAAAAATTTGGGTTTGGTTTGTTTTACAGCATATCAACCTCAATGGGTTGTTTAATGCCAACAAAAATTTTTATTTCTGGCAATATTTTTTCTTCAAAAATGTATAGCTGGTAATATCTTTTTTTTCCAAAAATGTATTACTGTTAATAAATTTTATTTTAAGTATTTTTGGTATTAAAACCTATTTTTCCACTTTCATAGTTTTGACCCCAATTTGGGGGTTAACTATTTAACCATAGTTGGGATCCTAACAGGTGCTACCTCCCCGGGTCAGGGTGGACCTGGTAACACCAGCAATTAAGAAGCAGTTCTAGACTCATCAAAACCTCCTCATCAGAGGCCTTGCTGTTAGACGTAGTTTATTGTCTTACCCAAGATGCGGATGTAGTTTATCATCATACTCAGGATGGATAAAAATTTTGTTTTTCTTGTTTTTGCTAGAAAAGAAAATTACACAACTTTTTTTTTTTTCTAGCATGCTTGTGTAAATGGATGGCAGAACAAGAAGGGGTAGGGATAATTTAAAAAATATATATTGCTAAGTGATATCAAAGGTAGGAAGTTGTGGAAAGCCATGATTGTCCACATCTTGAAGGAACACAACACATAGATTATTATGATTTCTGCAACTTATTATAACAGGTGGATATGTTTTTCTTCTGTGTTCGTGTTCTTTGTTTTTTTTAAATTTTGTATGAAGTATAAAAAAATAAAAATACAGAATTTAAAAAATGGAAGAAAATGAATACAAAGAGTTAAGTAAAAATAGCAAACAATATAATTTATTTTTCATAGTCTGTTGAATTCATTATACCACAGTAAATAGCAAATGTTTTGTCTGTCTGTATCGTCAAATATGAGGACTATTAAGGTTTTGTAAAAAAAAAAAAAGATTCTTTGCCTCCTGAGTGCCTCCCAAATTTATGTGTTAAAATAGATGTTAGCAATACTAACTTATTCTACCCTCCCTGAAAAACTAAGATTTGACAAGAAATTTCTATCTACACCTAGTTCTTAGACCCCTTTGCACCCCTAGACACAGGAGAGTATTTCAGTGATTAAACAAAATACTTTTAAGCAACTCCGCATATTATCTTTTTCTTTATTATAAAAATATGACTTATTTTATTAAGATCTATATTTGACTATGAATTTTTTTTTTTAGCTTTTCACCCCAAGCAAGGTGGGAGCGCCACCAGTATGCAAGGGGTTATAGAAAGTGAGAGCAAGAGAAGAGAAGGATGTGGAATAGATCAATGTATCTGGAGATATCGATTGACATTTATTATTTAGTTATTTTTACAGATACAAATATATAAGTAAACGCTCTGTTTATAATAAACAGAGCGTTTACTTAAATATTTGTGTCTATAAAATAATGTATAAACAAAAAAATTTTTTTTAAGCATTCAATCCCAAGCAAGGCGGGAAGCCACTAGCATGCAAGGGGTTACAAAGTTGGAGCGAGAACAAAGAGGAGTGATAGAGGAAAGGATGGAGAGAATGTTAGGGGATAGATCAATTGACGTTACATTTGAATAGTTCGAGATTATAGCTATCAGGGAAGCAAGTAAGAGGAAGGGAGTTCCACAGATGGGAAGTGCGAGACATGAAGCTATTGGAGTAGAAGAGACAGCTGCTTTTAACCCTTTCGAGAGTAAAAGGGTGGGACTGACATACCAACCTAGTGGCACGTTTCAATTCATGCAGTTTGGGAACAGGTGAAAATAGCTTGTCGGAGCAGTTACCATGAAAATATTTGTAGAAGAGACAGAGAAATAGAAAAAGATGCCTCCCAAAAGCTAAGCAAATTAATAAGAAACAGGAAAATTTTGTCAAAAAAGAGTACTGAACAATCTCATTAAAGATGAAAAAAAGAGACTTGAATGATCAGAAATGTTGTTCTACAAAAGGATACCAAGAATACCATGGACTGAACATGTGAATAACAACAAAGTTTTAGAGAAAATGGAAATATTAGATTGGTGCAAAAAATAATGTCGTTTTCTCACATGGTAACATATGTGAGAAAACGACATTATTTTTGCACCAACCTAATAAAAAGAACATTTCTAGAATCTGGAAGAGAGTTGAAATTTCTAAGGTACATAATGAGAAAAGGAAGCTTGGAAAATTTGATACTCACAGGACAGATTGAATGCAAGAGGGACAGAGAAATGCAGTGAATCAACTATGTAACCAGCTTGTGTAAATGATAGATAGATAGATAGGGAATCAGTTGAAATTTGTAGAAAAGAGTCCTTGGAAAATTTGATACTGAGTAAATATTGAATGCAAGAGGGACAAAGAAAAGCAGCAAATAACCTAGCCAATGAGATTATGTAAATGGTTGGCAGAACAGGTATTAGGAGAGACAACAAAAAGCTGATGAAAAGCTACAAAGCTGAGGAAATTGTGGAGAGTGATAACTGCCCACATCCTGAAAGGACATAGTACATGAAAAAAGATATGACTTTTTTCTACTTGAAAATTTAAGTTGAAATTATAATTAATTTTTCTTTATCATGACTTTTATGACCCAAATGAAGCATGCCTTATAGTGACTTCCATGACTTTTGTCACTTTTTCCAGTCACTGAATAGGCAGCCTAACTCATTCTCCAAAATCTTAGCCTAGTCTGCCACATGGCTACACTTACAGAGTACCTAAGGGAGATCAAACTTGCAGATTGGTCTGTGAGACAAGTGAAGCTTGCTGTATTACCACCTCTCTCTTTTATCTTGGTTTTATTTTTTTAACATTTTCTTGTTTGATGAAAGAGCCAAGGAAGTCATCAAATGAGTCAGCCTCTATCTGGGAAGGGCAGTTTCTGCTGGTGAGGGAGACATGTGACGGTGGCAGAGAAGGAGGAAGTTAACTCACTAAAAGAAGTAAGGGAATGGTTAGGGGGAATGAAGGCGATGACAGAAAGTGAAGTGTGTGCACCATTCTCCCTACGGACTCGTGTGAACGTGCATCATTCTATTTGCGTTACTTGTCGACTGCTTATCACAAAGAAGCCTATAAACAACATGGCCAGTCGGTCAGTTAGCTGCTATTTTTATTTGCCTCCCACAATACACAAAATTACTAAAAACATTTATATAAAATTTGACTTGATAAAGATGGTAGACATGGAAGGGGAGCCTCATGCTGGTTATTACAACCCAACATAATGATGACGATGCACTTAGTCTTCAATGTCATACTCCCTACAAAATACATTTTGAGGGCAAAGATGAAGGTGTTGACAATTATAGGGGTACTATGTGCTCTTATCAGAAATGTTTACAGAAATTCAAATTTTCAGAATAATTTAATAAACAGATATCATATCTGAGAATATCATTATTTTTTTTTTAGAAATTCTTGTTTTTCTTATTTTTACTAAAAGAGAAAATATCTCAATTTTTTTTTTGTAAAAGCAAATAAAAATAAATAAAAACAATTTCAATAAAGCAATAATTAATTTCTTTATACAATCCATCTTTGTTTTTACATTTGTTAAATTTATTTATTTGTATACTTAAAGATTTATATTTTTGCCTCTATCCTTAGCTAAGGTTTCCCTTATCTATTTTGTAAAGTGTATGGATGTCATTCTTCTATATGAACATTGCATAAAAGATTTTATGCTTTCTTTATAGATCATTTATTCTTTTATTTGTCTCTATTCTTAGCTAAGGCTTCCTTTATCCATTTTATAAGTGTATGGATTTATATATGCTATAATCACATTGCATGATCTATGCAGTTTACGGATGATTTATATTTTTGCCTCTTTCCTTAGCTAAGGTTTCCCTTATCTATTTTGTCAAGTGTCTGGACATATTTGGCATATGCACAGTGCATAAATTTTTTATGCTTTCTTGTGGTAATAATAAAGCAGAGACAAACCATTCTATTAGAATTATTTTTGTGGATGGCTTTCTCTCATTGGTCAATTTTTTTCTTTTATTTTTAGCTTTAAAACCCTGTGGAGATTTGCTTTTATTTGTTTTCTAAACCCAGCATCATTCACTCTAAAACAGATGTTGAGCTGTTAATCCTGGAAACAAAAACTGCAAATAATGTCTTTGAGCAAAAAAAAAAAAAAAAAAAAAATCATCATGCCTTGTGCAATCCTAAATTCATCTTGAAAAACCAGATGAATGTTTCCACACAAAGGGAGGAAATTTACAAACTTTTTATATAACATATTTCATTATCTGTCTATATTTCTGAGATGAGGTATTGTAATTATTTACAGTACTTACATTGTTTAGACTATTATTCTTTGTTGTCATATTCATGATGTTTCAGCCATTGTATGCCCCAAGCTTCTTCAGGTGATAAGAATTTTGAAGCAAACCCATCATTCGAATTCCACATGCCTCGTCCAGATATTTCAATTATTTCCCTTTAACTCAACTCTTCACATTATTTGTTCACCTCTACTGAGGCCAGGTATTGAACTCACAACTCTTTGAATTACCAATGTTTTTATTCACAGGGACATCTTTGAGGACATCAGTGTATGAATTTTTGGGACTTATAAACCTAATGTCAGTAACCTTTTTTTTTACCAGAACTTATATTACAATTACTATCACCTGAAGAAGACGGGTATACAATGTCCGAAACATTATGAATATGACAACAAAAATGAAGACAATTATTCAAACAATGTAAATACTGTAAAAATATTTCATGAGGTCAATTTTTTCTATTTGTTTGAATGTGTTTACTTTACTTGCAAAGTTGTTCATAACAGTAAGTACTTTTGTTACAACCCCCCCCAAAAAAAAAAAACAGATTCTGTATGATGCCATATGTTGCAAAAGAAAGTATAAGGAATTGTGCAAAATATAACAGTAAGTCTTTGATTGGCACTGTATTGATTCTGCCTTTCAACAGTATGGCTGATGCTAACCTCCAGGAGAGCAACTCTTTGCACCTTCATGGGCTTATGTTTTCCACTGACATGAAGTGGAGTGATTATATTGAACTAGCAGCATGGCCGGTGTTGCCCGTGCTTGATTCAAAAATCGTACAACTCATACAGCAATCGCTATCACTTAAAATATTTTTGCCCTTCCTTGCCTTTAAAGGAGTGCTCTTTGCCGTGCTGATGTTGCTACATGCCTTACTTCTTGCCTATCTCACACTGCAAATTTTTTCTAAGCTCTATACTAAACATTAAATCTGTTATGAAAAAAAGAACTAAACAAAATGAACACAAAACGATCAGCTTTAAAAAAGGACTCGTAACTGGAAAGACTGAATGAAAAAAAATGTTAACAACAAATACTTTTTCATACCGAACCCAGTTCTGCAGAATCAGAATCAACGTTGAGTTTAAGCAAGCAAATGAGCCAATTGGAGTAAAGTGCCATGCAGATTTAAATTTTTCCCACTTGTGACGAATGCAGCTATTGATTTTTTTTGCATGCTAGCATGCTAGTTAACATTCGTGTCAGTCAGCTGTTGGCTCTCACGCTGGTCAATAGAATCTTCTTGCATATTCGTGGCAGCCAGCTATAGGCTCTCACTCCGGCCAGTAGAAAATGGCCGCAAACTACATGAAAACTGCCGTAGAAGCATGAAAAAATTGATTATTTCCACTATTGATGGGAGTTGGGAAATGCAAAGTTGATCTTGGCCTTCCTGCTAACTTGGAGCATGTGCATGTAAATTTTGGTGCAAATCCGTCAAAAATTGTGGCTGTGCATTCGTTGCGCGCGCGCACATCCTGCCTTTTATAGATAGAGATCAACTAGGTCTACTGCTAGGAAAGTTGGTTCACTGTGTTGTGCCAGACAATTTTTCTCTTCAGAATCCATCTTGCACATTTATAAATCTACCATTTGTTTGTGCATTGAATATTGCTGCCATATCTGATCTGGTTCACATAATACATATCTCAAAATTTTTGACAAAATCCAAAGAAAAGTCTGGCATCTCAACTTCAGTCACTTTCCCACCAATGTGACATGGCTTCCCTACCTTTTCTATAAATATTTTCATGGCAATTCTTCTGCTGAGTTTTGCTCATTGATTCCACGATTTCATGAATTTAAGTGTACTATTAGACTGGTAACTAGGTCTCACCATTTTACTGTTGAACGAGTTAGATGCAACTATAAGTTCCATTCTAATAGTTGCTTTTCTTACACTTCTCACCTGTCAAACTCTTTCCTGGTTACTTGCTTCTCTG
>OZ010613.1:35973032-36068032 GCA_963932145.1 Acanthosepion lycidas
AAAGCATCTAAGTGAATGTAATGAATTTGAATGGAATTTGAACTCAGCTTGCTCAGATTCCTCAATGTAAACCTCCATCCATTACTCCATTGTGCATCCATATTAATGTTAGAAAATAATATAATAATGCCATTGGCTTATGACCACATCACACTGAACCACTGGTTCCTGTACAATCACCGAAATGAAGTAACACTGAGCCTGGTCAGTACTTACATGGGTGACTGCTTGAGAATACCACATGCCGCAAGCATTAGAGTGCTGGTAGTTTAATATATAATGGCTCAAAACTGTTAATCGGAGAACTGAGTCTCAATTCAATTTGGGTTTGTTATATTCACTTACGTGTAAATATCCTAGGGAAAGGTATGAATCCACCCCTTCTCTCTCCAGCTATGGGGTAATTAGTAAAACTTGTATCACTAAGCCATTATTATCAGCAAAAAATAAATAAAAAATAAAAAAATTCTTACAATGTAAAAATATTTTCTGGATTTAAATGGGTTGATAAGCCATAGAAAATGAATCAATGAATGATAAAAGTACACATTAAAGCTATCTGAAGCTAGTTGGCACAAACCTATTACATATAAGGTATGTCTGAAATAGCAGATACAATTTCTCATTTATTTAGTGACCAGCTTGTTGAAACAGAATGCAGTTGTTAAATGAGGAATGGCTGTACTTAAAGTTTTTCATCTTTTTTTTTTGTAGATGTGACATATATTATAAATATTTCATCTTAAGGTGATACAGACACTCAACACATCGTGTACAATAGAGGTATGTACAAACAAGGATAAAAAAAAAAAGCATTCACAAATCTAAGGTTAATATAAAAAGGAAGAAATTAGGAAGGAACATGGACACATATTATGATATAAAATACAAAAAAAAAAAGATGATTTGGAAGGAAATGTCTGTGGTGGTTACTAAATAATTGCCAGAGAAATTCAATAGGATTTTAATAACTGATGAAAAGAAAGTCTGAATTTCTGGGAAGCGGAGTTACCATTACTTACATTCAGACGAGTATCCTAATCTTTCTTATTATCATCTTATAACTGAATTTCTGCAATGATGAGTTATCATTATTTACATTCATATCATTATCCTCATCTTTATTGCTATTGTCACCCAAACACAGTCTGACTTGAATTTCTGAGATAAGGAGTTATCATGACTTACATTCAGACTAATAACCTAATTTTTGTTGTTATCAGTTGATCAACTTCAGATTGAATTTTTGGGATGAGGTGTTATTATTTACATTCAGATTAATATCCTCATCATTGTTGTTATTATAGCCCGATCACCTTCTGATTGAATTTCTGGGATGAAGAGCTATCATTATTTACATTACTTACATTCATAGGTTTCTCGTGTCCAATAACTTGAGAAAGGCATGAACTCATTTCTTCTCACTCTCACTCATGGGGTAAACGGCAGGATAGATAGAGCAACAGCTAATATAAAAGGAGAACTCAAAACTATGGAGAAGGCAACAGGAAACCACTCAAGAATTCATGGCCACTTTACAGATTATAAAGAAAAGGAATCTGTGGCATGATCACTTATGTCCAAAAAGCATTTAAAACTGTGGAGATTACAAACCACTCCACTATCTTTCCTAAGAATGCATGTCATTCACAGGTAATAAAGAAAAGGAATTTGTGGAGAGCTATGATTGCCTATTTTCTGATGGGACATGGCATTTGAAACTATGTAAAAGGCAATGGGAAACCACTCCACTCACTTTCCCAAGAACTTTACAGATGAAGATAGAAGTCCATGGAATACTATGATTACCAAAGTCCTAGAGAGGTATGGTATTAAATAAACAAAAAGACAAAAATGAAATAATTTTTTTAAAATAAGCAAAACAAATCATAGCTCTTTAAAGTGTTTTGCTGTTTTATCTTTTAAATTAGATCTTGATGGTGATAGCAAAAAAATGATTTACAAAGCTGTCTTTTTAAACTAAATGTAATAATAATTCAAAGTATGTTAAATTTAGTTTCCATTGTTTTAAATCAGATTAACGCATCAGTATTATTAAAAATAAAAAAAATAAATCTAAATGACTCCCAGAAATAATATTAGATTTTATAAATGATTATTATAAGTTCCATGGTTCAACTGACTTTCCAAAATTTGACTAAATGACCAACCATCAGTGTATTATTTTGTATCTGTATGTGAATGGCTAGCTACTGTGAGGGTAGATAGCTATTCCATTTCAGACACACACTCTGGCACATTTATTTTTTTTTTTACAGAGCCAACTTGTGGTTTATGTGAATCTAAGATGAGTGGGCCATAGTTACAGTTTCTGATAGAGAAAGCACATAATCTGGCATGAATGTAGATGAACAAGGTGAGTACACTCAAACCCTTGGTCATGATGATTTGTGACTTCATGCTAGCAAAACCATTGATGGCTTCTGAACAGTTTCATCTACCCAATTTCACTCACAAAGCTTGGGTCAACTCGTGGCAGACCAATATTATCAAGAAGTCACCTCTCTGACTAATCAACTATGGTGAGATTCAGACCCACGTCTCATAGTCAGAATGCTGATGCTCTTACCACTTCTATTATTACCTATATATTAATACAGTAATATCTACTTTTTTGAAGGACATATTGAAGAGGAGGAGAGGGAAACAAGTGTGCAAATGGATGCCAAAGTGGGGGGGGGTACTGGGAGGGATAGTAAGAGGATAAACATTGCTTTGAGCTACCAGGGACAGGAAGCCGTGGAGAGCCATAATACTCCACGTCCTGAAGGGACATGGTGCATAAGAAAAGAAGTATCTACCTACCTTCCTATGTAAAGTGTACAGCATGCTCTAAAAGAAAAATATATTAAAACTGCACCCACTTCAAAAAATTAAAAGAGCAAAGGAGTAATAAAAATCAAGATTGAAAGCCTGTGTCTTTCTTTCATCTCTTTCTTTTTTTCATTTTGTTTCTTCTCTTTCTTTTTTTCTTTCTTTATCTTTTACCTTCCCCACTTCCTTCTTCCTCTTCATAGAGTGCACAGATATTACACTGATCCAAGAGAGAAATACCAGGATGCAACATTTCAACCTGTGTTTAAGTTTTTATTAGTTTTTCCAGATAAAATCTGCAGAAAAACCATCTGAAGTTCATAATGTTTTCAGTTAAGTCATGACTAGAAAAGGTCAAAAGTTCTCATATATAAAATTTATAAACTGCAAACTGCTTCCTTATAATTTTGATTCAGATGTGAGATGACTTAGATGCAAACTGAGCAAATATCATAAAAAAATTAAACAAATGTAAGTTTAAATTCTATGCTAATCGTTTCTTCTCTTTTCCGACTTTTTGCTTTCCAGTCAATTTTGATCTTCAAAAATTTAAATGCAATATCAATTGTTATCTTCTGTCTTTTTAATTTCCATTCTTTCATTGTTCTCACTCCTTATCAATGTTTTTCATATATTTTTTCACACTCAGTAATACCCTGTTTG
Organism: Acanthosepion lycidas; assembly: GCA_963932145.1. Taxonomy (NCBI): domain Eukaryota; kingdom Metazoa; phylum Mollusca; class Cephalopoda; order Sepiida; family Sepiidae; genus Acanthosepion; species Acanthosepion lycidas. The sequence goes on from OZ010613.1 coordinate 35,976,531, forward strand.
TTAGTGGCTTTTTTTTTGCATTGCTTGACATGAAATGATTAAAAAAAAGGTAGGACTTGTTAGTCAGTTTTAATAAAATTTGTTAGAATATATATATTTCAAATGATATCTGCATGGGATAAAGGAGTATGGCTGTATTTCCGCCCTATAGCTCAGAATTAGTGGTATTACAATACAATGAAAGATTTGGCAAAGTTTAACCTTTGTACCTACAAAAAAATGATGCATCAAAAGGATAGTTTTTCTCTTGAGACTATTATTACTGTTTACTCCCATGTGTATTATTTTAAAAATCTATGTTTAGAATTTTAATAAAATATAAATATATGAAAGTGGATCATTAGATTTTCTTTGAGAATTTACAGCAAAAATATTAAACACTATTTATTTATTAGATTGCTTACTTACAAGAATAATTTTACATTTACCAGATTATAAAAATATATATGAAGGCAATTGTTTTTATTAAGAAACTTATAAAAATTTACAAAATTATAAAAATATGAGATAATAAAATATTTATTATTCACCATTTTATAAAGAAATACATATGAAAGAGAACTTTTTTTTATTCTTAAATTTATAAAAATGTTTGGGAATAAGAAAATTTAAATAAACACATAATGACAACTAACTGCAATTATAACCATTGAATAAATGCATTTTCCAAGCAGTTCTTTCATTTGCTCTTGCCACATAAATTCACTAAAATAGGTTGAGAGCATCTTTTCTTTGTAGAAAAACTTTTTAATTTTAGGCAAGATCACAAAGTCAATATTTTGAGTGCATATATATACCTAATCATTGGATGAACAAAGTTTTCCTTGAGTATAATTATAGATGTAATTATAGTTAAATTCCCGGATCAATTCTGTGAACAAAACAAATTGATATAAGATGGCAACTGGAAAAAAATCTTAGTTTTTTGCCAGTGTGTTTCGTCTTCCAACTTTTTCAAAGCAAAATGAAATCAAAATGTTTTTGTTGCTATAATAGTTACATTAAAAAATCCAAATTTAAAAAAGAAAGATGCTTCTGTGTAAGCCTCTTTCTGGTTAATGTAAATTTCCTTCATACTAAGAGATAATTTTTTCTTTCCATGTTGATAATATAGTTAAATTCCCAGATCAATTCTGTGGGCAAAACAAATTGTATTAATTTATTGTTGTAGCATATCTACAGACGATAATAGTGGTAAATACTGTATGTTGGTCTGCAGTTGAAGATTCATTGTGGAATTCACTTGACTCACTTCTAGCAGGTGATTACTTCTTCTAAACACTGCTGGTGAATCTTATACAGTGTAACCCGGATATAAGAGAGATTTTCTCTGGTCATAATTATTCCCATACTTACCTAAACAAAATAGACCAAACCCGGATATAAGAAACTTCTTCTCCGGTCCTGACAACTCTCTTATATCCGGGTTCCACTGTATGTGTTGTTCTTGTCCTAAGTATTACCATTCATTACCAACCTTCGTGTGATTATTCTATTCAGTAATGTTCCCTAAGTTACAACATTTATATTAACCAAAAAGAGACTTATGCAGAAGCATCTCTCTCTTTTTTGAACTTGGATTTTTTAATGCAACTATTATAGCAACAAAAACATTTCGATTTCATTTTTGCTTTGAAAATTTGGAAGATGAAACACGTCAGCAATAAACTAAGATTTTTTTCCAATTGTCATCTTATACCAGATGTAATTATATAATTTTTACTAGATCATGTTTATAAAAAAATTGGAAAATGAAAATAAGAATTAATGATATAAAATAAACTGAGAAGAAAATGTACAATGCTTGGAAAAAATTATGTTTATTTAAATTTTCTTGTTCTTTAGTTCACAGACGTTAAATAAAAAATTGTTTTCAAAGTTATTTATTTACCAAATGCTAAATAATAAATATTGATACCTCAACTTAAGTCATTTCGAGTTAAGACATTTTCAAAGATATGTTGGTTTTTCTTAAATATTATACGGAAAAATAAAACTCGCCTTAAGTCGTTTTACTCAAGTTTAAGTCAGCCATTAAAAATATTAGAAATGTCAAAACATTAAAATAATAATAAACACATATAAAATTATATTCAAATAATATTATGTGTAATATATATATACACTGTAATCCGGATATAAGAGAGTTGTTGGGACCGGAGAAGAAGTCTCTTATATCTGGGTTTGGTCTATTTTGTTTAGGTAAGTATGGCTCTAATTTGGGACCAGAGAAAATCTCTCTTATATCCGGGTTACACTTCTGAGTTTTTTTTTGTTTTTTTTAATCCTGGTGCTTTGATTAATTGAATTCAAGCATGCTACTAGATTGACAACTAGGTCTATTGAACTAACTAGATGTAACTGTCACTTCTATTTTAACTGTTTCTTTTCTCACACCTGTCACTTGTGAAACTCCTATCCAATTTCTGGCTTCTTTGCCACCTGCATTTTTCAAAAATTTAAATACAACGTCAATTACCATCTTCTATCTTCCTGAATCCTGTTCTTTTATTGGCCTTCCTCATTCCTCCCTAAAGATTTTTCATTCTCTTTGACGCCTTATAATTCTCTTATTACACCTTATAATCACTTGCATCCTAGTGGTGGCAGTATCACCTTGCTTAGGTTAATTAAAAAAAAAAATAAATAAAATAAACAGCTTTTTACAAGAATAAAATTTACCAATAAAATATACAGTAATAGTAGTTTCAAGAGAAACAAACATCCTTTTGACACACTGTTTATTTTTTTTTTTTTGTGGATACATAAACGTTTTTTTACTGTAGATCACATGAACAGCAGTACACAATTTTTTTCATTCCTCATTAATCCAAGAACTTACGATTTTTCACTTAACTATTTTTCACTTTACTATTTCTCTTTGGCATATCCAAATTACCATAATCATTAGAAAAAGTCATAAAATATACTAAGCAAAATTTATAAGTTGTTTATTTTTGGGATTGCACACTGGTAACTGAAGCTGAGGAAATAAAAAACACAGATTAGGCCAGACCATTGTAAAAGTTATCTGGTCATAATGTGTATTGGTTACATATTACTAAAAATGTTTCCAGAATGTTAACATTTGGATGTTTTTTTGGGTTTTTTTTAAGACTCTTTAAGGCTGGAAACACCTAAATGTGCCTGGAAGTTTAACTTGCTTATGATCTGAGAGTATCTGAATGTGTGTGTAATTGAGTAACACTGTATTTCAATACACAGCATTAACACCCATCACATGATTAACTAAAGACACTGGAAATTTAGAAATTTCTATAAGTATTTCAAGAACCATCTCCCATGATCAGTAGTAACTAAGGAGGCTAAATTTGGTATTATTTGAAAGTGAAATCAATTTACCTTAATATAAAATCCACTTGTAAATGCTGGATTTTAAATGATTTTGAGATATATTAATTTAGCTGCACTAATATCACATGTTCAGATTTTTCAATAATTCGGTCAGGACTTGAAGGATTTAATTCAAACCTCTTAAGGGCTAATAGGATTAAAAAGCATTTAAAAGCATTGTGGCTTTAATTACTAAATATGTTTAGAGACTAAATTTACTTGAAGACACAAAAGTGAAAAAAATGGACTATACATTTCAAGCAATGTCCACAGTTCTGATGAACTTTTTCAACAATGTTCTGGAATTATCACAAAAATAAATTTAACTGTCCCGAAAAAATTTTAAACTATCCTGAAATCAAAATGTTTGCTCTTTCTTTAACTTTATTATTTATAGTTGCTAGAAAAACACCATTATAAGGTTTAGGAAAATTCAAAAGACTAAAAACCAAATTATTTGGTTACTTGAGAATTACTATTTCTCCTGTACAGTTCATTGCAGGGATTGGCAACATCCAGCCCATAAAGGTATTTTGTCTGGCTTGCCAACTTAAATGGGCAATTATCTAATTAATTTGTGGAGCAAGTGGCAGAAAAATATCAGAGTTACTTGACTTACAATGCAATGAATTTTTTAAATTAAGAATTTCATTCAGACTCCACTGCTGACTTCTACAAGAAATATGTCTTGCCAAGCGGAAAATATAAAAGCATATTGAATATTATGAAAATGATGGTATCATTATTTGGAAGTATATATGCTTGTGAACAACTTTTTTTGAAAATGAATTATACTAAAAGTCATTTAAGAACAAGGTTGAGTGATGACCACCTGGATGATGTTTTGCTCCTGTCATTGACAAATATTTGACCTACCGTGGAGAAGTTATTGAACAATAAGCAGAAAGAATTGTCTCATTAAATAATTTACCATTTCTAACTGTATTTCATTTGTAGTAAGCAATTTGCATTTTTTGTTGATTGTGTTAGTTGTTATTCCTGCAGTAAAATAAGGAACCTTGTTTAAATAATATAACATTAACTTCACACTGAGACAGCATTCTGGATGGTGCAGTCTGAGGTCAAGAGATACATATAATGGTTTTATGAAACACTGGCCCACTCTCTTCAAAAGGTTCCTGACCCCTGGTTTATTGGATTTAAATGCTCCAAGAATTTGTGGGTTTTTACAGATTAACAACCATTTGTGGGTTACTTAAATCCAAAATATATTTAAGATTGTAAGAATAATTTTTATTTTGGTATCTGAATATTGCAAATGTTACTATTTTAACCCATAGCTGGTGGGTAGATGAATTCTTAACTTTCCCAAAGGTATTTGCATGTAACGAACATGACTGTAATGCTCTAAGAAGAAAAAGAACTTCATAGGGAATCCTAGCAACTGACTAAGTGTGGGAACTCAAGTGAGCTGTCTGAAATTAAGAGCGTCAACTGTTTCTAATTTTTTTTGTTTTTAATCAATTCACCCCAAGCAAGGCAATAATGCCATTGAGGAGCAAGTGATGACTGAGAGTGAAAGAGAATGAAAAAAAAAAAACTTTAGAAGGAACTAGAAATAAGGGATAAACCTCTACTCTTGTTCAAATGACGGGGGGGGGGGATTAGAGTGAAGTGAAATTATTCAGATTTCATTAGTTCTTGCTTTAAGTTTCTCACTGTTTTAATGTAATATCAAGGAAACAGATCAATGTCCCAAAAGCTAGAGTATTTACAGATGAAATGATAATGGTTACAATAACCATTTCCCTACAAGGAAACATTCAGCATTCATTGACTGAGCAGTCAGTGCTATGAGAGTTAAGCTTCTCTTCACTCTCTGGGGCTAGGATCAAAGTGTAATATCTGTTCTCTTTATCTCTAAGGTAATGATAATATTAGCTGTTTCCTTATAAGGAAAAATTCAGTTTTCATTAATCAAGCAGCCAAAGCCGTTTTCAAATGAAATATATAAAATCTTTCTCTTAAAACATATTTTTAAGAAAACATTTCTCAAGTCCAGTAGTTGCTTTTTTCATTATTGATGGGGGGTTTCCTTCCTAATCATTTATTTGATTATCAATTGTATAATGGGTTTAAAGAAAGAAATTAGTAAAGAGAAGCTGAAGATTTGGAGAATGACATAAAAATTCTTGTTTCATATAAAGTTACCTGAGAAAGACTGAAAAATGTTGCAGTTGTAATGTTGTTACAAAAGCAATACTGAAAATATACAGGGTGGATGGAAAGAAACTCCCTATTGAAAATTACTTATAACTCTTGTTAATATCACCAGCATATTTGCATGAAACAAAATATATTGTGATCCTTAAAGTGGTAAAATTTCATTGCTAATTTCTCTTTATTTCTGTTGTGGTGTCCTTCCTCTGAAGAGTCTATGTTGGACTCTTCCGCCTACTATAAGATTAGTAAGAGAGAAGGCCTTGACAGTTGAACAGATTGAATGCTGGATCAGCCGACACACACTCACTAGTTGTGTAATACTGTTCTGTTGTATTTATTGTTTAATATATGATATATCTGCAACACTTGTTTTAAAATGTTGTGACCAAGTAAATGGTTAAAGAAATAACAAAACAAGTGTTGCAGATATATCATATATTAAACAGTAAGTACAACAGAAGAGTATTACATGACGAGTGAGTGTGGGTCAGTTGACCCAGCGTTCAATCCATTCAACTGTTCCCCCAAGGCCTTCTCTCCTACTAATCTTATAGTAGGTGGAAGAGTCCAACATAGACTCTTTAGAGGGAGGACACCATAACAATTTCATAATGACAAATATGGCCCAGAATGCCTCAATGCCTGACACTGCATGAGCACATTCAGCTAGCATCACATTACAATGTACAAGTACAAAGATGATGGTGCAGTGTTAATCGACCTAGTGCTTCAGCAGTTGCCAAAACCATCAGAAATTGTCATTCCAAGCTGATGAGTATGTGATCTGTGGTAGACATCCACAGAAGCAGTCGTTCTTCAACGTCCAGATTGGAAAACATTGTGCAAAATGCAGAATTTTAACACTACCTCCCCCATTAAATTGTTCAAAATAAAACACATTTTATGAAAATCAACAAATAATTAATAAAGTTATTAACAATTTTAAACAGGGAGTTTCTTTCCACCCACTCTTTATATAGATAAATAAATAAATTGACAGATAAAAAAATATACAAAAGAAAAAAACAACAAAAAAAAAAACAACAAACAAAAAAAAAAAAAACAGACAACACAATTTTTTTTTCCACTACTATGCATGGGCGTCCACTGCCACTTTTCCAGGGTTGGGGTGCGGGGGATTAGTAGAAGTATATATCTCCCTGACAACCCAGTTACTAATAGTCAGGTAGGGGGCTAGAGAATGCTTAAACTGTGACTCATCCTGTGTTGTCACTATTTGTACTGACTCCTTGATCTGCAGCCTCTATGTGATTCGAACTTTGAAGCCTCCCCAACCAGACCCTACATAGGAAGGCCCAGTCCAGGGAGATGCAATTAACCTGTGCCTACCCTGACTGCAGACGCCTATGCTACTATATACAACAACAACAACAAAATACAACAAATAAGAAAAACATACACTAAAAACTCGCAAAATCTCGGGTAGAAATTTTGTTTTTAAGGAATAAGAATTGACTTAAAAACACAAAGAAAAGAAAATAGTTTTCTGTGCAAGGAACTGAATTTCATGCAGGGAAAAAGGTATCATACATTTGGGTAAAAAAAATAGAAACAAGAGAAAAAATATCTTTTTTTTTAAATACCTGAAAACTTGAAATTTTATTTAAAACAAACATGGGAATCATTTGTCATAATGGTTTTAATAAAGTATTCTCTTGCCATCTTTGGAATGATAGAAACTTCGTATTTCTGTTAATGAACTGAATGAGCACATGTATTGGTAAACCAGTGGAATTCTACTGCACTATATATATCTATCAATAATAATAAAAATATCGATCACATATAATTTGCATTCGGGCTAATAGCCTCATATTTGTTGTTGCTGTCACAACACTTTGGCTGTTGTGCTTTTCAGCCTTCTTCAAGTGTTTCTTTATTCAGGTAACTTTTAGAGAATTTCAAACTGAACTATTTATTTAATTTATCGGGGCAGCTATTCTTGTTCCATTGTCCATGCCTAGAGCTATCTTGTCCCTTTTTTTTTTTTTAATTTTTTTTTAGTACTGCTCAGTTACTGCTTCTCCTGAGTTTGGGTCTGTACTAGCTGGCTCAAGGATTGAACTCAAAATTTCTATGCAACTAAATTCACTTTAATCTACTGGTTGGATCAACACCTAAAGAATAGAGCAGGTCAATTTTGGAACAGTGGTATTGCACTCAATTTGAAAGTTAGGGTCTGACATGATAAATAATGATACAAAATATTATTTTCCAAATTGTTACTGTTTTTTGAGGAAATGTTTTTGAAGATTAAGTTTAAGTTCAAAATTGTTGCAATTTCATTCCAGTGATCAGTGAAAGGCTAATAGCACACCCTTATAAAATTTATAACTTACTGAAGCTTTACAAATTATATATGGACAAGATGCATGACACAATCACATTATTACTAAATCATTGTGCCATCAAATAAGAGACATTTTATTGAACAATTTAGCTATATTATGATGTAAGATGATATACAGTGCAGTGGTTTTAGTGTGATTTTCAGTAAAATATAAATTTAAAACATCTTGTCTTCTAATATGTTCCCAGCAGTTTTATAATCTTATATACACTTTTCTCTATTTTTAGTTTTTATTAATTATGATTGAACAAATGATTGAACAAATCTTATTCATTGAATAGCCTTTTTTGTAATCTTTTACTATTTTTTACACAGTTTTTACTTGTTCAATACAGTAAAAAAAAAAAATTGCATATTTTGCTTCTTGTTATTCATAATTAGAATTCTGGTTTGAATATATTTTCCATTCAAACTTTATTTGGATTTATTCTTGAAATAGTAAAATTTTAAAGTTATTTTGTAAGCATTCTGTACATTTTTCAGGCAAATTTAAAACTAAATGCTCAAAAATTTGTAAAAGCTATGAATCTAATTTCTGGTGTCAGTACTTATGACATCAAACCCTAGTTTTCACACCAAGTGCAATGATGATTTTCTAAAAAAGTGAAAAAATCAACATGCTCTACTGAAGAAGACCAGAGGACATGGATTGAAATATTACAATAAGAACAAGGATGAGGACATGAGTTCAAATGTATATAATATAATATAAATAATAACTCCTTATCCTAGAAATTCAGAGGGAAACTGATCTTGATAACGATAAACAGTGTACTGTTACTGCATAAAGGTACCCCTAAAAAGTGTTAACATAATGCAAAAAAAAAAAAAAAAAAAAAAAGTTGGGTGATTTGTAACTGAATGATAATGATAATGATGTGTACATACAACTGAAAAAGGGAGATAACTATTAATGCTAATTATAGAGTACTATCTCTGGTTTAACTACTTATTTGTGATGGAGTAAAACACTCTGACCACAAAAAAGCTCCACTTTTGCACATAATACACAGATGAGAGTTTAATCTGAAAAGGAGCAAATTCAATGACAATCCTTTCTTAATCTTACAAACTTATCTACAGTCTAGTCTACAAGTTACATGACTTGTAGATTTCAACGATAACATTTACTGTCATTCATTCACATTCTCTTCATGAGACAAAATAGGTGTTTTGTTATCTTTTTCAAACTTCAAACTATTTATTAAAAGTAAAAGCAAACAGATGTTTGTACCCATGATTCAATAATTCACCTTCTTCAAAAACTAAACAAACATTTTTGTTATTTTAAATTCATAACAGAATGACCAAACAAATACTCTTGCCTCTAGAATAAGGGGAGGGCATACTCTAGAATAAAAGGCGGGTACATTGAGAAATCAATGTTCATTGATCTGTATTGATTTATATATACTTTATACATACTAATGAATATATTTTAATTTCTACTATTTTCAGAAAATGTACCTCCAACTTATCTGAACACCAAGTTTAACCTTTAGCACTCAGAATTAGTAATATTAGTTCCTTTTTCACTGAATTCTTTTTAAGGCCTCTTAATTGCAGTATCCATATTGTTAATTTCACTCAAAGTTGTTTTCTCTCTTCCTATAGCAGATTATGACAACACAACTATGAAATTCAAACACACTATTTGTTCAGGGATCAGAGTCACCTTCAGTGGCAAGATAAACTTTTTGTACAGTAAATGAAGTCATATACAAAGTGATAAAGGTTAAATTTTGGGAAACTGAAAAGATACTATGCTGTTTATTCAAGAAGCAAAGGTATATGACATTTTTATGAAATTGAATTCATGCAATATAATTTTAAATTTATATATAACTGGATGACTAAAGAAACATATTTTTATAAATTTAAATTGATAATATTTTAAATTCATGAAATCTAATTTTGAATTTATATGTAATGGAATAACAAATATGCAGGGTATCCATATATTATTTGTACAACTTCCACAGTATGTTGCATCTGTTAAACTTAAAATTGATCAGTATGCTTCTTTGCATGTTAAAGAAATATTATTAAAGTTTTAATTTGGGCTTTTTTAATTCCCTTACATTTATCTTTTCAGGTAGATGTTAAAAGTGCTTAATTTTTATTCCTGATGTTTAATGAAAATGATGACAACAACACAAGGAAAGTGCAATGTCTATCCTGGTTTGTACAGACCAACTTGGAAACTAAGGCCTAGCAGAATTACAGTACAAAGTATGAAAAAGAAACACCAAGTCATGTTAGCATTCATGCTGGATATAAGAGGTTTACAGAAATTGAGAATTGCTTAAAGACAACAAATGAAGCTCATCTGGAAGTGTCCTGATATGTTTAAATAAAGCTTTATTTATTTAACTAGAATTTAAAGATAAAAAGTAGATCAAATATGGATCAGAATCTGACAGGATATGATAAAGAACAAATAGGAAATGTATATCAAACTAATGTTTCACTTTTCTTAAAGCTTTGTCAGAAATTAAGAGAAAACATACAAAAATGTATTTAACTATGTGATATGTCCTGGAAAGGGATATATTTGTTCGAAGTAGCAAAGTGGTTTTGGACTACTGTAACCGAGTAGGACAATCTAGCAGGTAACCGCAATGGACTGGTCCTCGTCATAGTGGTAGGAAATAGGCGAAGACTATAGGCATAGCCAATAGGCATCTCTTGTACCTCCACATCAGTCTGTATTTATGGCTGACACCAGCCAATCATATTACTGTGAGGGGGAACTCAAGTGTATGCATATTCATTACATCACTATGTTTTCCAATAAACTCTGTAGTGTTAATCTTCATTTTTCTATTTTTTATGAACTTTTAAATCTGTACAAATAATTTATGGACACCCTGTATAAAATTTTTACAAACTGAAATTACATGATTAAATATCCTTGCCATATTAATATAAGAGCAACTGATCTATAGCTTCTAGTTTCAAGATCTGTGGAAAATAATTCTAAACTCCACAGAAGAATCAGCAATATCATTGGTCCTGATCTGGTAGCTCAGCTTGGCTTCAGTCACTTTCCCATCACTGTAAAGTTGCTTCTCCGTGCCTTTTTTTATAAATACTTTCATGATAATTGTTCAGATGAGCTCTTTGCTATGGTACCTAGAGTTCATGAATTTAAGCACAGTACTAATATAGCGTCAAGATCGCATCAATTTGTTGGCTAGATGGAACCGTAAGTTACCCTACCTAGACTTAACCTCTTTTTGAAAGTAACTCATATTTGATACAATAGTCATCAGTAAAAATGAACACACTACCGCCCCTTGTCAAAATGATGGGATTTCCCTGTATCCTTCAAAACAAATATTATGAATGTATGTGCTTATAAAACTCAGTAAATTTCAAAATAGGTTATTCTAAAATTCCCTTGAAAATGAAACAGAACTAGGGCCTATAATTTATTTATATAATTGAATTTGAAGTTTTTATTTTCTGTTTTTGAAACATGGTAATTCCTGTGTAGTGATAGAACCATATTTTTAAATAAGTTAATTTATAATATTTATGCTCTGTAAATTTGCACTGTTTTGTAAAAATAAAAATATTAATAAGAACATCAGATTATATATCTTACTGTTCTTTCTTTTATTATAATATATATATATATATATATATATATATATATATATATATATATATATATATATTGATATATGCACTAATCTATGGTTAACATCACTAATTTCTTAATCAGAAATTAAAGGTTGAAATATTGATAAGTATGAATGCAAACTGACATTTTTACCTAATTTATTGCCAAACAAGAACTCAAATTAGATATTTATTTATAATACACCTAGTGTTTATCACTAATGGCTTTAACTTCTTATTGTACTAGTGTTATCTCCCTTGTGAAGGACACACACATACAGATATATGTACATATACAGACATTTTTTCTTAGTTATTATTTTCAATGGGCACACATATTCGAGTTGCTACTGTTGTTTACATTTTGGGTACAAAAATGAAGCCATCAGATATAGATTCATACAAATCCCAAGAGCCTTCCTTGAAGATGTAATTGAAACCTTGCACTATCAAGATGGCCTCTCATAGCCAAACAGGTAGTGATAGGTTTGGGCTATAGAGATAGTTTCCTTGATGGAAAAAAAAGACACACTTCAATTTCTTATGGTAGGCAAAATTTTTCATTAGTAGGACATCTCGATCTAGGCCGGTTGTTACTAATTTCACTGTTTAGGGACATCAAAAATAAAACAGAGATAACAACGAAAACACATGTACCCACTATAAATAATATTTACAGTAATAAGAAATATTGTCAGATTAAGAATTCATTTAAAAATATACACATATATAAATGCATATTTAAGGCTGAGTGGCTAGAATACTCACTTTCTGACCTGGGTTCAAATCTCACCATGGATGATTTGTCAAGGAGGTTATTTATTGATGATATTGGCCTGAGGAGGTCCAGTGTGTGGTCTTTTTGCAAAGCAACTGTAGACCATACCACAGGTTTGGCTAAACTCTGTGAATGAAACAGAGTAGATGGAACTGTTGGAGAGCTTTCGATACTTGTACAAAGCAAGAAGTTACAAGTCATCATGACTGAGAGTTGGAGTGTATTGGACTTGTTCAAACTTGTTTATATATATATATATATATATATATATATATATAAAATGGACTCTCTCGTCAGTTTTGATGTATGAGGATCTGACAGCTTATTGATTCAGTTATGAAAGTTTGTGCAATAATCTTAAGTGGCATTTATACATACACACACACATATATATATATATATACACATATATACACACATATATATATACACACATATATACATATATATATATACATATATACATACATATCTGTACACACATACATACACACACACACATATATATAAATATACATATATATATATATATATATATATATATATACACACACATATATATATATATATATATACACATACATATATACATACACACATATACACACACACACACATATTATTGAGACTGTCAATCTACAACAGTGGGTAGACAGCACTAAATGATAAGATCCCTATAAGACTCAAGACTTAAACTCATGACCCTTTTGCCTCAGGAGAAACTTTATATCTTCTTTCATCTTAAATTTTCATCATAAATCTTTAGTTTTTAGTTGTTTTTTTTTTTTTTCTTATCACAACTTTTGATCAGTGAATCATGTCAAAATAAGAGTTTTCAAAATTGCCTTATATATTTACCATATATATGTGCAGTCACACACACTTACCTGTAAAGATGACAAGAGAAAACAATATTTAAAAAATGTACAACATTAAATAACTAAGTAAAGAAAAGGTTGGTATATGATAACACTGTAGCACAAATATAAAGAGACACAGACAAAGAAGAAAAAAAAAAAAAAAAAATCCAAGCCTGAAATATAATAATATCAATGGGGGTGGCTAAAGGGAGGAAATGGTAAACCATACAGGGAAGGGGTTTACATAATTACAAGCATGCTAAGTACAGTTGCAACTCACTGGTGAAACTTGGCCATCCCGATAAAGTTCATCTTGAACAGTACACAATCGGGCCAGAACACGCGCATGAGCCTACAAAATAAGGGTGGCAGGGCGTCATCACTGGGGTAACACAAAACAACAAAACACACTCACACGCACACAGAAGGCAATCATTATCTGTTAGTAACATGGCCTGATGACTGTCAGTTTGGATTGTCTCTGGTAAAATTAATCAAGGAAAAAATGTGTTAAAAAATTAATCTTTGATTAAAAGTACTGTCCTAAGTCCAGTTAGAAAAAAAAAAATCATGCACCACTGAAAGTTGCTAAGAATAATTTTCAATAATATTTTTTGCTGGTGACATTTCTCAGATAAAAGTCAGTTTCCTTTATTTTGATGAAAATTCTTTTTCAGGATTTCAATTTTTGCAACAATCATTGTTTAATCAAATTTTTGACCGAGAATTAACAATATGAAACCTATCTCTCTCTCTCTCTATCTTTCTCTCTCAAGAACTGTTTGGTAAGGTTCTCTCTTTCTCTCTCAAGTATTGTGCTTGTCATGGTTAGGATATTTCTCATGAGAAAAGTCTTGGTATCTATCCATGATGCCCTTTTTCTCAAGAAATGTCCTTGTCTTCACATGGCTCTTTCTCTCGAGAAATGCCTGTTTTCATGAGGATCTCCTCAAGAAATATACTCATAATATGCACCTCTTCCTCCTCTGTTCGTGCCCTTATAACAATCTCATTCGTTAACCTTGTACCTTGAGTGGTTCTTGGGCCTTGTATTAAGTGAACATTAGTAGAAAAAGAAATTTATCCTACATATACTCATAATATGCACCTCTTCCTCCTCTGTTCATGCCCTTATAACAATCTCATTCAGTAACCCACTACTTGAGTGACTCTTGGGCCTTGTATTGGGTGAACGTTAATAATAAATAAATAAAAATAAAAAAAATAAAAAGATGATTTTCATTGGTAATACCCCAGATTTTGGCTGATGTTGGTCTCAAATTTTGAAAAGTTGAAAATGCTCAGATGACATTAGACAATTTATGTCCAAATTCTCCAAGGAAACCAGAAATGTGGTCTTTAAATTAAAATTTAAATTAAATTAATCTAATAAATTAAATGAAAAATCTTAAACAAAAGACTTTCATTGGTCATCAACCAAACCTGAAAATATATATATATATATATATATATATATATATATATATATATATTACATACAGGGTGTATCAAAAAAACTTTTATAAACTTTGCTGGCAAATTCCACACAAAACAAGGACCAAAGTCCATATGAACATATGTCCTTTATTTTTGAGTTATTAAGACCATGTGTCCATTGCCATTCACAGCCAAATGTAGAAATCATATCTGCCCACTCATGATAGGAATACCCTGCCATTGTTAATACTTATTAGTTAACAAACATTGAAGACAGACTAGCCACAAATGTACATGAATAACAAATGTAACCTGGTCTGCATGGCAACACCACGCCAACTACCATAAACTTTCTTTAAACTTATTAACTCAAAAACAAAGGATTTGCAGACATATATTTATATGGACTTTTGTCCCTGTTTTGGCATAAGGGACCGGCCCTCAAAATTTGTAAAAGTATTTTTGATACACCCTCTGTCTGTGTATATATATACATATATATATATATATATATATATATATATATATATATTCAAACAAGTTTGATTAAAAAGAACTAACAAAGTCTGTTTCATTTATTATTGCATTTTTCTAAGGTTTGAATAAGGTGTTGCGTATTTGGATCAAAATTGTGAATAAACTACCTGAACTTTATATATATATATATATATATATATATATATATATATATATATATATATATATATATGAATCAAACGAGTCAGGCAAACTTACCTAGGTTTCACCTACACTGATCGTCATAGTACCCTTTACTTAGTTACTTTTGCTTTACTCGTTTTGGAGGTTTTTTTCTTTGGACTCTGAGCTTGGATTCTGGACAATTGTTTTCGCCTGATTTACATGTTCTTAGTCTTTCTTTTTTATCCTTTATTTTTCCTTAGGTATTCATTTGTTCATTTACAAGCCAAAACACTTAAGGTTTTTCCAGATGAGTATAATTACTTATATATATTACATAAAAATGCATCCTTTTTGGTACAGCCTTACTGTTATACATATAGTATCTGTAGACTATTTTAAACTTTCAGCTTCCCAAAAAATACCAAAATGGAATGTTGCCTACCACACAGACACCACATTGGTTCTGGAAAATGACTAAGATGGTCAAAAGTACTTGAAGAAATAACAAAATCATGAACTTTATTCAGTTTATTCACAGTTCTTGTTCCAATACACACTTTAACCAAAAATTGGAAAAATACAATAAAAAAATGAAGCAGACAAACCTTGTTAGTTCTTTTTAATCAAACTTAATTAGATGAATATTTGTTATCTATCTATCTATATATATATATATATATATATATATATATATATATATATGTGTGTGTATATATATATATGTATGTATGTATGTATGTATGTATATATATATGTATGTATATATATATATATATATATATATATATATATATATATATATCACTTGTCCTCCACATGCAGAGATGACTTTGACTTCAAATCACTGGGGAAGGTGGGTGTGCATAAATAGCTAATGAGCCCGATATTTGCCCTGAAAAGTCTATTGCAGTTGTGACATGTGATGATGGGGGCTGAATAAGGCCGGGAGGTAGAACCCCCTTGATCTTTTCTTATCTGGCGTTGGTGTCCCTTGTTCCTGATATTTTTCTCTTCAAAATCAGACACTCCGGAATCAGAAATTACAAGGGAGCGCCAGATGGCATGGTCCACAGTAGACTCTTCCCAGGTGTGTATGTATATATATATATATATATATATATATATATATATATATATGATGCTCAACTGGAAAGATATAAATCGAAATAGACATCAGTTGGTAGACTAAAATACAAGCAAATTTACCAGAATACAGCAGGAGGTCGGCCACTCGTTTTATTCTGGTAGATTTGCATACTTACTAGTCTACCAACCGGTGTTGTCTATTTACATTTATATCGTGGTTAGCCTATGAACTTTTCAGCCGACCTTCGCATATATATATATATATATATATATATATATATATATATATATATATATAAGTTATGAAAAACTTGGTAATCTGTATGGGTAGTCCCAAGGAGGATGAAATCCTGAGAGCTCAATATAAATCCAGAGCTAATAATTTAAAGAAAAAATTTAAATTTATATATATATATATATATATATATATATTAATGAGACTGTCAATCTACAGCAGTGAGTAGACAGCAATTAACACTTAAACTCATGAACCTTTTGCCTCAGGAAAAACTTTATATTTTCTTTCATCTTAAATTTTCATCATAAATTAACTTTTAGTTGCTTCTTTTATCACAAAACCATGGAAACACCATATTCTTTTTTTTTTATATAGTTTTAAAGACACACACTGGTATTATTAAAAACATTAAAAAAACAATAAACCTGATAAAGGTTGAAAAATAGGTCAGATAAAATGTAGTCAACAAATATGAAGATACTAGTTTGCAGAAACCATGGAACAATGATAATACTTAATTCCGGAACTTTAGTGAATACAGAGAAAGGCTGGAGAATAAGCTGGCTGAAACACTGGATTCAAAGCAAAAAATTGAATACTTATCGGCATAACCAATAGAAAAGTGAAAATATTTTCTCTCCAAACTACAATCTTAGGAACAGAAGAAAACATACCAGCCAAAATGAAATGGCCAAAACAAAGATGAGAATACCTGAAAAAATCAACAATTTGCCCTTGCATGGAGTATTGCTGCCATATATGGTCTGGAGCCCCTTCTGTTTGCCTCGGGGTTCTTGATAGGCTCCAGAGGTGGATATGCAATATAATTGGCCCTGCTCTGGCATCTCGTGTACAGTCGCTCTCTCACAGATGTGCCATCGCCTCACTCTGTCTGTTTTATAAATACTTTCATGGCAATTGCTCCGAGGAGCTGCATTCACTGGTTCTCAGACGTCATGAGTTCAAGCAACCTACGAGGCTGGCATCCTGCTCTCACCCCTTCACTGTCGAAACTCCTAAATGTGGCCGTCCCGCACCTCTCGCCTGTGGAACTCCCTTCCCTATTCCAGTTTCCCTGAGAGCTATAATCTCCAGCTATTCAAATGTAATGTCAATCAACATCTCCAGATGCCTTGATCTATCCACTACCCTTCTCCTCATCCTTTCTTCTATCACTCCTATCTGATCTTGCTCTAAATTTTCTGTAAACCCTTGCATCCTAGTGGCTTCCCGCCTTGCTTCGGGTGAAATGCTTAAAAAAAAAAAAAAAAAAAATTACTTTTCCATCCTTCTTGACCCTCTTAGATAACAAAGCTACACTACTAATTCTTCTTCTGTCAGAGTAAAACAAAAGATAATCTTAGAATGTTACTAACCATAAAGTGCAGTTAATTGAAAGAAACGAACTAAACAAAGAAAAAAAAAATAATGGCAATTACAGAAGTCTAAGAACGACAGCTTATCCCATTTTCAAGACTTGGACAAAGATAATTATGTCTTAAAAGTCTTACATCAGAGAGTTAATTTCATGTATTTGAGCCAGGAATAATGAAATTTGAACTAGAAAGACCCATGAAAATTTTAGTTTACCTATTTAAAATTTCTGATGAATCTTGATTAACTCTTAAGTTAATGATTGAATAAGCTCACAGTGACGTCTACAACAATAAAATATCCATAGAAATTATCCTATCATATTGTTAAATATTTGAGCTTAACAACTTTAATAAAATATTGCAACAACACTAACAAGCCTAAATACGAATGCTGGTCATTATTTTAAGAAATGGGTAGAAATCAAAATATTTTAAATTCACTTTTTCTATTTCACTGAAACAGATATTAAACATTTATATCTTCCCTTCTTCATTCCTTTCTTTCATTTTCTCACTGAAACCAAGTAGTATCTTTTCCCCTTTTCCATGCAATCAAAATAGAAATAGTACATTATTTATGAAATATTGTCAGTATTAAACACTCTTAGTTTCCTTTATTTCATTCTAACCAAATCATTGTCTTATGATCATTTCTCATAATAATAATTTAAAAATAATTCAGCAGACAATCTTATTTTATTTGTCTCATAAGTCTCAGATCAGAGTTAATTTCATGGATTTGATTAAAGAGAAATGAACTTAATTAAAATTAGCAGCCATCAAATTTACCGTATATAGTCACATATCATGCGAATTTTGAAAACCTAATTTTGAAGCTAATTTTAAAGGGGTTGCATCATACACAAGATATAAAATTAGCCTATGTACTGCCATATGTACAATCCTAAACAAGAAACAAGAGATAAACCTCTACTCCTGTTCAAAAGATCGGGGAGCAGTATGAACTGGTTGATAGGTGAACATATCTAATCCTATTGGGAGAGAAGGGAAAATAAACAAATAAATAGATAGTAAATAAGATTTCAGAGTTCAGGCAGAAACATTAGAAGTATACAGTTGAAAGAGTCTTCAGAAGCATCCGGAAACCCAATCTGAAAAAGGAAACCAGCAAGAAACCTTTACTCCTGTCCAAAAAACCAGGACAGTGGGTAATAATGGGTTGTAGATCGAAATATAATACTACCATATTTACATGTGTATCGGTTGACTGAATCTAAGATAACTCTCAATTTAATTCCAAGAAATGGGCAAAATTCCAAATTCCATGTATAAAGTAAGGCTGCTGATCAATGCCTTATGTTAAAAATGGCACAGTTTTGAAAATTCCTAAGAATGGAGAATATTTTAAGTTTTAATATTTTGATACCTAAAACGTTTTTAAGTACCATTTAGAGAACAGTTTTCGTTTTATAATGCCATTAAACAATTATTTTTCAACATGTCATCTGTTTCATAATTCTTCAACAAGTGGTTGTTTTTCATTGATCATTTTACCCCCAAGCAAAACATGAACAGATGTTTTCTTATCCGAGAAAATCTACCGCCGGAAGATCTGTTTCTTCAGGGTTGTCGATTCTTGGGGAAGTGCTTGTGAGAAACTATGATCAGAACAACAAGTAAAAGCCTACTGTACAAGAAGTTGAGCTGATTCAGTCAAATCCCAGTTATTAGGTTACCAAATGAAAAAGAAAGTAGTGTTTATCACCATCATCTCGCTCCTACTACAGAGGGAACAACTTCTGAACCTGAATCAGTTACAATAATCTCAAACAACCCTATGCCAGATTCGGATGGAAATAAAATACCTAACTCAGAAGATAACAACTAGTGCCCAGTGATTCAACTGACAGGGCTGAACCAAGAGCCTGTAACATCCTAGCCCAAACACTGCAAAAAGCACTAAGCATATCACCAAAGAACCAAAATGACTTTGGATAAACACTAACAAAAAAAAAAAAATTAATTTGGTTATGTTTTTTGGAAAAAGCATTTCTTTTCTTCCTTTGCCAAAATAAAATATTGCAAATTTATATTGTCAGAAAAAAAAAATGAGAATACTGTATTCATATGCAAATTTCCAACTGATAAATTGATACTGCTGGAGGTTAAACAAATCCTAACCTTGAAGACAAAACTACAAGAGAAATAATAGTGAATACTTTTAATCAATGATAGTTTACAACAAAAGCCATTAAAATGCAAAGGGTTACTGAGTGTGAAAGAATATATTTCTCAAAGTTTTTTTTGTTTACAACCTTTTATCTACCCCCAAAAAGAAAACCGTTTTCATGCATTCACCCTTTTTGTGAGACAATAACTCTAGATTTTGATTGATTGATTTGTTTTTTACAGGCTATTTTAAAGCCAGGAAATATTTGTAAGAAATTTTTGGAGATAATAATTTACTGATACAAGTCTGACTAATTAACCCATAGCTGCGAGGGAAAAGGTGGATTCATACCTGTTCAAAGGGTATTTGCATATAATGAACCCAACTGGAATTGGAACTTAGCTCTCTGATTTCCAACTCCATGCCACTATCCATTACACCACCCACATATCCAAGCTTACAGCACCTGGCAATCCTGGTATTTTCAAGTGGTCACCCATAGGTAGTGACCAGGTTTGACATTGCTTAACTTCAGAGGGACTCACTGTAAAGTAATCTCTTCAGATATCGGAGCTGGTTTTTTTACATACATGGTAAAACTGTTGAAAATTGGCAAAATACTGATCGAAATATAAGAGTACCCACCCATTTTTATCTTCAATTTTTTTTTGACACATATTTCTTAGCATACAGATGAGTATATAAATAAATTTTTATAAAGCTGTAATGAATATAGGATATTCCTGTGCCTTTTCTATAAATATCTTTATGGTAATTGTTTTGATAATCTGTTATAGTATCTGTCCTGATGAGCTTTTCTCTTTGGTACCTTGTCATTACAAATTCAAGTGCAGTACTAGATTGGCAGCTAGGTCTCATTATTTTACAGTTGTAATGGCTTGATGTAACTGTAACAGTTTCTTCTACTTGTCAAGCTACTTTTTGGCTTCTTACTTTCCAGTCAACTTTCATCTTCAAAAATTTAAATGCAATGTCAATTATTATCTTCTGTCTTCTTAAGTCCTGTTCATTTATTGTTCTCTCTCCTTATTGTTTTTCTTTTTCTTATATTCTCTCACTCAGTAAGCCCTTTGCATCTTAGTGGCTTTATTGCCTTGCTTGGGGTGAAATGATTGAATTTAAAAACAAAAAAAAACAAAACAACCTTTAATTAATAACAGATTTTTATTTTTATAATTCATGAGAAGATATTGATGAATAAATAAAAGCTTTTGTTTAACATTTTTCACCACCATTTTGTCCAGAGTTAAAGTTAGGGTACACCTTGTATGTGATATTAAATCTATATATATCTATATTTATGCACATATCTCACACTCATTTATTATGATACATACCTATATCAAAGGACATGTAGGTAGTGTAACAGTTATTGATGTATAAAATGGAATGAAGCAGGCTGACTACAAATACTGACAGAATCTCTTCTATTCACTCCCAAACTAATGTTCTTGCTGCAGCTATAGGTTAATTAGCAGGGTAGATTAGATTCTCCAGGCTTGAATGGCAGTCAGTCTAGAAGACGCAGTACTCTGTATTCAAAAACATGGAGAAGGTAACAGGAAACCACTCCACTATCATTCCAAAAACTTCACAGATCTTAAAAGAAAAATGGAAGCTATCAAGATCCATAACCGCATTCATTCTGAGGGAACATGGCATTAAAAAAAAACTTTTACATCTACTTCCAGCATATTAAAATTACTTTATATCAAAATAAACTGGTGAATAAATAAAATCATTTTTTTCTGTTGGGACATACTATGTAAGTGCACATATTGTTCATCTCTCTCATTATATATAAAATCTTCATTCATTTAAATGAATTATGGGGCAAAACCTAATGCAAAATTGACCAGTTCTAGCTGATTAAAAAAAGGCTCAATACATAAACTGTAGAACAATTCTAAGGATACTTCTCTTTTGAATTTTAAATTATATAAAAATTGTCCAAATATTTTGTATATCCGATCGCTTTCGGCTATACTTTTAACCATTATTAAACATTCTGCTAACTCTCAATACATACTTAAAACAATCCATACATTCAGTTAAAAGTAAAAAAATAAAATCATCCTTTATAATGGCTAAAAGTATAACTGAAACTGCTCAGACATACAAAACGTTCAGACAATTTCTACATAATTTATGCCCAGAAAAAAAAGAAAGTTATAAGAACAGAAGAAAAATTAAATAAAAAAATTTAACTGCAGTACCTTGTCAGTTGTTTTTAATGAAACTATATATATATATAATAATTATTTAAAAAAAAATGATTCCTTCACTACATAAGAGTTCTCATGTTTCAAAAACAAGAGCCAAAAACCTCAATATAATTATTAAAATTAAATTGAGTTAAAGTATCAAGCCCTGTTTCATCCTCAAGCGAAAATTTAGGAATAACCAATCTTGAAATTTATACATCTTTATAAGCATGTTCATTTAAGCTCTACTTCTGTATGGAGCACTGTTTTTTAAAAATAAAAACAAAAATGCTAAAGAACTCTGGATTATTTACCTAACGTGTTCTTTCCTATTTTTCTACATATCTGCACACACACACACACACATTATATAAAAGAAAACAAAATTATTGGTGGAACCAATAGACAACTTGCCAAAGCTTAAAACTCTTATCCAGTGTGTCTATAAGCAGCAATCCCTCTTTTATAAAAGTTTTGCTACTGACAAGGTACTGTGATTAAACATTTTATGTCATTTTTCTTGTATTCGTACTAGTGTTTTCTTTTCTGGACGCAAAGTGAGT
The DNA here is from genome assembly GCA_963932145.1 of Acanthosepion lycidas. NCBI lineage: Eukaryota > Metazoa > Mollusca > Cephalopoda > Sepiida > Sepiidae > Acanthosepion > Acanthosepion lycidas. The sequence continues at coordinate 35,999,403 of OZ010613.1, forward strand.
AAAAACTGTTCAAATGTTATGCATTTCAGCTATAATTTTAGGCATTATCAAGGATGAATTTTATTTTTACGTTTAACTCAATGTATGATATTATTGAGTGATATTAAAACATTTAGACAATTTTTTTACACTCAGAAAAAAAGAAAATTATAATACAGGACAAAAATGTCAGTTGTTTTTAATGAAAGTTGCATATAAAAGAGGGATTTTTGTCAAAATACACAATATATATATATATATATATATAATTATTTATTTAAAAATATGATTCCAACATGCTACATAAGAGTTCTCATGTTTCAAAACAAGAGCCGAAAACTTCAATATAATTATTTGAATTAAATTGAATTAAATAAGCTCTGTTCCATATTCAAGCGAAATTTTTGGGGAATAACTTATTTCTGAAATTTGCTTATAAAACATGTAAATTTCATAATATTGAGCACCTGAATCTATAAATTTAGCATACCTTAAAACTATATTTTAGCATATATATATATATATATATATATATATATATATATATATATATATATATATATATAGAGAGAGAGAGAGAGAGAGAGAGAGTTAAATTCCCAGATCAATTCTGGACAAGACAACTTGTTATAAGATGACAATTGGAAAAATTTTTTTAGTTTTTTACCAATGCGTTTCATCTTCCGACTTTTTCATGGTTAAAATGAAATCAAAATGTTTTTGTTATGATAATTACATTACAATTTGGATTTTGTAATATAACTATACATTGTAACCCGGATATAAGAGAGTTATCAGGACCGGAGAAGAAGTCTCTTATATCCGGGTTTGCTCTATTTTGTTTAGGTAAGTACGGCTCTAATTTGGGACTAGATGAAATCTCTCTTATATCCGGGTTTCTCTTATATCCGGGTTACACTGTAACAAGGAAAACATTTTGATTTAATTTTTACTTTGAAAAAGTTGTAAGACAAAATGTGTCACCAAAAAACCAAGATTTTTTTCACACACACACATACAGGGTGCAGTAGAAATACCTCCCACATAGTGGTAAGGCATTAGCCAGATGAAGACGTCATTTCGTGGGAAGTATTTCTGCTGCACCTTGCATATTAGGAACTGTCACCTTATCCAGAATTATGTAGGAATGTATTTGTTGTTTTTGAGTATTAACACGTTTTAAATGCTATCACACATTTATATCTTTTCTTAAATGTTTACACTATTTGTATTGTTCAGACTGCTGTCCTCATCTTTACTGTCAATATTCACAATATTTCAGCCGTTGTACGCTACACCCTTTTTCAACTGATATACATTGGAATTTTGAACTGAACCCTTTATTTACTCCACTGGGGTAGATTTCTCTCATTCCACATGCCATGCCTTTTCTGGATATCTCAGTTTCAGTTATTTCCTTTTCATAACTCAACTCTCCAAGTTTTTGTTCACCTCTGCTGAGGCAGGTATTGAACTCACAACTTTTTGGATCAAGTCACTTGATTACTTCAACCAACACTTTTATCCGCTGGGCCACAAAGAAGGCCAGAACCTACAATGGCTGAAATGTTGGGAATATGACAATAAAGAGACAGCAGTCCAAACAATGTAAATAGTTACAATACCTCATCTCAGAAATATAGACAGGTGTTCTTAATTGTTGTTCAGTTATTGCTCATTATATTTTCACTGAGTCTCTTCTATCCAGCCCAGGGGTTAAATCCTGATTACAAGATGAGATATCCCTAGACATGGACAGCAGGTCAAGAACAATTTATGCCTGTAGATTAAATAAAGGTTTCTATTCAGAATTCTTTGAAGGTTACCTGGATCGACAGAAACCTGAAGAAGGCTGGAGAGTACAACAGCTGAAACATTGTAATTGTAAAAAAAAGAAAAAAAAAAATTGCAAAAAAGTCTTCTCACGGTCAAGCAATAATTTTTTAGCACTATATAGTTTGTACTTTCTAATTATAATTTTTTTTTTCTTTTTACTAAAGGATGGTGGTAAATAAAATTCACTTTATATATTTTACATTTGCTAAACCATCTTTTACAAGCCTCTAGCTTTAGATAGGTTCATCTGGGGTCAATGTAAGAAACTGTTCATGGAATAATATATTTTGCATAAAAGTAACAATATTAAAAATAAAAACTGAAATCAAGAAATTTTTAATCCCTGACAACAAGGTACCTATTTTGAAAATCAAAATTCTGACTTTGTACTTGAGGCTTGGCATGGTTAAGAATAAACATATTTCAGCCACAAGGCAGGCTATTAGTTCATGTTATTATTATTATGGAAGAATATAGTGTTGTTGTCTGTGCCAAACACTTTTTATACTCAAGAGAAAACAAAGAGAAGAAAAAGAAAAAAATATTAAGGGTATTTGAGTAACTGCCAATAAAAATATTGAAAGAATCAGCTGCCAAGGGCTTTGTGAGAAGGCCGATTATAATTTCATTTCCAGCCAATGTTTTAAAATGATTTAGATTCTTGGCTGGATTTTGATCAAAGACAGAGGGGAGGAGGAGATATAGATGAAAAAAAAAAAACAAACAAAAAAAAAACAAAACAAAAAAAACTACCAGTTGTAAGAAAGCCAGAGGATAACCTCTTTCATGTAGTGAAAAAACAAAAGTAATGAGGTTTCTTATTCTTTTACATGTCATGTCCCTTCAGGATATGGGTAATCATGGCTCTCCACAACTTCCTGTATCTTGTTATTTTAAGTAACTTTTGTCCATTTACCATAACTTTCTATGGTTCTTGATCTGCCATCCATACAGTTGGATTTGTTAAGTAGGTTATTAGGGATGAAAGGGTTAGCGGTGTTAATAATAGGTAGATAAGATCATGGCTCTCCAAAACGTCCTGTCCCTTGTATTCTGTAACTTTTGTCCCTTTACAATCTCTCTCTGTGGTCTATCATCTGCCAAACCATTTATACAGATTTGTTAATTAGGTGACAAGGGATAAGAGAATAGCTTAGTCAATAAATAGACAGATAAGATCATGGCTCTCCACAACTTCCTGTATCTTGTTGCTCTAATGACCTTTGACACTTTATAATCCCTCTTTGTCCTTGTTGCTAACATCAATAACATAATTAGTGTTGTAGCATACCTACTGATGGTAAATACAGTAGTAAATACTGTATATTGGTCTGCATTTGGAGATTCATTGTGGAATTGACTCACTTCTAGCAGTTGACTACTTCTATGCACTACTGACGAATCTTATATGTGTTGTTCTTGTCCTAAATATTATCGTTCATTACCAAACTTCATGTGATTATTCTATTCAGTAACTTTCCGTAGGTTACAACAATTAGCTAAATATTTAGTAACAATTCTTTTACTCAGAACAAAAATTAAACATTATGAATTCTAAAACTTTTTTTTTCACTAAAGACTCACTAAAGTAAAGTCAGTGACTTTATTTTGCTATCGATGTTAACTTTAATGTTACAAAAATGTTCTTGTGCTTTCTATTACAATAACTTTTCTTAATCTCTGGCAAAGAAAGTCGATGATATGTTTGCTTGTCTATTGAGAGAAGCAAGAAATTTAGGTCATCCTGGAAACAGGGTTGAACTACTCACAGCAAGACATAAAATTCCATGGACAATATTATCAATAGTAATACTCTCTGGCAGTTCAAAAATTAAAAAAAAATAGCAGCATTCCTCCTGTACAGGTCAAGCAGTTGGATATTAACAAAATCACTGCTCAAAAACGAGATGCAACATCCACTTTACTAGTGAGAGGAATGCTAAAAGTTGACTGGAAACAACATCTGCCCAATGAAGAACTGTATAAAGAGCCTAGAAAAGATTGCAAACACAATCTATGACAGTCAAGTGAAACTTGCTGGAGAAGTAAGCAAAAAGTTGTGCATCAACTGATACTATGAAATTCAAATTCTGGAAAACTCTATTTTTTTATTACAGTAAGCTTCACTCTGTACAAGGGCCAGCAAGAAACTTTATCAATCAACTCATAGATGACACTGAATCAGGGATACAGATGACAGAAATGATTGGAAAGAAATGGCCAGAAGTGTTCCTTTGAGGATCGGGTAGAGATACGGATGGTGGAAATGATTGGAAAGAAATGGTTAGAAGTGTTCATTTGAAGATTGGGTAGAGATACGGATGATGGAAATGACTGGAAAGAAATGCTTAGAAGTGTTCAGTTGAGGATTAGGTAGAGATACAGATGGCGGAAATGATTGGAAAGAAATGGATAGAAGTGTTTTGAGGATTGGGTAGAAATACAGATGGTGAAAATGACTGGAAAGAAATGGTTAGAAGTGTTCAGTTGAGGATTGAGTAGAAATACAAATGACGAAAATGATTGGAAAGAAAGGGTTAGAAGTGTTTGAGGACCAGGTAGAGATACGGATGGTGGAAATGATTGGAAAGAAATGGTTAGAAGTGTTCATTTGAAGATTGGGTAGAGATACGGATGGTGGAAATGACTGGAAAGAAATGCTTAGAAGTGTTCAGTTGAGGATTAGGTAGAGATACAGATGGCGGAAATGATTGGAAAGAAATGGATAGAAGTGTTTTGAGGATTGGGTAGAAATACAGATGGTGAAAATGACTGGAAAGAAATGGTTAGAAGTGTTCAGTTGAGGATTGAGTAGAAATACAAATGACGAAAATGATTGGAAAGAAAGGGTTAGAAGTGTTTGAGGACCAGGTAGAGATACGGATGGTGGAAATGATTGGAAAGAAATGGTTAGAAGTGTTCATTTGAAGATTGGGTAGAGATACGGATGGTGGAAATGACTGGAAAGAAATGCTTAGAAGTGTTCAGTTGAGGATTAGGTAGAGATACAGATGGCGGAAATGATTGGAAAGAAATGGATAGAAGTGTTCTTTTGAGGATCGGGTAGAGATACGAATGGTGGAAATGATTGGAAAGAAATGGTTAGAAGTGTTCATTTGAAGATTGGGTAGAGATACGGATGGTGGAAATGACTGGAAAGAAATGCTTAGAAGTGTTCAGTTGAGGATTGAGTAGAAATACAAATGATGAAAATGATTGAAAAGAAATGGTTAGATGTGTTTGTTTGAGGATGATTAGATAGATTCACTAACTAAATTTATTAATTGTAGCTATATTCTTCTTTCATTTTTACTTTCTGAGGTTAGGAATTATCATTATTTCCATGCAATTTATTGTCCTCCTCTTTGTTATTATTATCACAGCGTTTTAGCCATTGTGCCATCTGGCCATCATCAGTTGTTTGTTGATTCAAGGAATTTTGAACTAAACACTTCATTTAATCTACAGGGGCAGATTATTCTCGTTCTACTGACCATGTCTGGAGATATCTTGTCTTGTTCAGCCCCTGTGTCAGACTATGTTCTTGGGATACAATGGAAATGGGACAGACAATAACTGAGAAGGATTAAATAAGAATTAGATAAGATATCCATAGACAAATTCAGTTGAATAAAAACAATCTACCCCCACAGCACATTCAATAAAGGGATCAGTTCAAAATTCCCAGTAGGTTATCCAGATTGAAATACACATGAAGAAAGTTGAAGGACATAATGACCAAGATGCTGTGATAACCACAACAAAGATGAGGATAATAGTCTGCATGTAAGTAATGAAAATAGCAATTAACAAAATAAAAATAAAAGCCAAATTAAACGAAAATAAAAGACAAACTAAAAATTAATGTAATAAGAAAGCACTTAAAAAGCTATTAGTTAGAAACTGATAAAACAGCTACTGACTGAAACTGAATATTAATATTTAGCAAGCTTAGTCTGACACAAGGGCACAAGTGGACCACATAGACTCAAACTCACAACACAAGCAAAATGCCTCACAAAACAAGCCTGCTATTGTAAGCACTGTGTGTGTGTGTGTGTGTGCGCATATATATATATATATATATATATATATATATATATATATATATATATATATATATATATATATATATAGAGAGAGAGAGAGAGTTTATGAAAAATACCCTCACTTCGTTAATTTACATATGTTTAATACAGCCCATCAAAAATGTGTAAATTTCTTTTCATTTTTTGTTTCAACCTTTGGAATTAAAGTCTGATGATCTGCAGTCGTTTAAAAGGGCTGTGGCGAAATAATTTATTACATGGAACCTTAAAGTGGTCTGTTTTTATATATATATATATATATATATATATATATGTATGTATGTATGAATAATAAAAATATAGATTTATGGATGCCATATTTATGGGTAAAAGTGCTCAATATCAGAGATAGTGCATATGTAAATATAAAATGGACACTGATATCAACATCAATACTGAAGCTAGATCCTATGGAGGGCTCTTTGGCCCAACAATGACACTTCATGCATTGAATATATATTAAATTTTATTAAACTTGAACAATATTTTTCAAATAATTAACAGTTTTCATCAAAACAATGATATAGTTTGTCTATTTGGAACTTATTGCAAATCTGCATGACAAACAATATTTTTGGTTTTCATATTCAGGGTCAGTACAAATAACTTGTTTCCATTCCCAACATTGAACAACCAACATAGAGCTGGCTGTGAAAAATGCAGGGTCCCATCAGATGAAGCCCAGCTACTTTCGATGACTGTCCTTGGGATTTATTGATTGACATGGCATAGCTCACTCTCACTGAAAACTGAAGTGTTTTGAACTCAAAAGGAAGATCTCGAGGAATTAAGGGGATTAAAACTCTTTCCTGAACCAGTAAAGATCTCTGCTTCCAAGAGAAGATGAGATATTTAAAAGTTAGAGAGTTGTGTCCCTTTAACTGAAAAAGTGTGGCACACAAACATTTTTGCATTTATTACATAGATATATATGTGTGGGTGTGTGTATGTGTGAAGACATAGAAATACTTGCATTGGTACCCAAGCACACATTAAGCCTACTGGGGTAGACTGGAGTTCATAGCTATATCAGCAGCCAATCTAGCAGATAGAAAACTTAAAAAAAGCCTGAGGTGTGAAGTTCGTTTGGTTGGTGATACATTTTTGCACTTATCATTTTTTATCAGCATTTCCACAAAAGTCTAAATGATTGTGCTATCATCACTTCAATCAAATCTCTGTGCAGGTAGTTTAACAGTCTATTTAATATATATATGTATATGTCAGCTTAAAAGGAGCCCTACCGGGTGATATTTAAGCTAGCTCCTCAGAAGGCTGATTGGGCCTTTATCAAAACAGGTAGGGAGGAATAGATGCAATAGGCAAAAATAAACTACAGAAAAAACTCAAAATTGATAGCTGCATTTAAGTATTGCATTAATATTTAAGTTTACCTTTTAAAAGTTCAAAGATAATTCTTCTGCCACCACTTAATTTAAAGACAATTTAATGTACATAGGTACTTATTTTCTGAACAAACAATAATTTTTATTTTATTGATGACTTTCACAATTAATTCCCAAATTTCTTTCTAAGTCAGAAAAATTGTTATTGTACAAAAAGAATCATCACAAAAAATTACATAAAAAAAAAATAATGTCACTGAAAGCAATCGCAGTAATGAAAATGTGTGAATCCAAAATTTCAGGATTGCAGTTCTGGATCTAGCCCAGAATGATTATAATTTGCTGAAAGAGTTGGCCTGATTTCAAAAATGGCATGGCCTCTAGGAGTAAAGTTGAAAAAGTGTGACACAGTGACACACTGACATTCACATTTATTATATATATATATATATATATATATATATGGTTAATTCTATCACATATAGTTACAAAAGTATTTAAAATTGCACATAGACTTTATAAACTCCTAGTATATCATGTTTACCTTGATGTTTCAGTAGAGGTATAGGATGGGTCACACCCATAGGAATTTCCTCAGTATGTTGACTTCTGGTGATGCAATTTGATACAACAGGGTTTCAGTGGACAACAACAATTCAAATGTAAAGAGCAAAGGACTATTTCTCTCTTTTTTTTTCTTTTTTCCTTCAGCAGGAGAAAAATATAAATGGGGTGGGGTGGGGGGAGAGATCCTATTTTCCATACTCACTACACATCAGAAGGGCATAAAATGGACTGCTAAAATAAACAAGGAACAAAAAGAATGAGATCAATAGTTCAACTCTTGGAATAAAATGGAATGGTAATGGGAAAGGATCAAGAACAGTTTTTAAATAGCTAAACATATGTCTTTTAATTGCTTTTCCAAAAGTGTCTCGCTCCAAAAATCTTGCACAGAAAATAACCAAAGCAAACATGATTATACAATATTAGAAATAATATCACAATATAATGGAATTACTGTGTCCTGTAGTCATTAGGATGCATTAGTACCATTGTTTCTCTACTTTCTGTAATTTCAAAATTGGAATTTCACCATCTTAAATATCGGTCTATATTTCCGTTATATACCATACCTATGAACACTAATGGGTATGTGTCACTCCTCATAAATACGTTGGACACTATTGTAAATGAGTGGGGGTGGTAATATGGTGTCTAAGTAATTCAACACTAGTAGTGGTTTACCTGCTGGCGAGTATTGTATTTTGTTGATGTTATAAAGATTACCATTTCATCTGTTTTGGTTATTCCTAATTTAGTAACCTTTTCTAAGTTACAACAATTTCTAAGACAACTTATTTTAACTAGTAACACTATTTGCATCATTCAGACTGTTATCCTTATCTTTATTGTCATATTCACAATGTTTCGGTGATTGTATGCTTCGACCTTCTTCAAGTGATATATGTTGGAATTTCACATTTATTCCATGTGGGTAGACAGTTCTAGCTTTTTTTTTTTTTTTTTTGGCTATCTCAGTATCAGTTTAGTAACTCAAATCAAACAAATTTTTGTTCCCTCTGCTGTGGCCAGGTATTGAACTCACAACAGAACATGTTTAACAGAAATATTGGTGTGAGTGTGTGCATATAAATAAAGTTGAAATAGAATTTGAAAAAATTGTAACTCAAGACAATTAAAAAAAAAGTTGTTTCACGTTTCATCAGATTAAAAAAAAATGAACATATTGAAATAGCATACCAAAACATCAAAGTAAAAATGTTTACAAATTATATATATATATTTTGAACAAGGCTAGTACACTCAAACCCTCAGTCATGATGCCTTGTGACTTTATGCCAACACAATCATTGACATTAATATATATATATATATATATATATATATATATATATAATAATCTTATGAAACCTCCTCCCTTTGAGGCTAATACCTTCCATTCCCCTGACCACTGTCTCATGCATTTCATCTGAAATGGATAAATTCTGTTTTAGTTTTTCAACTGCTGTCACAGTTAAATTTCTAATTCCCACATGAATTCAGTCTATACACTGGGGTTGAATAAGACTGATGAAGTTTTTGTTGGTTGAAATAGATCTCCCACTACCATATGAGGTCATTTTGAATTTTGTTGTGTAATACAATTTATTGGCTCTGTTAAAATAAATACATTAAGCTCTTTTTGTGGATAAGTTTTAATATTTTATATTACTAACATCCACTTGGATTATATACCAACAGATTTTTTACCTTTACTATATCTATCTATATATATATATATATATATATATATATATATTTATATATATATATATATATATAAAATCAAATAGATAAATACAGGTAAATGTACAAAAAGTGTGTATATATTTTGATTATACATTATTTTTACAGATACAAAAATTTAAGTAAATGCTCTTTTTATAATAAACAGAGCGTTTACTTAAATATTTGTAACTATAAAATAATGTATGAAACAAAAATTTTTTTTTTTTAAGCATTCAACCCCAAGCAAGGTGGGAAGCCACTAGCACGCAAGGGGTTACAGAGTTGGAGCGAGAACAAAGAGGAGTGATAGAGGAAAGGATGGAGAGAAGGTTAGGGGATAGATCAATTGACGTTACATTTGAATAGTTGGAGATTATATCTATCAGGAAAACAAGAAATGAGGAGGGAGTTCCACAGGCAAGAAGTGCGAGACATAAAGCTATTGGAGTAGAAGAGATGGCTACATTTAACAATTTCGACAGTGAAAGGGTGAGAGCAAGATGCCAGCCTAGTTGAACGCTTAAATTCATGAAATCTGGGAACCAGCGAAAGCAGCTCATCGGAGCAGTTACAGTGAAAGTGTTTGTAAAAAAGACAGAGGGAGGCAACAGCATATCTGTGAGAGAGCAGTTGATGCCAGGTCAGGGCCAATTAGAGTTGGAGGGGGGAGCTTCCACACCGCCAACAATGGGCTTGGGATCTTCGCTTTCAAAAACATAGACAACAGGAAGACAGATACAGCAAGACATTGCCACGATATATATGTTTCTTAAAGAATGTAGGTATGGTAGGTTGCTCAAAACTTGAGAAAGAATAATAATAATTTTTATTACTGTATATCATTAGGTCATTAAATCAAATTAAAGCAGGATGAGAAAAATGTTAAAAATTTATATTTAATTATACAGCAACAACCATAAATATGTTTATAACTGTAACCACAATCATCAGATAATTATGATGATTGTAGTTTCAGTGTGAAACTCATAATTATAAGTCAGCTTCTTTTAGTTGTTGTTGTTGTTATTATTACTGCCCTGACTTGGTAAGGTTTTCCATTTTGGGTTTCTTGAAATTATAGACATACATAACACTGTTGTTGATAAGTTAAGTGCCATTTCATTTTTCAGTCTTTATATAGGTAGGATTTGTTTTCATACATTGTTTTTAGTTTTTAGTTTATTTTATATGATTTTGTTTAAAAATTGTAGACGTACAGAAATGAAAACTCTTAAAAGTATACAACAGAGTTCTTAAACTGAAATTAGTTTTAGCTTTTGGGTACAAAAAACAAAATCAGCAAAGTTTAGAAAAATCTACATTTCTTCAGGGTAATTGAAGCTTACATTGCTATAAAGTCTGATGGGTTTAAAGCACAACTGGTCTGCCAGTGTTTTACCCTATAGAAAGGGGACAAAGATTCAAACTCTGGCAAATGGCACTTTCTCTTTATTATAAACTCGTGAATGCCCAATCCACTGTTGAATAAATAATGGTGTCCACTCAGACACTTGTATAATGCTTAAAGTAATAATATATATATATATATATATATATATATATATATATAATAGAGAAATCCAAAATTACCTCATGAGAATAGATTATTTCAAGTAATGCCTATGTGTGAGCATTTTTCAACTCAAATGTCCATAGACGTTAGTTGAAATAGTCTATTCTCATGAAGTTATTTTAGATTTCTGTATTATACAATTTATATGCGCCATTATAAAGACATTGATATCTTTTTGTGGATCAGTTTTAATATTTTATATTATTAGGATCCACCTGGATTATATACCAATGGATTTATTACCTGAAAAAAAAAAAAAAAAAAATAAAATTATATATATATATATATATATATATATATATATATATACAGAGAGAGAGAGAGAGAGATAGATTAAAAATCCCAAACTACCTCATTCAGAAAATAGCTATTTTGATCCACAGATTTTCTTGTGGACCTTATCAATTCAGATACGTTAGGAAATGGGATAAAAGCTTAAAATTTATATATATATATATATATATATATATATATATATATATATATATATAATATTGTGTGGTTGGTTCTGCACAAGACTTCACTTCTATAATCAAATATATGTCAGTAGTGTGGCTGTTGGTTCTAAGAACTGAGCTGCTTGACCCTCATATGTCAAAAACAATGAGAGTCCAGTATGTATGCATATATATATATATATATATATATATACACACACACACACACACACACACAATAAAATATATAATATATCAAATATGTATATATAGTCAAATATGTGCAGGTAGTCTGACTGTTGGTTCTAAGAACTGAGCTCCTTGACCCTCATATGTAAAAAACAATGAGAGTCCAGTATGTATGCATATATATATATATATATATATATATATATACACACACACAATAAAATATATAATATATCAAATATGTATATATAATCAAATATGTGCAGGTAGTCTGGCTGTTGGTTCTAAGAACTGAGCTGCTTGACCCTCATATGTCGAAAACAATGAGAGAGTCATGTTTATATGAATGGTACGATATGGAACAAACTGAAACCTTTATAAATCTAACATGTTTCACCTTTATTAAAACTTTGTCAGAGAATTGAAATAAGGAGAGAAAAAAAGAAAGGGAAAAAATTTTGGTATTTCAACTTTTTATGTTTGTTGTTCACTGATGAAGTAAACTTCATGAGCATTTTGTCTTGTAAATTAGTGTTTATGTATAAATTAGTGAAAGAGTATCATAATAATTCTAATAAAGAGTATCGTAATAATTCTAATAAAGAGTATCGTAATAATATCATAATAAATCTAGTTTGTCTATCCAGTATTTGGATGATAATGTATATTCATTTGTGTTTGCATGTATGTTTGTCTATTAGGGATTTTATTTATGTATGGTGGTTGTTTGCATAAACAAACTAGAATCATGATACACTTACACACATAAATTTATGCACAAATGCTGCTTTAAAAGACAAAATGCACATGAAGCCTGCTTAACCAATAAAAAACAAACAACTCAAAAATTAAAGATATCCATTTTTCCATATCTTATTCTTTGCTTAGACTTTAATAAAAGCAATACATGTTAGATTTGTAAAGGTTTCCTGTTTGTTCCTTAACCTATCAATCTGTTGAATTCTGATCTATATTTGATCCCCATATATATATATATATATATATATATATATAGGGTCAGTCATGTTGCAAGGATGAGTGACGACTGAATACCTAAGGTCCTCATTTATAGCCAGATTGACAGTGAGCAAAGGAATTTTGGATGGCTGTAGCTCAGGTATAAAACAAGCTAAATAGTAACCTCTCAGTTGTCAATATGCCTCATATTAACTTTAAGCGAGTTGCCCTGGGTAGGAATAACTTGAGATATTTGTGCCAGAGTGGTATCAGAAATTTTGAAATCAGTTGTATTGACTTATACATAATGGCAAAATGTGTCAGCTAATATTCTTGTTGTCATGTCCTGAGATCCTCATTGTTGCATACTATGTGGACTTGTATGCAGGTCACTAGTGGAACTGAAGTATCACATTCAACACAAACATAAAAACTGAATGAGGTTGTCAGATCCTCATACATTGAAATCAATGGGAAAGTCCATCATATAATATTTACGCTCTCATTTCCCGATTGAGCACTCTAGAGAAAGGATAATTTTAAAAAACAGTGACTGCTCGTGCTATTAACACACCGCTTGTGAGTTATGAATTGAGCACTACTGACGTTTGTATACATCAAGTATATAGTATGTTAAAAATTTCCCTTTCTTTTCTGTGCACCAATGGCTTAGGGGTAGAACCTGTGATAGATGCCAAATCGGTCGAGTTTCTATCCTGGCTTGAAGCAATTAGATGTCTAGCTACAGTGATGAGCCATGATACAGTGAAACAGGCTTCTATGTGAATGACTATATATATATATATATATATATATATATATATTTTGTCATCCACAGACTGACTGTTTAGCTGTATCACAGATCATCTGTGTGGCTCGACATCAGATTGCTTCAAACTAGGATCAAAACCCAACTGATTTGGCATCAGTTGGAGATTTTTTCCTCTAAGCTATCAGCTCCCAGCAGAGAGGAAGGTGAATTTTTACGTATTTATTTTTGAATAAACAAGCCAGTGACTCAGAACGCTTGATTCATAGAAGAGTTTCGCATTATATATATATATATATATATATATATATATATATATATATATAAACTCTCTAAAAAACTCTAAAAACTCTCTAACCATTTTACGTAATTTGAAACTGATGGAATCGACACTATCAGCACACTATTACTATAAAGAAAATGTTCTACTGTCTTTATAACCACCTATGTTCTGAATCTGGACCTCTCACCTGGCATCATCTAATTTAAAAATAAAAATGCCTTCACAAGCTACTTTTTTATTTGAATTGATTATTAACCCTTTAAAGCCAAAAAATATTTACGATTTTTGAGAATAATAATTTTTTTTTTTTGCAAGTTAATATTACATTAACAATTTTTTGTGAATAACAATGAATTTTTTCCAGATACACATTCTACTATTTAACCTATAGCTGGGGGTGGAGAGAAGAGATGTATTCATACCTTTTGCAAAAGAATGTAACGATTCATACCTTTCATAAGAGAATGTAACGAAACCTGACTGAAATTCAAACTCGGTTCTCTGACACAAGCTACTGATTGATTAGCTCACATCAGGTTCTCAAAAAGTCAGATCAAGTTTACAATCTGTTATAGCTGTGACCTGCGATAAAGTGATATAGGAGGGAGTGTAAGCTGAACAGAAATCATTTGTGATGAATTGATTTGAAACAGCACTGGCTGTCTCGTCTAACAACCTACAAGGATCAAAACTAAATATAAATAATAATAATAAATATGAATTAAGTGAATTAAAAATAAAACTTACGGCAAAGAATAGATCAAAGATCAACAAATGGTCAGCCAGAGTCAACTTTTTCAATTTGTCTTAAAGATGGTAATAATAAGAATAAAAATAAATACCATAATTTTTTTTTAAAAATCATTTCACTCCAAGCAATGCAATAAAGCAACTAAGGCACAGGGGATTACAGAGTGTGAAAGAATACAAGAAAAAAACATTATTAATGAGATAGAAGAACAAAAGAACAAGAATTAAGAAGACAGAAGATAACAATCGACATTACATTTAAATTTTTGAATATCAAACTTGACTCGAAAGCAAGAAGCTGGAATAGAGTTCCATGAGCAAGAAGTGACAGAGAAAAAATGTTAGCATAGAACTTATGGTTACATCTAGCCATTTCAACTGTAAAATGATGAGACCGTGCCACCAATCTAGTACTACACTTTAAATTCATAAAGTCTAGGTACCAAAGAGGAAAGCTCATCAGAACAATTATCACAAAAGTATTTATAAAAAAAAAGCTACATTACAGCACCGGAACTGAAGCCGAGATGTTAGGTGAAGACCAACAGCATTGCAGATTTTTATGGAAGCCATTAATAAATAAAGACATAAAGATGAGGATCTTAGTCCAGATGTAAATAATTATAACTACTCACCCAAGGAAATGAAGTCTGCTTTGAAAGGATCCAGCAATTTGAAAAGAAATAAAGAAGGGAGGTGAAGCATAACAGTGATAGTAGCAGACAGGAAATACAAAATATTAGTATTAGGTTGGTGCAAAAATAAAAAAAATACGTCAAAAACCTTCATTATTTTTGCACCAACCTAATACCAAGGCACTAATTCCTAGGCTCAGAACAATAGCCTAGTGGATTAAAGAATTGGTTGGTGAATATGGTCACAGCAATTCTGGTTTCAATCCCTGAGATGGTTAGTACAGAATCAGTACAAACAATCACTGAGCAGTGTAAAAAAAAAATAAAAAAAAAAAATATCCCAAGATTTGAACAGCAAAATAGGAACAATTTTCCCACCTGAAGATTAAATAAAGAGCACAATTAGAAATTCGCTGAAAGTTACCTGGATCAACAAACATCTGAAGAAGATAGTATGGCAGAAATGCCGTGATAATAACAGATATTTTTTTTTTTTTATTAAGTTAGGACTGGGATTAATCTCACACAAAGCAATATATATATATAATTATTTATTTGAAAAAAAAAAATTTATAACATAAATATGTTATAAAATCACTACAAAAACAGCCATTTTGTTTCAACACCCCCGGTGTTGAATACAATGTTATCACTTGATAAGACACTGGGGGTGTTGAAACAAAATGGCTGTTTTTGTAGTGATTTTATAACATAATTATGTTATAAAATTTTTTTTCAAATAAATAATTATATCTGCTGTACTTTGTATTGAGCACTCTTTTAAGAATAGTAATTGTTGGTTATTGGAATTCATTCTGTATACACCAATCATATACTTGGATATATATAAATATAAATATATATATATATTAGATTGGTGCAAAAATAATGACGTAATAATGTTGTTTTTTGACGTTACGTCAAAAAACAACATTATTACGTCATTATTTTTGCACCAATCTAATATATATATATATATATATATATATATATATACACATACATACACACACATACATACAGCAATATCATTGTTTCTGACCTGGCATCTTGAAATCAATCACTTTCCAGTTGGCGTATGTTCCCTCAAATATTTTCAAGTTTAAGTACAGCACTAGATTGGCAGTTAGGTCTCATTATTTTGCAATTGAGATAGCTATAAGTTCTATTCTAATAGTTTTGTCTCTTGTACTTCTCGCTTGTGGAACTCTCTTCTGGCTTCTTGAATTCCTTTCAATTATGATCTTCAAAAATTTAAATGCAATTCCAATTATCATTTTGCCTCCTTGAATCTTGACATTTTTTACTGTCCCCACTCATCTCAAAAGCATTTTTCTCAGTATATTTAACAGTAACCCCTTGCATCTTAGTGGCTTTATCACTTTGTTTGGGGTGAAGTGATTAAAAAAAACTAAATAAAGACCGCTGCTTAGTGGTGCAGGGCAGAAACTGAATCTAGTCACTATTTTTGCTACTTTTTTATAAAACTATGTATTGAATGTCAGTCAGAGGAAATGTACAACATTCCACAAGACAAACATATGCATTGTATGGAAATGAACACGGAAACATTTCCTGTCAAAATGACTTTCACTTCTCTGCTGTAGGAAGAGGACGTGTGAACAAAGTTTTAAATATAAACATGAAATACTTAAAAATAAAAAAAATTATTATTGTTTGCCCAGTACAAATCCCAAGCAGTGTGTTACTAAATGTGAATGTTGGAAGGGTGTACAGAGAATGAGTAATGGTTGCATATTATGAGGATATGTAGGATAGATAATGATTGGCCCTAGACTTGAAAAAATTAAGATTCTAGTGATTGGGGAAGCATTCCTTCTGGTGTCTGTTCCACAATGCAATAGTTCTGAGGAAGCTGAGTGGAGCTTCCACTTTACCAATGGAATACAAATTGGATGAGGATAACTTGACTCAATGTATGAGGCATTAGGGGTCCCACCTGTAAAGCAAATAGTGGAATGGAACCAAGGAATGTAATTTACCTGAACATCTGCCATGAAAATAGGAAGAGCCTAGCAATGTTTCATCTGTGGGATGGGAAAGGGGTTGAAGGATGGAAAATAATTCATCACCCACAAAAAAGTGTCATTTAAACATGAACATTAAATAATTAAAAAAAAAAAAAAACAACATTTATTCATGACGACCAAAGTGCTTTTCAAAATATAATTTTCTGGTAAAATCCATTGCTGCAACTAATGAAGAAATGTTGATCTGTTTACAGTTTTACTATGAAAAGGATACTTATAGATAGAATCAGAAAGAGAGAGTTGAAATTTCTAGGGCATATAATGAGGAAAGAGGGCTTGGAAAATTCAATACTCAAAGGACATATTCAAAGCAAGAGGGACATAAGCAAGCAGAAAATAATCTAACAAGCTTTCGCAAATGTAAAACGACAAAATTTAGTAAGAACTACAAAGGCAGGAAGTTGTAGAGAGCCATGATTGCTCACATCCTGAAAGTGCATGGCACACAGAAGAGTATAGATAGAAATAAAATAATAATAGAATCTACTTTTCTGTGTAAAATTATGTAATTTAACAGATCTCAAGATGAGCAAAATTTTGTTATGATACTCAATAGTTATCTTGAGCAATAATTATTATCAGTAAATAAAAATTCATAGATAAGTATTGTGAACTTCTCATTGATATATTATCTCTTGTTTCCTGTTTAGGACTGGGTATCCAGTTCCTACAACTCTGTACTTCTAATGTTCTCACCTGAAATCTAAAATTTTATTCAGTAATAATTGTTCCTAATGCCTATCATTCAGTTCACACACTTCCCAGGTCTTTTGAACAGGTGTAGAAGTTTATCCCTTGTTTTGTGTTTAGTACTGGGTTTCTGGTTTTTTCTAAGGTATACTTAAACTCTATACATTAAACATCTTCACATGAACTCTGAAATTTTACTCTTCAAGTCTCGAGTTAACTGTTATCTTTCCTACATAGCCTCATGAACTTCACCTTGTCCTTTCTTACATTAACAACACACAGTAACCCTATACCTTGAATGGCACCTAGGCCTTGTCTTGGGTGAACATTAGTTATATATATATATATATATATATATATATAATTTATGAATAAAAATGACAATAGGAAAATGCGTTTCACCCAATTTCGACTTTATCAAAGCAAAATACGAAATTAATTTAATTGAACAAGGTAACTAATAAAAACAAAAAACAGAATATTCCTAGCAACTGAAATGTAGAGAACGCTATTTTCATATTGTTAACTGAAAATAATGTGATAAATACCGACGTCATTTTCAGTTAACAATATGAAAACAGCGTTCATTCTACATTCCAGATGCTAGGGACATATATATATATATATATATATATATATATATATATATATATATATATATATATATGAATGGGGTACAATATAAAATCTACAGCTTGCATGTACATATAAATATATTCCTACCTTAGGTGTTATAAATACAGTGCTCAATGTGTAATATATATATAGCTCAAGAGCTATATATATATTATAAATTAACTGATTTAAAAATATGCTTTCATTACCATGTTTAAAAAACAGAAACTAAAAACTTTAAATTCAGTTATATAATTAAATCAAAAGCATTAGTTCAGTTTCATGAAATCATAATGCTTTTGATTTAATTATATAATTGAATTTGAAGTTTTTACTTTCTGTTTTTGAAACATGGTAATTCCTGTGTAGCAATGAAACCATATTTTTAAATCAGTTAATTTATAATATATATATTATTTACATTGAGCACGCTTTTGTAAAAATAATAATATCAATGAGAACACCAGATAATATATCTTACTGTTCTTTCTTTTTTTAGTATAATATATATATATATATATATATATATATATATATATATACACACACACACACACACACATAATATCTAATGTTAATAGCATGACTTGAAGTTTCATGCAGTTCTTGCAATCTTCAGGTGCTGAACATATTCTGAATGAACAGAATATGTTCCGCACCTGACGATTGCAAGAACTGCATGAAAATCTGAGTCATGCTATTGACGTTAGATATTATGTGTATATATATATATATATATATATATATATATATATATATATATAAGTAAAACAATACTCAGATATTATTGCATTTCTTCAGGCAGTACAAGTGACAAGATACTCAATTCCTTGCTTATAGACTAAAAAAATAAGGTCCTGTTACTTGTACTGCCTGAAGACTGAAGATTGTAAAAAAGCTTCATAATTATCTAGTTATCCACATGAAACTAAGTCCTGAAAAGGAAGTAATATCTAAGTACCGTTTTTTTTATATTTATTATACTGACTTTGTATATTTTTTACATTTTATAATGATTATAATCTTGTACTGTCCTTGGTTATTTGTTTTTATTATACACTAAGTATATATTCTACAATTTTTTTTATTTTTTTTATCTGATAATAAATAAACATAGACAAATCAAACAGCTTAATATTAAGTGCACGACTTGGTTATTAATTAAAAATAATAAATATTTTTAGAATTACTTATAATACTGATTACCTACTATATTTGGTAATATATATTCCCCGCCCCCATACACACACCATAACCACTGAATTTACATTTAACACTATACTGTTATAGAGTTATGCTTGTTACAAGTACTGACAGTCTACAGAGTGTGGGTGAACATTAGCCTACCAGTTAACCTGGAGATATTTTTTCTGACATTTTTTTTTTTTTTAAATAGATGGGGAAAATTAGTCTTTCATGCCATCAAATATATAATAAGTGAATTCTTCCTCATCTATTCTTTAATAAATAAAAAAAAATAAAAAAAAGGTGACTTTATATATTTATCAGTTTTCTTATTCTTAGTAATGAGATATTGTGTTGTTATGAGAACAAGAGACATTTCTTGATGCCAATAAACATGTCTCATGTTACTTGAACCCAGCTATGGATAAATAGCAGGGCAGACTGCATCCTATAACCACTGTTGGCAACCATGAAAAGGACAACTCAGAATTTAAATAGCCTCACCAACCTTCAATAGGTCAAATTTCCCACTGACATGGTGTGGCTTCCCTCTGTCTTTCCTACAAATATTTTCATGGCAATTGTACTGATGAGTATTTTTTCTAGGTGTCCTGACTACATGAAATTAAGTGTGCTACTAGATTGGCAATTAGGTCCCACCATTTAACTGTTGAAATAGCTAGATGCAACTGCCACTTTTACTCTAACAGTTTCTTTTCTTGCACATTTCACCTGTGGAACTACCCTTCAGTTTTCTTGCTTTCTTGATAATGACAATCTTCAAAAATTAAAATGCAATGTCAATTGCCATCTTCTGTCTTCTTGAACCCTACTCCTTTTTTGTCCTTTTCTCAATCCATCATATTCTTAGTCTTCTCCTCTTTCACTCCCTGCATCTTATTGGCATTATTGCTTTCCTTGGTATGAAATGATGTAAAAAAAATAAAGTGTGTTTAGTGTAGCTACATTCCTGAAGAGATGGTCAATCATAGTGGAGTTCCTCCAACAGGAGAGAGAAGGCCCTGGATTTGATGTTGTTATGTGTTTATTTAAAGTTTCTTATACACAGGCATTTTTTATAAATAAAAATAAATTAAATGTATTTTTATAAATAAAATATATTTTTATATATAAATTAATTGATTTCCATTGTTATTTCTCTATATAATCTGGTAAATAAAAAATATTGCATTCTAGATTGTTTACATATTTTTATAAACTTGTAAATATAAAACTATTCTTGTAAATAAACAATCTAATAGTGTTTGATACTTTTGTTATCAATTCTTGTGACAAAAGGGAAAAAAGAAAAAGAAAAAGAAGAAAAAAAAAGAAAAAAGAAGAAAAAGAAGAAAAAAGAAGAAAGCAGAAAAAGAAAAAAGAAGAAAAAGAAGAAAGAAGAAAAGAAGAAAGAAGAAAGAAGAAAAGAAGAAAGAAGAAAAAGAAAAAAGAAGAAAGAAGAAAAAGAAAAAAAAAAAAAGAAATGCATAAATCCAGTTTCATGTTTGGGTTTTTTGTCAAAATTCAAAAAATAATATTTTTAAAAAACTAAAAATTGCAGAGAGAGTATCAACTGATAGCAATGTCAAGAGAAAAATTGTCCTTTTGCCACACTATTTTTGTAGGTTTGCATGTTAAATACTGCTGAATACGTTTCTTTTTAATGATTTAAAGAATAAAGCCCTACAGTCTGTTGTTAACTGGGGCAGTAAATGGCTTGTTAATTTGATAATCTCCAAAACAAAACTTCTATCAATCACTTAAAAGATACCTTCCTGCCTCCCATCAGAATGGCTGATAACTAATTCCCATGAAAGTGACTTGTTGGTTGCATCTTTTCAGGCTTACATTCCTGGCTGGCATAAGGCGGAAATATTATATTGAATCCACAGCTAGGTCTGCTACAAAGAAAGTTAGTTCATTGTGTTGTGCTAGATACTTTTTCTCATCTGAATCTATCTTACATATTTACAAGTCTACCATTCATCCATGCCTTGAATATTGCAACCACATATGGTCAAGTGCTCTTGCAGTGTATCTAGATGTTCTTGATAAAATCCCAAGCCAAATCAGCAATATTATTGGTCCTGATCTGGCATTTTGGATTCAGTTACTTTCTCACTGCCATAATGTAGTGCTTTTTCTATAAATACTTTCATAATTGTTTGGATGAACTCTCTGCTATTGTACCTAGACTTTAAGAATTAAAGTGCAGTAGTTGATTGACAGTAAGGTCTCATCAATTTACAGTAGAATTGGCTATATGTAACCAACTTTGATCTTCAAAAATCCAAATGCAATGTCAATCATTTTATAATGTCTTGATTATCCTTCTTTTGTTCTCACCCCTAAGTAATATTTCTTTTTTTTTTTTATACTTTCGCACTCAGTAACCGCTTGTATCTTAGTGGCTCTCTTTGATTGCATGGTGAGATAGGATTTTTAAATGTAACAACAGTGAATGATAGTGATAAAAAAATAACAACTTTGATTACACATGCAGAGAAGATAACCATTGCACTTTCAAAATTACTTAAAAATTACCATCACTTTTTTATGGTACAGGTAAATTAATAGGTGTTTTGATGGTAGAGGTAACTCTTTTATGGTATAGATAAATTAGCTACAAAATACTCCTAAACCATTCAATACATACTCAGAATAAACAATACCATTAAACACAGCCAAATGGGTTACAATCTGAAGAAATCTAATATCTATTTTTAATCATTTCACCCCACCAAGGCAATAAAGCAACTAAGACACGGGGGGGGGGGGATTACAGAGTGTGAAAGATAATAAGAAAATAAAAACATTATTAAGCAGAGAGAACAATTTAAGAACAGAAATTAAGAAGAAAGAAGATGACTATTGACAATGCATTTAAATTCTTGAAGATCAAAGTTAACTGGGAAGCAAGAAGTGCAAGAATAAAATAGAAAGAAAAATGTGTTTATTTATTTAAATCAAATGAGATAATTCTTAGACAAAACATTTTTTTTTAAATCATTTCATCCCACGCAAGCTAATGAAGCCACTAACAAACAAGGGGCTACTGAATGTGGGATGATATGAGGAAAGAAAACATTATTAAGGAGAGAAAAAAATAATAGAATAGGAATTAAGAAGATAGAAGATGATAACTGGCATTGCATTTAAAGTTAATTAGAAAGCAAGAAGCTGGAAGAGACCTTCATAAACAAGTAGTGCAATAGAAGAAACTGTTAGCATAGAACTTGCAGTTACATCTAGACATTTCAACTTTAAAATGAGACCTTGCCACCAATCTAGTACTGTGTTGAAATTCATAAAGTCTGGGTATCAAAGAAGAAAGCTAAACAGAATAATTACCCTGAAAGAATTTATAGAAAAGGCACAGTGAAGTTAGATTACAGTAATGAAAAAGTGATGACAGGTCATTTTCATAGCCTTCATTATAAAATGAATGATAAGAATTTCATGCAATTTTTAAGATACAGAAAATAAATGTAAAAGTCTTCCTTACGATAACAAAACTTGACAGGCAGCCAGCAATCACCAAGTTGAAGTTGAAAACAAGTCTATGAAGCTATATAAGTTACAGACCTTACGTCTACAAGATGAAGAGTCTCAACAAGTCTCCAGGTTTTTGACTTAACAGACATGTTTATCATAGTAGGCTTGATTCTAAAATGAGTGTTAGGCTTGGGTTCTCCCAGTAAAAAATGTATTGAGGAAATTTTATAGTTCCAATTTCTTAATTCATTGGTACTTAATTACAGTACTAATTACAGTGTCAGCATTTATTAGTCAATGCAGACTATTATTTCTCACATTTCAAAATCAATGCAGACCTCCAATTTACTCTGATGATAAAAGCCACCAGCAACAGTAATGAACCGAGGAAAATGTCAAATATGTTAAGCATTTGTCCAGTTGTGTCTTTCAAAATACAAAAAAAAATCTTCTTGCTTGCATACTATCAATTTACCTTTGCCTTGTCAAAAAAAAAAAAAAAAAAAAAAAAGAAAAAATGAAGAAAGAAGCATTTACTTAAATAATAGGGTATATGGGGTGTATCACCATTGGTAGTACCTTTGCAACAAAGTTGTCAACCCTGCTTTATTCAAGTGAATTGGGATGTGGAACTGTACTGGTTCATGGTCAACATCCAACTCTCAAACATGGCTTCAAGAAGTCATACTGTGACAGTCACACCCTGGTCAACAGCATCAACCTCCTAGCTAAAACTGTGCAAGTATAGTCAGAAGTGTATCCTGACCCAACTGGTGAAGAGGAATATCTCCCCCTAACCCCCCTGTGCCAAGTAGTCATTGATCAGTTGCCAGTTTGGATGTGGGAGCTGTGCATCATAGGTCAGTGGCTTTACTAGTAGATGGAGGAACTTCTGAGAGGAGGGATAGAGTAACCACAACATCTCCAATGCAAAAGGAACCAGCAAGCCACTGAACTATTTTGCTTTGAATGTCATCCTGAACCACAATTATGGGGAGTGGTGATCACAGCGGTGCAAAATGCGCTAACTGATGATGACTCATGTAATATGAACAACTTTATGATAAAATGGATTTTATTGTAGATTTGGTGAAAATAAAATCTGTTTTTCTGATGAAAGTTTTTCCAGATTGTCTTATACAGGGTACATCAAAAATATATTTTACAAACTGTGGGGGTGGGTTCCTCATGCTAAACAAGGACATAAGTCTAAAGAAACATATGTCTGCAAATCCTTCCTATGATACTAATGATAGAGGAGGTAGTAGGAAGTGAAAATAAGGAGGATAGTTAGAAGTAAAAATAATTGTTTTAGTCTCCTGGTTATAAACGAGAACAATTATAACGAGCTAATTTTTAATATATACACATGTACAATTCCAGCTTATTGGGTAGCATTTAAGCTATCTCCTGCAGAGGGCTATTGATTGGGCCTTCATCACAATGGGTAGAGAGGAGTAGATGTGATAAGCAAGAATAAACTACAGAGGAACTCAAAACTGATCACTGCATTTAAGTATTGCATTAATATTTAAGCTTACCTTTTAAAATTTCAATGATAATTCTTCTGCCGCCACTTAATTTAAAGACGATTTGATGTACGTAGGTCCTTACTTTCCATACAAACAATTATTTTTATTTCATGGGTGACTTTCACTGGATTTCCCAATTAATTTCAATTATTTCCAAGTTATAAAAATTGTTATTGTACAAAATAATTTGTCACAAAAATAACATTAAAAAAAAAAAAAATTTGGCAATCCAAAATTTTAGGATTGCAAGTCTGGAACTGGCACAGAATGTTTTTAATTTGCTTATGGAGTTGGCCTAATTCCAAAATGGTATGATATGTTGGGCTACGGCCTCTAGGAGTAAAGTTGAAAAAGTGTGACACAATGACACACTAACATTTGCATTTATTATATAGATAAATATATCGGACTTTAAAAGTTTATTTGTCTCTTAGAGTTCATTTAACATATATCAAACTCTAATTTATCTACACCAAGACACATCCCACAAGATGGGGGGGGATTGTCAACCATATCCATTATTATTGTTGTACTTGAAAATAAAAAGACACATTAGAATAGCCAAAAATACCTTCCAAAAGCTAAGGAGACATAAAAGACAAAAAAATTTTGTTAGAAAAGAGTACTGAACTGTTATGTAATATCAGTCCTCCAATATGACCGTGAATGCTGGACAATCTCCACATTAATGAAAAAGAGATTTAAGGCAACAGAAATCAGGTCCTACAGAAGGATAGTGAGAATACCATACCGTACATGTGAGCAACAACAAAATTTTAGGGAAAATGGAAACAAAAAAGATAATTACATTTTGAATCATTAAAAGAAACAGTTGAAATTTCTAGGGTACATAATGAGGAAAGAGGGCTTTGAGAACTTGAAACTCAAAGGATATATTGAAAGTAAAAAGCAGCAAATAACCTCGCCAATGAGTTTATGTAAATAGTTGGTTGAACAGGGAATAGGAGAGATAGCAAAAAGACAAAACTTACAAAGTGCTAAAAAAGGACAGGAAGTTGTGGAGAGCTAAGGTCACACATATCCTGAAGGGACACTGTACATAAAAAACAACAGCTCTGCCGTTTCACTTACCAGTTTTAACACCTTAGAACCATGGTTATAATAGCAAAGATACTTCCACATGGTAATGCCAATGCAAGGAAGATAACTCTAATGGAGTAAAAAGTTACAAATAAAGAACACTGAAATACATATAGCTTATTATTTATAACTTGTGAAAATCAATATTCATTTAGATATTTAGTCTCAAGATTGCAATGATGCATGAAACTGAGTCATCAAGCAGTATTCATTCATATGCCTACACTGTGTGTGTGTGTGTATATATATATATATATATATATATATATATATATATATATATTTGTGTGTTTATATATATTATTTTTATAGATATAATTTATTTAAGTAAATGCTCTGTTCTTAATTAAACAGTATTAATTACATTTACTGGACTGAATGTTCAAGAATATATGCGTTCTCCAACGGGAATTGAATCTGTATTCCTATACAGAAACTGTCACTTGATTGGTGTGCTATACCATTTAGCTACAGAGAAGCGTATGGTTAGCAAAGTCTGAAGTAATTGAATAACTGTTGGACTTAATCCATTTTATTATATATATATATATATATATATATATATATATATATATATATATATATATATATATAAATAGAGGTAATTACACTCGTCTCGGAAAACCTTCAAATCAATTTCGAAGGAAAAAAAGGTTTTAAAAAAAGAAAGAGCTAGGAACATGAACATCTGTCAAAAATAATCGTACAGCATACCAGTCCAAAGGCCAAAGAAAAAAAACCCCGATACAAGTAAACAACTAACTACTACTTCTAGTTGTAATTGTAGGAACAAAAAATATGTCCCCTACAGGGAAAATGTCAACAGGAGTGCATGGTTTACCAGGCTAAAATTTACAAGGATATAGATGACTGCAATAACGATAGAAACCCTAAAGTGTATATAGGAGCTACTCAGGACATATTTAAGGAAATATATTATAATCATACGAGTAGTTTTAACAATGAAAAAACCAAACATAGTACTACTCTATCTAGCTATGTATGGAAAATTAGACAGGAAAATAACAAAGACCCAATCCTCAAATGGGAAATATTAAAAACATGTTCTAAATATAAAGCAGGTCAAAAATTCTGTAAGCTATGTATAGAGGAAAAATTAGCCGTAGCTTTATATAAGGAACCTAAAGATTTATTAAATTCAAAAACAGAGATTCTAAACAAATGCAGACATAGAAGATCTTGGTTATTGGATTAGGCCTCATCTCTCCTGATTATGTAGTTGTTTAACTATTTTTGCCCAGTGTTTGTCTCTTAATCACCCACTCCCTTTTAAGTTGCTTCGAATAAATTTCTTCTCCACCCTCCCAATTATTGTGTTGTTGTTTGTTTTGTTTTTTTGTTTGGTCACATGGCCTTGGTCTTTTGTTTATCACCAATAAGTATACAGTTTCCTTTGCCTCTTTAGCCAGCTTTCCCTGACGATCCACTTAAGTGAAACCTTGGTAGGTTTGTCTGGTTCTCTAGGTTTGACAGTATATATATATATATATATATATATATATATTCCCCAAAAAATTTCGCTTGAAGATGGAACAGAGCCTACTTTAACTCAAGCTAATTCAAATATTATTTTGATGTTTTCGTCTCTTGTTTTGAAACATGAGACCTCTTATGTAGCGAGTTGGAATCATATTTTTAAATAAATAATTATATTTATGCTCTACTTTCGTATCGAGCACTATTTTTTAAAAATAATAACAAAAATACTAAGGAACTTTGGATTATTTACCAAACCAGTTTCTTTCCTATTTTCTACAATATTTCACACACACATATATATATATATATATGTATGTTTGTGTGTGGATATAAACCAAATAATTAGATATTAACAACTGTATATATGTGTGTTAGTGTGCATACACAGGTAAGCGAATAAATATTTACTTAATTTTTTATAAGGTGTAAAAAAAAAATAGTGCTCAATCTGGTTAGACAGAGCTAATAAGTATATATCAATAAATATACATATACCTACATTTGTAGCAGAAGTTAAAATTTTTATGGTTTTTACCAACTGATCAGGCACAAACTATTACGGTTGTTTTTTAAGACCCAGTATTTAAAAAAAAAAAAAAAAAAAATATAACCGTAATAGTTTGTGCTTGATTAGTTGGTAAAGCCATGAAACTTTAACCCACACTGGGAATGTAGGTGTATGCATATTTATTAACATATATATATATATATATATATATATATATATATATATATATATATATATATAAATTCAAGAAAGAAATTCGGATTACAAACACAGAAAATGTCTCATATTGAGAATATTTAACATTGAAAAACAAAAGAAAAAATGAATTATTTTTAATAATATGTGGAAATCTCCGCTTTTACCTGAAGACGGTCACGAGACCAGAAACATGTGTAGTAAAATTATGGAAAACAAAGCATATATACATACTTTTCTCTCGTTGGAACCACTACAACCTCTTTCTTTTATATATATATATATATATATATATATATATATATATATATATATATAGGGAAAAGGTTATAGTTGTTCCAATGAGAGAAAAATGTATATTTTAAAAAAAGAGAGAAGCTGCAAATGCTTTTGGTTATAATGTGTGTGTGTGTGTATATATATATATATATATATATATATATAGGCAGCAAGAATATATATATACATATACAAGTGGTTAAAAGTCTGAAAATCCAACATTTGAATAAATAAACCAGTAACCGAGCAGCACTAAAAATAAGAACAAGATATGGACAGTGGAATGTGAACAGTAAACAAGTAAGGTTCAGTTTGGAATTCCCTGTAGATGACCAGATCAACATACACCCGATGAAGAGCAGAAAACCCAACACCCAAAAAATTGTTATAACCACAACAAATAATAATGTAAATAGTATAAAAATGATAACACATCCTCTCAGAAATTCAGACAGAAAATAAAACAAACTCCAAGAAGTTTTCGTTGAAGGTTTTCTCAGTCAACCCTTGAACTTTTTAGCATCCTTTCATATATGTGTGTGTGTGTGTGTGTGAGAGAGAGGGTGAGTATATATATATATATATTTTTTTTAAGCGTTTCACCCCAAGCAAGGCGGGAAGCCACTAGGACGCAAGTGGGTTACAGAAGATTTGGAGCAAGATCAGATAGGAGTGATAGAGGAAAGTATGAGGAGAAGGATAGTGGATAGATCAAGGCAACTGGAGATGTCGATTAACATTACATTTGAATAGTTGGAGATTATAGCTCTCAGGGAAACTGGAATAGGGAAGGGAGTTCCACAGGCGAGAGGTGCGAGATATGAAGCTATTGGAGTAGAAGAGACGGATAAATTTAGTAGTTTCGACAGTGAAAGGGTGAGAGCGGGATTCCAGCCTTGTAGGGTGCTTGAATACATGAAGTTTGGGAACCAGCATATGCAGAAAAACAAAATTGACATCATTTTAACCTAAGAATCCTCTCAATCAACACTTTTTCAAAGGCAATCATTGGTGAAATACAAAAACAATCAAGACAAGAAATTAATTATTAATTATTAAATTAATTATTATTTACAAATAAAATTTATTTCATTTTAATTGCATTCCAATTTTCCCTCCTCTTTTGTTATTATTTTTGTCTTGATTGTTTTTGTATTGAAAAGGTGTTCGTTGAAAGTGTGTTAAAGTTTAAATTATAGGTTTGACAAGCTAACGTACATGAGTGTAAAAATTATAGAAAATTAAAAGAAAACAGTTAAATTCAAAACCTATTATCAGTGAAAGGGTGAGAGCGGTATTCCAGCCTTGATAAAGTCCATCAGAGGACGAAACATGTTGGCTAAGAAAAGTTTTTCTTTTGTCTTTTTATATATATATATATATATATATATATATATATATATATATATATATATATATATATATATAGAGAGAGAGAGAGAGAGAGAGAGAGAGTTACACACTCATGCAAATTTCAGACAACTTGAATGCCTTAAAGTTGTCTGAAGACCGTGTGAGTGTGAAACAGTTTTTTTGCTCTGTCTAGGCAATCTAGGCTTTGAGCACTTTACTTTGCCTCTAGGCCTTTTTTCATTTTCCATTATAGTCATTTTTGTTTGAGACTTTACCTGGATAAGAGTTTTAAGTTTTGGCAAGTTGCCCGTTGGTTCCACCAATTGTTTTTGTTTTACT
The DNA here is from genome assembly GCA_963932145.1 of Acanthosepion lycidas. Taxonomy (NCBI): domain Eukaryota; kingdom Metazoa; phylum Mollusca; class Cephalopoda; order Sepiida; family Sepiidae; genus Acanthosepion; species Acanthosepion lycidas. The sequence continues at coordinate 36,029,380 of OZ010613.1, forward strand.
TTAATACATATACACACACACACATATATATATATATATATATATATATAAGGAAAACTGTACTTTTAGCCAACATGTTTCATCCAATGTGAACTTTTTCAAGGCAAAAAATGAAATGAATTCATTGAAATAAAGTATCTATAAACAATAAACAAAATGTCATTAGCAACTAGAAAAGAATTTAGAAATGCTATTGTATATTCATATGGTCAACTGAAAAATTATATGAATATACAATAACGTTTCTAATTTCTTCTAGTTGCTAACAACATTTTGCTTGTTGCTTATAAATACTTTATTTCAATGAATTCATTTCGTTTTTTGCCTCAAAAAAGTCCACATTTGACGAAACACGTCAGCTAAAACTACAGTTTTCCTATTGTCTTTTTCCTTAATACATAATGTATTTTCCTACAGGTTAATTCTGAGAAATTATATATATATATATATATATATATATATATATATATATATTCAGAGAAATCAATACCGCATGGTGACTGCCAGCTTCATGCCTCAAGCAGTCTTCAGACCATGTGCTGTATATAAAATGTTTACAGTATTAAGAAATGTGTGTGTAGATTTAGCTTGCATTTTATTAGGTTGGTGCAAAAATAATGACATAATAATGTTGTTTTTTATGTATTTTTTAACATCAAAAAACGACATTATTACGTCATTATTTTTGCACCAACCTAATATGTATGAGCATTTTACTACAAATTTAAAATTAAAAAAAAGCAGTGTCTAAGTTTTCACAAAATATGTTTATAATTTTAACATCTTTATGAACAGGTATCAATATCATGCACCATTTTTTCTATCTTTTTGGCAAAAGAAACCTGAGAAATTTCTAATCATAATTTGTTCAAGTAAATATACTCAAAAGACTTTCCTTCTATTTTTGAAAGCATTTTAAAAAAGATTGTCAGGTTAATCCCTGTGATTTTTTAAAATGGATCATAAAAATCTGACAGACATCTCTCTATGAAACATGAAAAGAACATTTAAAATGTAGTTCAGATCTACATTTTCCACTAGTCAGTATATTTTTTTCAATATCTGTGTAGGCAAATTTCTGATTATCTGGTTCCAGAAAAAAAAAAAGATAATAATGTATAGCAATGCAAGATATACTGCCTAAAAGAAAAATAAATATTTAAAAAAATTAACTAAATTATTTATAGTTTCCTCAATAATTTTTTTAAAGCTTTGTTTAGTGAGTCAGTGGATTAATCTCATGGATTTTTAAATGGAATATCAAAGAAATTTGACTCCAGAACCAGGTGAAATTTAAAAAAAAAAAAAAAAAAAAAAAAAAAAATGCAGGGCACATGTTTCTGCATTCCATTCAGCCATCTTTGAAATTTCTCTGATAGGTAGATATCAGGTTTTAGCATTCACCAAGTGGCTAAAAATTATATATATATATAAAGCATCAAGTAATTCCTAATTTGTTAGATTGGTTTTCAAATAAGTCAAGAAAAAACTTTCTTGTGCAGAACTAGTGAAATTAAATAAAAAAAAAATAAGTTTGAGGCACAAGCCTGGAAAATTAAAATAAAAAGTCTCAATTATTTCCCAATTTATTAGAAAACTAAGAAAAAGAAAAGCCTTTCTTGTACAGAATTAGTGAAAATTAAGTAAAAATATGTTTGAGGTACAAAACTGGAGAATTTAAAAAAAAATGCCTCAAGTGAGCCTCTATTCATTAAAAAATTGAGAAAAAGAAAAACCTTTTTTGTATAGAATTGGTGAAAATTAAGTAAAAATATGTTTGAGGTACAAGTCTGGAAAATCTTTTTTTAAAAGATTTTCCAGACTTATACCTCAAACATATTTTTTTTAAGCCCCAATTCCCTATTCATTAGAAAACTAAGAAAAAGAAAAATCTTTCTTGTATAGAATTAGTGAAAATTAAATTTAAAAAAATATTTATGCTACAAGCCTGGAAAATTAAAAAAAAAAAAAAGTAACAAGTAATTCTCTATTCATTAGAAAACTAAAAATAAGGAAAACCTTTCTTGTATAGAATTGGTGAAAATTAAGTAAAAATATGTTTGAGGTACAAGTCTGGAAAATTTGAAAAAAGACAAAAAAGGAAAAAAACAACCATTTCTTCCCACTCCTTATAACAGAATACATATATTTTTAAATCCCCTTAATAAAATAAATTACTCAGTCATAAATATAATGACAGCAATAATTAAGGATTAATTAGGAGGAAAGAAAAATTAATAGGTTCATTTTTAATTAGAGAAGAAAGAAGTTATTAATTAAGACTTAGGAGATAGAAAAAAAAAACATGAAAAGGAAGACAAAAGAAAATGCCATTTGAAAATTCTAACATGAAGTAAATGTATGAAACATTTAAAACAAAATAAGCAAAGTAAAAAGTAATTGATAGACAGGCAAAACTCCTAAATGATTTACTAATCACAGAGTCAAGTATTCAGCTCAACAGCAATATGACATCCTATAGCAGTATCTGCTACTACTAACACTATTCAGTACAATTAGAACATGTGAATTATTTTATAGTGAGAATTAATGATTGTGACAAGAAAAAGGATTTTAAATGAATATGTTCTGCATATAAAAATATAATAATAAAAATAAATGTGCTTTTCTGCACAAAATAGCTAAACATTTAGAAGCAGTGAAAGTAAAAGTGCTCTGGCCCCAACAAGCAAGTTTGTAGTAGTGATTGATAAAATACAGTGGCGTCAACAGTGTCCAAAATGTAGGTCATTCTTCAATTCTTAAATTTTCATAGAACAAAAACAAAAAAAAAAAAAAGAAAAAGAAGACCTTAAAACAAAGCAACACAAAATCTTGTCAATCCCACATTAACAATAACAAGAGATTAGGAATATGATTTTAAACCCAGCCGATCTCAATCTTAGCCACAAAGAAATCAGGTTTGTGAAAAGAAGTTTGGAGCCATTCAACTGTGCATTACCAACACAGTGTCGGCAATTATCAATGCACATTCCTTTCTCAAAGAATTTCATTACACTAATTCATATTTCTCAATAATAGTTGTTGGATTGCTTTTTTCCTTGAGAAAATTATACCACTGTAGAAAGTGACTGATTTGTAATATCTCAAACTGAAAGAGAAAGTAGATTGGTATGAGAGAGAGAGAAGAAAAAGAGACATGTGTTTCTTTTTCAGCTAAAAAGATTTCTGCCATGATGCTTCAACGTCGACGCTGCTGCTGCAGCCATGAAGAATAGCAGACAAGAAAGCAACATATTTCTGGGATTACCGAAATTAGTTTTGAAATTAAAGTGTTGCTATGAAGAATCAGAAAAGGAAGAAATGAGAAGTCTATAACAAAATCTATGTCCCGTATGACAAAGTCAGTGTAAATTAACATATTTTAATTTTTCATTCTCTCCCTCACTGAAACACACAGATGGGCAAATACATAAATACATATACTGATATATACTTACAAGCAGATGAAAATGTGTAAGTGGATCAAAAATTCTGTAGCCTGACACAGTTACAGCCCAAATTTTGATATGAAATTTATACTGTACAATGTTAAATTTATATGATTAATGGAAAAGCACTGGGCTAAGTACATTGACAAATAATGAGTTTATACTGAAAAATAATATTTCTTGAATAGAAGAAATTTTTTTTTTTTTATATATCATTGTTCCACAGATTTATTAAGTGATATATATTCATTTTAGAAATTTGGCATATTGCCTTAAAGATTATTATTATTATTATTACCATTTGTAAATTTCTTTAATAATCTCTATAAAGAATTTATTTGGACATCATGAAAGATAGCAAATACACAATTTTTTTTTCTGAAAACCAGTGGGGTCATTTTCGCTCCTGGTAATGAAATGAATTTCTCCAAGACATTTGTTCCAGGCTTCTTAAGATATAGCAAGAAAAGCAGAATCCCACAGCAAAAATTTCTTTGCACACTGATGCAACATGAAAGATTTCTTTACAAATAATGATTTTTTTTTTTTAAATTCCAGCCAAATTCCATCTGTTGTAAATGGACTTGACTCTAAAATCAAACAGATCTTCAAGATGAAGGAAGCAGATTTTTTTTTCCCTTCACCCCCACCATTTTCAGCCTTCCACTTTCACACTCCGATCACTTTCTTCTAATTCTCAGCAGAGATGTACAAGTAAATTTTACAAATTAGATAAGATCAGTGACTGTTCAATGTGATCACTAATAGTTTTGTCGGTATAAAAAAAAAATATGCTGGGAAAGTGAGAAAAGAACAAATTACCTACCTTTTGGCAACATGTTAGGAGAAATGCCATTGTATGCCATTGCAAACAGTGTTACTTGCTAATGCTTCCTGAGAATTTGTATTGTGGCGAGAAAGAAAAAAATTTCAGAGAAACAGTGCATCTAACAAATTCTACCTTTTCATTGTAGTTGGAGTCACCAATAAACCAATATAGCTGTTGTTGTAGTTGTAGTAAAGGAGGAGGAAGAAAATATAATCCCTGTTTTAGTAGTTGTGACGGCAATATAGTAGCAGCTGCTGCTGCTACTCCAAAAGGAAAGATAATGAATGGAGACTTGCAGTTCTCCCTCAATTTGACAGCGTGTTCACACACACACACAAATATATATATATATATATATATATATATATATATATATATATATATATTCATACAGTCTTGCTGCTATATAGCAGTTGGGTAGATAGAGAGAAAATAAGAGGAAGACAATCACTTGGAAGGAGTTGTTCCTAAAAGCCTGATACTGCTGGGAGACACTCTGACAGACTGGCCAATCATAGCAGTAAATGCAAAAGCCATCAGTAAGAAGGAGAGTGTTTCTTCATAGCAGCAAGCAGTCAAAGAATTGGGGGTGGGGAGTATGAATAAAATAAAATGAAAAAAAGATTCTTTCTTTTTTTCTTTCTTTTTTTTTTTGTAAAGATTCCTAAGAGATGAAATAAAATTTGCAAACCTTGGCTTCTGAGAAAGACTACAAACAGAAATCTGCACTAATCCACCCTCCCCAATATAATTTCTCTAAAGATGAATACAATTTGAACATTTTAAGGATGGAGCTTGAAGGAGAGGAAAACCTGTGTCATCAATAAAATTTTCTCTTTTTTGTTAAATTCAAGTTTAACAAAAGAAAGAAAATCGAAAAAAACACTGAGTAAAATTTGTATTCTATTTCCACTAATTATAAAAGAAAACACCCATTAAATGCACCAAAAAATAGGATTATTTTTCAGTATTTAAAATTGATATATGGTGTGAATATAAAATAAGAGTGAATTCTGTTAAAAAAAGGATATATTTTAAGAATAAAATGCCAATGGATTACATTTTCTTTTTTACTGGAAAGAATAAATGTTTGAATAAAATATCTTCAACAAAGACAGCAACAGCTGACCTCTTAAGCTTATAAAAGTAATCCACAAAGAGTTGATGTTTTATATATGTGAAACGAATATTTTTTTTTTAAAAACTGGAAACCTGTTTAGTTAGATTCAGTTATGGAGAAAAGAATATTTCATTCAATCTAAGACATGATGATGAAGCCTTTCAAAAAAGCTTTTATAAATAAGCAAGGGAAAACGGAAACTAATCTAATGAAAATTTAATTTTTTTTTCAGCTGTTTTCATTTTGTTTCTTTTATAAAAGAAAATAAATTATTTTGTCAGAAGAATTAGATTTTTTAATCAAACATAATTTACAAATGCCATGATAATGATTGCTATTTTGTTACATCATTTAAACCTGCAGATTATATTGAAAAACTATTTTTTACATCATCATATTTTCCGAAATATACATATTTAAGGTATATTCCCCTTGGAAGATTACAATATATATAAAATAAATAATAGATAAAATGATATATAATAAAAATAAATAATATATAAAATTAAAAAAATGTGATATATATAATCTATAAAAATATATAAATTAATGAACTTTTTATTTTTAATCCAACAAGAATTAATGGATTTTTTTTATTTTTAATCCAAAAGAATTAATGGATTTTTTATTTTTAATTCAATATAAATAATGTTTGAAGTAATAAAATAATAATATATATTAATAAATATATATAATAATATATAAAAATAAGTAATAAAACAAATGTAGATAAATTAAAATTTCTTAACAAAAATTGCCTTTTTCTTTAAAAAAGAATTCAAATTTTTCAATTCTAATTGCAAGTAAATAGATTTGTACATTTCTTTTGTGATTAAAAGAATGCTTAGAAAAATGGTTACAGAGAATGGTAAAATTTTTTTTTTTTTTTTTTTTTTAAATATTCCAGCATTTTCGTATCCAAAATTAAAAATCTATTTCACATTCTATTTCATACCAAATTAAAAGCATTTAATATTTGGAGCCGACACCAAAAAACTATGAATTTAGAAGAATTTAAGAAGTGGTTCTTCCCAACCATAAGGAACTTGCTGATAGTGTAACAGATGCAAATTGTATTCAATCGTATTTAAGATCTCCTGGTGTTTTGTTCATGATCCATCCCATAAAGAAAATGGCTCAAGAAATATTTCTTGAGTCTGATATGTGAAGCTGAGCTATCCGGAAGGAACATGCTTAATAAGTACTCATACCTGACCGAACTCCTTTTGAACACTAATACTAAATAAAGAGGAGGGTTTTACATGATAACACATACTATACTTATTGAATGAAAAGTAAAACACTTTATTGTGAGGAATTATGAAGAGTTTGTGAAGTAAAAAGGAAGCGTTTCTTTTCTTCTTCATTTGTCATCTGTCTGTTGTATTTGGAACTGATGTTCAGAAAATTCTTGTGTGTGTCATCCTTATTTTTCATGTTCTAAGCACTGAACAAAAATCCTGCATCATTAAAAAAAAAAAAAAAAGCCTTACAAACACCCCAACCCACTTCCCCACCACCATCTTTACTGACAGCTCTGTGGAAGCGGTTCATAAATATTTACAATGGAAATAAAATGAAGAAAAAAAAAAATCTATTTTTTTTTAATCTTTCTTTTCTTATGAGATGAGGTAAAAAAATAAATTTAAAGAGGAAGCCCCCCAAAAGAAAATCTATAGAGTTTTATACATGACCTGAGAATAATGAATAAAAGTGTTGGTAATATCAGTAGTTGAATGTTTCCCATGATGCCATAGTGCAGAGAAAAAGGGTTCTGCCTAAGAATGATAGGATTGCTACTATGAAGCATGCAGTAGCCAGACAACTGCATACAACATTATTGACTAGCTTCTATAAACAATCAATAAATTTGGACTTTGAGTGGCAGAAAGAGGCACAAGAGATGGTATTAATATTTATAAGGGATTTGCACCAACATCTGAAAGTGTAATGTGAACGAAAACCCATTGTATTCTGGGTTTTTAATATCCATATATTGATTGTCATTAGACATTTTCTCCCACTCTCTCTCTCTCTCTCTGATCTGTGCTTCATGAAATCAGCTTAATCAGTTGCTAAGCAACTAGCACTCCCATCTGAGGAGTAAACGAACTGCTCTCCTGCTCTCTCTATCACACAATTCAGGCGAGAAATTAAGTAGGTTTTACATATAAATATGTTTTCTTTCTTTAATTTATCTCCCATGGATCTTAGAATTAGCTCTAAAATTACGAGGTGCAGAAAAGTTCTCCATATGATCCACTTCCCAAATTCAGTTTTTGTTACACCATGAAGTTTCAACACAGCTTATATATATATATATATATATATATATATATATATATATATATATATATATATCAATCAATCAATCAATGTATATTTGAGGAGCAACCTTTCTTTTAAACATGTTTTGTTGAATATGATAGACAAGGAAAATTTAATTAATCTTTTATTTATTTTTCCCATTAGGTGAGAGTAAGGGAGTGCAAAAATTGTCCAAAAGGCTTTCAGACACTTCAACGGTTCATATATATATATATATATATATATACACACACACACACACACACACACACACACACAATGGGGGGAAAGAAACATCTGTATACCATGAATTTTTTTTTATTTAACACAGATTTCATAAAAAATATTTGTATACCATGGTATAATGCTGCAAAATTCAGAAAAATTTGTTCTATTAATGAAATTAAAAATTTAGAGGTGAAAAAAGTATTTATACAAAATTATAATACCTATTTAATATTTTGTAGCATATCCCTTACTCAATTCAACAGCAATCAGTCTCTTTATGTAGCTTTTTAATCAATGATTTGCAAGTTTCCGTTGGTATTTTACTCCATTATTTTTTACATATTCTCTTTCCAGGATGATTTTTTTGAGCTCTTTTATTAACTTGAATTTTTAATAAATGCCACAAATTCTCTATTGGATTCAAGTCTGGAGACTGTGATGGCCATTCAAGTGTACATTGTTTTCAATAAGCCATTTTTTCATAGATTTAGCTGTATGTTTAGGGTTATTTACTTGTTGCAAAACCCAATCATTTGGGAGTTCAAGCTTTACTGACCCAAACAAATTAGACTCAAAAATATTTTGATATATTTTTGAATTCATTCTGCCATCTATTATCTCTAAATTACCAGTACTTTTAGCAGAAAAAACATCCCCACACCATGATAGTGCCACCACCAAATTTCACTGTTGGGATTGTGTTCTTCAGTGCAAAGACTGTCATATTTTCTCCAAAAGTGAGTCCTTGAATTATACCCAGATAGTTCAATTTTTGTTTCATTTGTCCATAAAACACTTTCCCAAAATGATTCAGATTTATTCTTATGCTCACAAATCAATTTTAACTGTGCAATAGGCATCCCTATGTTTCTTCAATAGTAGTGAAGTTTTTCTTCGAGAACACGATCTTAGTTGACTTCTATGAAGTTCATTGGTTACTGTTTGCTTTGTAACAACAATACCTGATGCTTTAAATTCTTCCTGTATTTCTCTCTGTGTAGTCATTGGATTTTCTTGCATTTTGCACTGAATTCTTTTCATTGATTTGGGAGAAATCTTGCATGGTGCACCAGTTCTCGATTTGTTCTCAGCAGTTTTCACCTTTTTGTACTTAGCAATAACAGAACTAATAGTAGTAAATGGTATTTTCAAGATATCTGCTATTTTCCTATAGAATTTGCCTTCCTTCCAATGCTTGATGATCAATTCTTTTTGTGAAATTGATAGTTCCTTGCCTTTCCTTATCATGATAATTATCATCTATGATTTGTGTGCAAAGATAACTTGATATGAGAAATGAATTGCAGAATGTTTTAGATTGTTCTGGTAATAAGATAATTAGAAGAATCTAACAAAATCTTACATAGAATTATGTAAATAAAGGTAATTTAAACCTTTTGATATTAAAGACATATTTTGTATGAATACTTTTTTGCATCAAAGTTTTATAAATAACACATAATTTCTTTCATAACAGTTTTCTAATAGTTTTTGCATATTGCAGTATTATGCAAATATTGAACAGATTTTAAGTTTTTTCATAAGTTATAAGTATGTTAATTAAAATCTTCCATGATGTATGAATATTTATTTCTCTGCACCGTATATGTACATACAGACTGTATTATGTGTGTGTTCATGTGTATGTGTGTGTGTGTATATATATATATATATATATATATATATATATATATACACACACACACACACACATCAGTCAGTTATGTGCCATGCAGGATGCACACTTGGGTCATCATGTATATTTCAATACATGACTGACGAGGCAGATTTTTTTTTCATGCAGTAGGTTGCCATTTCTTTCTGCGGTAGGCCAGTTGCCATCCAAGGCTATAGAACCTGGACTGTCTTGCTATTTACCCATAGCTTAAGAAAAAGAGGATTCATACCTTTCCTAAGGGGATTATTAGCATGTAAGTGAATGTAATAAATTGGACTGGAATTCAAACTCAGCTATCAGATTCCTCAATACAAGCAACTATCCATTATTCCACCATGCCTCCTATATATATATATATATATATATATATATATATATATATATATACATACACACACAGATTTTTGTTTGTTTTGTTTTGTTTTGTTTTGTTTTAGGGCATATCAACCTCAATTTGTTATTTAATGCCGACAATTTTTATAGCTGGTAATTTTTTTTTTTTTAAATGTATTGCTGGTGATATTTTTTTTCTTTAAACATGTATTTCTGGTAATATGATTTTCAAAAATGTATAGCTGATAATTTTTTTTTTTTTTAAATGTATCACTGGTAATTTTTTTTTTTTCAAAAGTGTATTGCTAGTAATAATTTTTTCTTCAAAAATTAAATTATTTATTGCTGGTAATGATTTTTACAAAGTATTTCTGGTATTAAAACGTTTTTACACATTCATAGTGTTTTGACCTCAGTTTGGACCCTAACAGGTGCTGCCACCGCGGGTCAGGGTGGACCTGGGAACACCAGCAATTAAGAGGTGGTTCCACACTCCTCAAAACATCATGATCATAGGCCTTGCTGCTTGATGTAGTTTATTGTCATCCATACATACACAGACAGTGTGTGTGTGTTTATATATTAGGTTGGTGCAAAAATAATGATGTAATAATGTCGTTTTTTGACGTTAAAAATACGTCAAAAAACAACATTATTACGTCATTATTTTTGCACCAACCTAATATATATATATATATATATATATATATATATATATATATATATATATATATATATATATATATCTATTACAGTTAAGTAATTCTTTTGTATATATATATATATATATATATATATATATATTAAAAAATTGGAGTAAATTGGTTTCCAGCATAAGGTTTCTTCAGGTGATATTGGCGAATTATAACAAAAACTTACTTTGACTTTCAGTTAGCCAGATGTATATTTATGACTGTTCTTAAATTTTTAAAAATTCTGAAAATCTAATGACATTTTTAAATCTGTTTATAAATACTTGTTGCAAAATAAAACCCTTCCTAAAGTCTATTGGAGGACGAAACATGGTGGCTAAGAAAATTTTTCCTTTTATTTTTATTCATATTTCCTTTTCACACACACACAGGTAGGAGTAGATGCAATAAACTACAGAAGAATTGCATTAATACTTAAGCTTATATTTTAAAAGTTCAATGATAATTCTTCTGCTGCCACTTAATTTAAAGATAAAACAGAGGTCCTAACTTTTTGTATGAAGAATTATTTTTATTTCATGGGTGACTATTGCTGGATTTCGCAATTAATTTTGATTATTCTCAATTTATTTACAAAAATTTTTATCGTACAAAAAAAAAAAAAAAAAAAAAAAAAAATTAATGAAAACAATCGCAGTAATGAAAATTTGGGAATTCAAAATTTCAGGATTCTGGGTCCGGATCTAGTCTGAAATGATTTTATTTCACTGAAGAAGGCAGCTTGATTCCAAGATGGTATGATATGCTGTGCTAGAGCCTCTAAGAGTAAAGTTGAAGACACCGAAAATTTTATTTTGAAACACTGTAATCTGAGAACAGTAATTTTTTTCATTTAAACATGAGTTATTGAAAGTTAAAGAGTTGTTTCCCTTTAATTGTTTTATCAGTAGAAGACAACATGGCAAAATCTAAAAACAATCATAGTAATGAAAACTTGGGAATCTAAAGTTTCAGGATTACAGGTTGAGCCCGGAATGTTTTTAATTTGCTTACGGAGTTGGCCTGATTCCAAAATGGTATGATACGTTGGGCTACAGCCTCTAGGAGTAAAGTTGAAAAGTGTGACACAGTGAGACACTGACATCTGCATTTATTATATATATATATATATATATCAGAATAAGAGTGAGCAAATCTATCATTGTCATTTGCTTGTACATACATACATAAAAGGTGCGACTGTTACATTGTCACCAGTTTATATTTTTAATTTTGCACACACATTGTTTCTTTTGATTTTGTTGACTGCACAGTAAAGTAGGGTCAGTTGGGCACCATCGGTGAGAAAAACGAGCACCATGACACAATTCACTCTGCCAGAAATTTGGGAACAGCATGCTGTACTGTTTGGCATTCGCACTGGAACATTTCAGAGTGTTTGGATGTCAATCTGAGGACAGTGCAGAGGATTCAGAAAGAGTTGGGTGATATATCCAGTCACCATCATAGTGCTTGGAGTGATCACTAGTGATAGCAACATTATGCCTCCAATCATCTTCCCACAGGGTCGCAGACTCAACATGAAGGCCTATATCAAATGCCTTGAGAAGATAGTGCTGTCCTGAGTCAAGGGCGTGACTGCTGGAAGAGACTATGTCTGGCAACAGGACTTTGCACCATGCCACACAAGCAGAAGAACCCAGTCACAGCTGTCAGACAATTTTTGCAACATCACGCCTTACATCTAGCAGCCTAAATCCCCAAACTACAGCCCCACTTGATTATGTGTAGGGTGCAGTTGGGAAAGAGATCAATAAAACTCCATGTAACACAAAAGGTGAACTGAAGGAAAGGACTATGGCAGTGTTCACCGACTTAAACAAGGAAACTGTCCATAACAGTTGAAGGATTTTGCAAAGTCGACTGGAGGCTGTGGTTGAAGCCAATGTTGATTTTATTGAATAAATTTACTCTTTACTACTTCAAGATATTTTGGTGTAATTTTGGTAAATATATCCGTTAAAACAAGATGTCAGTGTTATTTTTATATCTGTGTAATTTAGACGACAATTTATCCATCACACCCTGTGTGTGTATATATATATATATATATATATATATATTTTGTCATCCACAGACTGACTGTTTAGCTGTATCACAGATCATCTGTGTGGCTCGACATCCGATTGCTTCAAACTAGGATCAAAACCCAACTGATTTATCCATCACACCCTGTGTGTGTGTGTGTGTGTATATATATATATATATATATATATATATTATGACGTTAAAAACAAGAATATTTTTACATTGGACCATGATGTTATTAAAATAAAATACCAGCATTAATAACATCATGGTCCAATGTAAAAATATTCTTCTTTTTAATGCCGTAATAAAGTTTTGTAACACAAAAAATATTTTTATATATATATATATATATATATATATATATATACATACACACACCATGACAATATTTTGTGAAATACTTAAAAGGATCACACAGCACACCAGTATGTATCATTGAGTTAAAGAATGCTTTATTTTCCAAACTTGGTCAGCACATTGTGGCCATGTTCATAGTTGATAGTATTGAGTTATGGGGTATATATATATATATATCGCATAACTCATGAAATATATATTCATTTTTAATCAGAAATGATTTAAAATAATACTGAAATGAAAAAAAAGAAGAGAACTTGATAAGATTTAATTAATAGGTCAGAGCCTTTTAATTAATAATTAGATTTAATTTAATTAATAGGTCAGAGCCTTTTATATGAAAATGTATTTTCTTCTTTGTTATATTTCACTTAAATAAGACATTTTTTCACAATGTTCTTTTTTACTTTTGAGAATTATTAAGTTGACCACAGATGTTCAATTTAATCGATTAATTTTGTACTTGTTTACGTAAATATGGCCGTGAATTCTCTAACACTATTATAAAAAAATGAAAAATCAAGTAATAAACAAAAGAATATCTTAAATTCAAAATAAATATTGATTTTATTCCATCTGTCAGTTTTGCAATTTTTTTAAAAAATTTATCTTTTATTTTTATTTTTTTTTTTTAAATTTTTAACTGTTTTAATATCAGTCTTAATTCCAACTAGATTTAGACTTTCTTTCACAGCCATATTTGCCTAAGTGGGTACAAAATCAGGGTTCAGATTTACATTCAATTCATCCATTAAATTTCACACTGTCAGGCATAAATCTAGACACAAAATTAAGTCCCTAACTGACATTATACTTGTATTGTAAGCTAAACACTAACTTTGCAGCCACTTCACTTGATTACATAATAAACCTTCATTTTTCTCAAAAACAAAAATATCAGATTTGAAGAAAGCAAAGCAAATGACATAAGAAAAAATTAATTTCATCCAAGTCTGTTTTCACTTAACCAAATCTTCGGTAATAATAATTTTTTTTCTAAAATATTACAGTAAGTGGTGTTAAATATATATATATATATATATATATATATATGTGTGTGTGTGTCATCCACATACAAGCCTGTTTAACTGTATCACAGCTCATCAGAATAGCTAGACATCCGATTGCTTCAAGTCGGGATCAAAACCCAACTGATTTGGCATCAGTCAGAGATTCTATTCCTAAGTTATTGCTGCACAGCAGGGAAAGGGAAATTTTTAATGCATTATATACATGATGTATAAAAAAACCCAGTAGTCAATAGCATTCAATTCATAACTGAAGAGCAATGTGTTCATAGCAGGAGCAACCACTGTTTTTAAAATTACCCTTTCTCTATAGTGCTCAATCGTGTTATATATATATGTTATATATATATATAACATATATATATAACATATATATATATATATATAACATATATATATATAACATATATATATAACACACATATATATATATAACATATATATATAACACATATATATATATATATAACATATATATATATATATAACATATATATATATATATAACATATATAACATATATATATATATAACATATATATATATATATATAACATATATATATATAAAACATATATATATATATAAAAATATAGTCTTAAGATGTGCTATATTTATGGGATAAAGTGCACAATATCAGAGATAGAGCAAGTGTAGATATAAAAGTGAACATAGAAGTCAACACTTAGAGGTGACAGTCTGTTTCATGCTAGATGCAATCGTCAGGCCACAAGTCTATATATGTCCTGCAATGATAGCTTTAGGGGTAGAATCCCAGCTTGAAGCAACCGGATGTCTAGCCACACTGATGAGCTGTGGTACAGCAAAACAGTCTGTCTGTGGATGACGATAGATAGATAGATAATATTAGTGGTCAATATATATATGTATTGACCAAAAGGATAGAAACCAGGTAGAACTCAATGTCTTGGACAGAGTAAGAATATATATATTATAATTATTTTTTTAAAAAATATGACTCCTTCGCTACATAAGAGTTCTCATGTTTCAAAAACGAGAGCAAAAAACCTTCAATATAATTATTAAAATTAAATTGAATTAAAGTAACAAGCCCTGTTTCATCCTCAAGCGAAAATTTAGGAATAACCAATCTTGAAATTTACGCATCTTTATAAGCATGTTCATTCATTACTATGGAAATGGCTGAGGGGACCATTTTTGATAAGGAGCCTAAGAGTTAATTTTTATCCCCATATCAGTCACCTTTGGGAAGAGGTCAAGCTGAGGTAGGGTGGGGTGTCTACTTCAAAGCAAATGATGGCATTTGTACACACATCATCTGGTCAGTCACAGAGAAAGATAGATTTTGGCACCATAGTATGTTGTTCAGTGTCTGGAGAATTTTGTTTTATTTTATTTTATTTATTTTCCAAAGGGCTGTTTCATATATAAATGCGTTGCACTGAACTACAATTTGTTTTTTTGACAACTTCATAAAGGGTTTTTCTATTTAATGGCTTTATTAAACTATGAAATTTGATTTTTTTTTTATTCTAGCTTACCTTTTAAAAGTTCAATGATAATTCTTCTGCCGCCACTTAATTTAAAGACAATTTGATATATGTAGGTCCTTACTTTCCATACAAACAATTTTTTTTCATGGGTGACTTTTGCTGGATTTTGCAATTCATTTTCATTATTTCGAACTTTATTTTCAATTTATAAAAAATTGTTACTGTACAAAAATTTAATTGCAAAAAACTCATGTAAAAAATTGCTGAAAACAATCACAGTAATGAAAACTTGTGAATCCAAACTTCAAGGATTCTGGATCTGGCCCAGAATGTTTTTAATTTGTTCACAGAGCCAGCCTGATTCCAAAATGGTAGAATATTTTGGGTTATGGCCTCTAGGAGTAAAGTTGAAAACATTGACAATTTTATTTTGAAACACTGTAATTTGTGAACAGTAATTTTTTTCATTTGAACATGAGCTATTGAAAGTTAAAGAGTTGTGTTCCTTAAATTGTTTTATCAGTAGAAGCCAACATGGCAAAATCTGAAAACAATCACAGTAATGAAAACTTGGGAATCCAAAATTTCAGGATTGTAGATCTGGATCTGGCCTGATCTTTTTAATTGGCTCATGGAGTTGGCCTGATTCCAAAATGGTATTATATATTGGGCTTTAGGCTATAGCCTCTAGGGGGAAAGTTGAAAAAGTGAGACACACCGACATTTGCTTTTATTATATATAGATATATATATATAATGTGTGTGCATTCTGACTATTTTATGCTCTTGGGATTGTGCTTGTTCTTTGGAATTTCATCTCAGATTAAACTTGAATCTTGCAGATTTTCTAAGAATTATTCCACAGCTGACTTGTCTCACCAAATATTCTTACTCAGCTTAGCCTGTAACTCAACATTGTAACAAAAGAAAAAGAAATCAATAAATACATAGATCAACCAAATATCTGCAGAATTCTAATCATAACACGACTGTGAAAGGCCTAACTAGTGGATTTTTGCAAAATAGAAATAAGATGTTATGGATTTTTTTTTTTCTTTAAACATGTTAATCTAAATAATACAACAGACACCTATGGAAGGCAAGAGAGTGAAACAAAAATATTGGTTAAAGAAAAACCTCGTAAAATGGTGAAATATTACAAAGTTATACATAAACGATTCTAAAATCAAACCAAACAAATACACAATTTTTGTCTCTGTACAGACATTCATTTTTATAGTTGAGAGGCACAAGTTTATTTTTTTCTGCTTGTGGTTTTTTTTGGTTTTTTTTTTGTAAAGTAGTAAAATTATAAATGTCAGTATCAACTAAAATGTCAAAGAATGGTATTCTATTATTGAATTATTATTATTCAATAATATTTAGTTATTCTAAAAAAAAAAAAAAAAAAAAATGCATTCTTTTTGGTGTAGTCACGATCCCTTTAACCGTGGACCATTTGAAACTTTCATCTCTCTATAAAATACCCAGAGGTAACCAACAGAATCTTGTCTACAGCACATGTTTCTAGATAATGACTGAGAAGATCAAAAATACTCCAACAAAAACAACAGAACCACATAAACTTTGAACAGTTTATCCACAAGTTCAATCACAATATACATCTTAATCAAAGACAGGAAAAATATAATAAAAAAGTAGACAGACATACTTTATCAGCTAAATTTAATCAAGCTTGTTTGTTATATATATATATATATATATATATATATATATATACACTATTTACATTATTTGGACTATTGCCTTCATCTTTGTTGCCATATTCATTATAACGTTTCGGCCATTGTATGCTCCGACCTTCTTCAGGTGGTTGGAATGTCGAACTGAACTCTTTGTTTCACTCACTGGGGTAGACTGTTCTAGTTCCATGTGCCATGTCTAATATATATATATATATATATATATATATATATATATATATATATATAACCCCACAGAGCCAACCTGTGGTTTATACAGCAACTATGCTGAGCAGAACTTAATTACAGCTTCTGGGAGAAAGAGAGCGTGTTATCTAGCGTGATCAACAATCTGAATAAGGCCAGCACACTCAAACCCTCAGTCATGATGACTTGTGACTTTGTGCTAGCACAACTATTGATAGTCGTCCAAGTGTTTCATCTACACAATTTTGATCACAAGGCTTGGGCCAACCCATGGTATGGTTTTCAGGCACTTTCCAAAGGTGCTGCACACTGGGATCATCCACCTCCAGAACGATAAGGTCAAGAAGTCTCCTTCCTGACAAATCAACCATTGTGTGTGTGTGTGTATATTAGTTTCATCACAGAAAATGTGATACCCAAGGTTTAAAATGAAATTGAAAAAAAATTGAAAAATCTTTCTTGAAACTTATTTTAGTTTTAATTTCAAGCTCACAGATTAAATTCAATATTTCCAATAAGCAAAATACTTTACTCGATTTCAAAACTAATTTAAAATTGGCTGGAACAAGTGTTTTTTAGTGCTAAAATAGCTGATTAGCGCCTTTTTTGGTTGTCTTTCATTGTAATGCAATTCTCTTTAGTAAAAAATCTTCCAAAAATATACTTTTCTGAAACTTTATTCGAGGAATATTAGTTGATTTAATGTATCAATTTGAGTTGAAACAAATATTATTTAATGTATTTTTTTTATAACAACAGTAGATATTTCTTTCAGCTCTTGACATGTTTGACCAGGTGTATCAAACTGGTGGTCTTTTACATGCATCATGATCAAAGTGGGATCTACACAGACATTCCAACCTGATATATCAAGAATAAATAAGTCTAAAGCAATGTCAATCATAAGGACAACATAAAAATGATTAAATTGTATTACCTTGTATTGTAAGTATTTTGTATTTAAAGTTTAGTTACCACTAGCTGTGATTAATGTAAGATGTAAGCAGGTGTGGTCCTCGAGGTCAAAGATATGGCTGATGTGGCCCTCCACACGCCCTGTGTTCGACAGACCGATGTTTATCTAAAGTTATTCTATGGAGGCTTTAGATGTAAAATGTAATTGAATATAATGTGCCTTATATGTATGTATGTATGTATTGCTGCCATATATGGTCTGGAGCCCCTTCTGTTTGCCTCGGGGTTCTTGATAAGCTCCAGAGGCAGATATGCAATATAATTGGCCCTGTTCTGGCATCTCGTCTACAGTCGCTCTCTCACAGACGCACCGTCGCCTCTCTCTGTCTTTTTGACAAATATTTTCATGGTAATTGCTCCGAGGAGCTGCATTCGCTGGTTCCCAGACTTTGTGAATTCAAGCGCCCTAGAAGGCTGGCATCCCACTCTCACCCTTTCACTGTCGAAACTACTAAATGTAGCCGTCTCTTCTACTCTTATAGTTTCATGTCTCGCACCTCTCGCCTGTGGAACTCCCTTCCCTATTCCAGTTTCCCTGAGCGCTATAATCTCCAACTATTCAAATGTAATGTTAATCAACATCTCCAGTTGCCTTGATCTATCCACTATCCTTCTCCTCATCCTTTCCTCTATCACTCCTATTTGATCTTGTTCCAAATCTTCTGTAACCCCTTGCATCCTAGTGGCTTCCTGCCTTGCGTGGAGTGATAAGGTTAAATATATATATATATATATATATATATATATATATATACACACACACACACACTTGATGGACCTACTATTAACATACTTTGTCTTTTTTAGAGAAAAATAGTATTTATTTACTTTGAACACTGAAACTGTACTTGCTCAACATTTTCACTGTATAATTGTTATTGTATTGTTTCTTGGCTTTGCTGACCCATTTTAGAAAAAAGAGGAAATTATCATTTGCTGGAATAAATTATTATTAATATGATTTCTGAAAAGCATCAACATTTTGGTTTCAATAGGATACTCTCCAGTACAAATTAAGCTTAACAACATTCACAACATAATCAAAATACGTCACAAAACTCATTGTATTCCATACTAATTTGTATTAGGTTGGTGCAAAAATAATGTCGTTTTCTCACATATGTGAGAAAACGACATTATTTTTGCACCAACCTAATATCTATACTGTTTTGGAAATAGCTTCAAGCACTAGTCAGTTTATAAGACAAATTCTAGGGGCCAAAATGCTAGTTTGATGATTGGACAGAGAAATGATTTATGATCAGAATAAATCAAGGAAAGTGATCATTTGTTAACTGTCCAGTTAAAAAAAAATGTTTTAACTTATCTTTTTTTTTTCTGAGTGGGAATATGAAAAAAACCCTGTCATATTTCATCCTTTTATCAGATTACTTCCCTTCAGTGATGTCAAACAGAACAGAGACTGCAGTTATATATCTCTATCTCTCTGATGATGTCCAAGGTCAATTAGTGTTGACATGACACTAGCCTATGACGTAAACAGACTACAGCAATACACATCAAAAGTCTTTCACATTTTTTTTTTTTATCAAGTGATGAATATATCAATTCATCTATATATTAATATGCTTCTTGATACCTACCTACCTGTGATATGCCTAACGCTTCCTAGTATTTGCCAAAATATACTATTTTCACCACACACAAATACGTTTACTGATCACTAAAACTTATATAGATATGCCACTAAAATACAAGTGACTACTGGGAGCAAAAGAGAATGCGAAGACTTTAGAAAGAATCAAAATTCAAACCTGAATAGAAAACAAGGGATAAACATCTATTCTTGTTCAAAAGACCAGGGAGGAGTGTGAACAGGACAATAGGTGAACCTATATAGACCTATTGAAGGAAAAAAAAAACATAAATATTAAATTTCAGATTATATTGCCACTAGTCTAAGTTCACTTAACACTAGGGCTGATCAATCTGACAAGGTCAAAATGGCAGCTGATATACAAAAGAACCTCGAGACCATCATTAACTGGGGCAAAAGATGGCTTGTCAATTTTAATGCCTCTAAAACTAAACTTATCTCTATTAATCATCTGCCTTCCATCAGCATGGCTGATGCTATCCTCCAGGAAAGTGACTCATTGCACCTTCTTGGGCTAACCTTCTCTGCTCACACGAAATGGTAAGTCTATATGAAATCCATTGATAAGTCAGCTGCTAAAAAAGTCAGTTCACTGTGTCAGGCAAGACAATTCTTTTCTCCTGGATCTATCTTGCATATCTATAAGTCTGCCATTTGTCCATGCTTAGAATATTGCTGCCATATATGGGTCAGTGACCCCATGATATACTTGGAGCTCCTTGATAAGATCCAAAGAAGAATTAGCAATATTATTAGTCCAGATTTGTTGGTTCAGCTTCAGTCGCTTGCTCACTGTAGTAAATTGCCTTTCTGTGCCTTGTTATCATAAATACTTTCATGATAACTGTTTGGATGAGCTCTTTGCTATGGTACGTAAACTGTGTGAATTTAAGAACAATACTAGACTGGTAGCGAGATTGCATCAATTTACATTTGAGCTAGCTAGATGTAGCTGTAACTTCTACACTAACAGTTTCTTTTCTCACACCTCTCACTTGTGGAACTCCTTCCCAGCTCCATACTTTCCAGCCAACTTTAATCTGCAAGAATTTAAATGCAGAATGAAAGTGCTTTTCTCTTTCTAGTCATTACTAAATTTTCTGTTCCTAATTCCTCCACACCCTGTAACCCCTTGCATGCTAGTGGTGACACTGATTAAAAAAAATATAAAAATTAAAAAAAATAAACTGACATCACACAGGTGACAGTTTAAAATGTGAGAGGCAATTCTGTCAAACCCTGTATGCTTTACCATTATATGGGAGGGTATTTTTGCTGCACACTGCAATTCAAATACAGTAATTTTGTGCTTACAGCCACATCACATAACATTGAAATCCCGGTTCCACTATGATCACTGAAGTTAAGCAACATTGACCATGGTCAGTACCTAGATGAGTGACAACTTGGGGTTACAACATACTGTAAACTTGGATGTACAGTCGGTGCAATTGATAATGGCTCAGAACTGTCAATCAGAGAGCTGAGTTCCAATTCCAGTTGGGTTTGTTATATTCACTTACACACAAATACTCTTAGGAAAGGCATGAATCCACTTCTTCTCCCCCACCCCAGTTATGGGTTAATTAGGAAGACTTGTTATAACTAAACTATTTTCATCTCTAAAAAAAAAAAAAAAAAAAAAAAAAAAAATCTGACAATCTAAAAATATTCTCTGGCTTTAAATAACCTGCAAAGGGTTGACAAGCCATAGAAAATGAATCAATCAATGAATTACTGATCAGCTACACAGGTATGTGTTTTAGATTTATTTACATCCTCTGGAATATAAATGTATAGGAACTACCATAGCTGCAAAATGAGGGATCATTTTCTATACTGATTGCAATATAGAATTGATCCCCTAATTTATATCCATATACTGTCTTATTTTTTTTTATCAAATTCTGCTTAGGTATGAAGCTACCTTTTCTCCCCCCAGCTATAGACTTGTATTACTAAACAATTTACTATCTCTAAAAAAAATTTTTCTCTGAAATTCTTAGAATCTAAAAATGTATTTTGGCTTACATAACCTGCAAAGGGTTGATAAGCCATAGAAAATGAATCAATAATAAAAAAAAAAAAAATAAAAAAACAATGTTTCAACGTTAGATGATTTACAAAATGTCAACCAACAGTAGTACTGGCTGCTCTCCATAAAAATAGTGATAGAGAAAGGAAACCACAAATACTCTGAGAGAAGATAATTAAAGAAAGCAAGAAGAAAAGACTAAGCATCAGTTGCAAGAAGAGAGAATGCATTGTTGTCAGCAAAAGGAACAGCCCAACATGCAAATTACAAATTGGAGATACGAAAATCAAACAAGTACAACTGTTTTAACAGAGGACAAAGTGCAATACTGGTACCTGAAGGCAAATTGAGATAACCAAAGGTGCCTTCCAAAAGCTAATCAGAGTATTACAAAACAGGAAAATTTTGTTAGAAACACAGAAGAGAGTATTGAACTATATGGCAGTGAATGCTGAACAATCTCCTCACAAATGAAGAAAAAACTTGAAGCAACAGAAATGTGGTTCTACAGAAGGAAGCTGAGAATACCATAGACCAAACATGTGAGCAATGATGAAATTTTAGAGAAAACATAACCAAAAAGAGTACTTATATTTAATATTAGAAAGTGATAGTTGAAATTTCTAGTAGCTCAAATAAATGGATAGCAGAACACGGAGAGATAACAAGAAAACAAAATTTATTAAGAGCTACAAAGATCAGGAAATATGGAAGGTTATGATCACCAACGTCCTGAAGGAACACTATAAAGTGACTAGCAGCATGGCCCGGCATTTCCCGTGCTTGATTCAAAAATCGTACGACACATACAGCAATTGCTATCACTTGACTTAAAATATTTTTGCCCTTCCTTGCCTTTAAAGAAGTGCCCTTTGCCGTGCTGATGTTGCTACATGTCTTACTTCTTGCCTATCTCACACTGCGAATTTTTTCTAAGATCTATACTAAACATTAAATCTGTTACGAAAAAAGAAAAACAAAATGAACACAAAACGATCAGCTTTAAAAAAGGACTCGTAACTGGAAAAACCGAATGAAAAAAAGATGTTAACAACAAATACTTTTTCACACCCAACCCAGTCCTGCAGAATCAGAATCAACATTGAGTTTAAGCAAGCGAATGAGCCAATTGGAGTAAAGTGCCATGCAGATTTAAATTTTTCCCACTTGTGACGAATGCACCTATCGATTTTTTTTGCATGCTAGCATGCTAGTTAACATTCATTGGCAGCCAGCTGTTGGCTCTCACTCTGGCCAGTAGAAAATGGCCGCAAACTACATGAAAACTGCCGTAGAAGCATGAAAAAAATCAATTATTTCCACTATCAATGGGAGTTGGGAAATGCAAAGTCAGTCTTGGCCTTCCCGCTAACTTAGAGCATGTGCATGTAAGTTTTGGTGCAAATCCGTTGAAAATTGCGGCCGTGCATTTGTTACACACACACACACACATCCTGCCTTTTATAGATAGAGATATAAAGAAAATCTGTTGATACATTTTTTCGCTTTTTACATTTCATTTGTACAAACTGAAAAAACAATTTAAAAAAAAAATGCGAAAAATAAAAAGATTCTCTAAAAAAATTTACAATATGACATGTGGTAAATAAAACAGATTTACAATATGACATGTGGTAATTAAAACAGATTTGCAATATAATCCATGGCAAAAGAAACAGCTGTGGATTTAAGTTTGTAAACTTATCTGTCATCTTAAGAAAAAAATGTCACTAAGTAAATGCTAAAAATTTAGGCTTTGGAATGTCCAATGTTTCAAAATCTCAGTTGTCTTTTGGTAGAGCTAAAAAGTTTCAGGTTTTAACTTACAAGAAAATATGTTATTGAAAAAAAATCTGGGGAGTTTTTGTGTTTACTGCCAACCAAGGTGAAGTTTATTTTAAACAAAAATGTCATAAAATCTATATGAATGAAACATTATGAAAAGAACTTGTGTTACCGATGTTAAACTACAAGAATTAGTTAAACATTCTTGTTAAAATAGAATGAATTTAAATGACTGCATAAGTTTTATTCAGCAAGCTCACTTCAGAGAAAAGACCACAGGATCCCTCTCTCCACCAACAATATCATGCAGTCAATGCCGTCAACTCTTCTAAGAGTTGGTCTACTTCGTCATTAATGCCATTATTATAAAGGAAGTAATCAGCAAAGAAGAAATTAAATTCTTGGATATGAGATAAAGCTATTGTTGAGAAAATTAATTTTACATAACTCTAAAGGAAATATTTCATCCAATATCTTCTTCAGGGGATAAACATGCAGAATAACTGCACCTTGTGCCTGCATTTACGAAATAAAAGAAGTCAGAATTGTCTTGAAGAAAAGATAATTTAAAATATTAAAAAATATTGAGTAATAAATTAAAATAAATCTTTTTGAAAAAAATTATCAACAAATTTTTTTCCCAACCTAAAAGTCAAGAGAATATTTTTATTAAAAAAGTAATTAAAAACACTCAAAACAAAATATTTTAGTTTTATTTTCTAATTCAGGGCATCCTTTTATGCAGCTTTCATTTTATAGTCAAGTACTTCAAAGGGGAGACAACTCTGGTTTGCCTTTCACTACAAAAAGATAATTTGAAATATTAAAAAAAAAATGTAGTATTTAAATAAATGAAAATAAACCTTCAAAAATTATCAAAGATTTTTTTCTCAACCAAAAAGTTTACAGAATATTTTATTAAAAAAGTAGTTAAAACACTGGAATATTCTAACTTTATTTTCTGATACAGGGCATAATTTTACACAACTTAAAATTAAATTCTCAGTCAATTTGATTTCTCTGGAGACTTATCTTTAAAATTGCAAATATTAAATGTTCAAATTATATTTTAAGATTTCAAAAATTACAGGTCAGTTAAAATTAATTTTAAATTTCCATAAATTTTTCTTACAAAATTCCCTTTTCATAAATAAATTCAATCATAAATGAATAAGTAGCCAAAATACATGAGTGCAGGAGGATTGGTCATTCTGCATCTTTATCCTTCAGTGTTCTTCAGGTAGATGAGGCCAGCTCAGAATATATCCAGGTATTACAAATATCTCAAGAACTGGTTGTGTTATCTTCATTTAAATTCACAACCAATCAGTGGATAACTTACTACACATGATACCCTCTCATAGGGTTACTCAGTCAACAGTGAGATACCACTGAGTCAGTATTTTACTTTGGTCATCACATTTGTACTGACCGAGTGAGTAGATGTTTCAAATCTTATACAAGTCATTTTGGAAAAACATGGCATCAATCAGGCTCCTACAGTCTAGATTTCATCATAACCATCATCTTTCCAAGAATTAGGTATGATTGTAGGGCCACTGCACAGCTTGCTCCACATGCTTAGGTTGTGTATCTATATCTGAAGTGAAAGTTGGAGAGATATTCATTCATATATCTTGAGCAACTGTTCTCTATTAATCATCTGAGAGAACCCTTTCTACAGTCAATCGGCATGGCTGATGCTAACCTCCAAGAATGTCTAATTGTGCCTGCTTTTCAGCCTCATGTTTTCCACTGATATGAATTGGAAAGATTATACTGAATCAATTGCTAGGTCTGCTGCTAGGAAAATTGGTTTACTGTGTCGTACAAGACATTTTTTCTTGCCAGAATCTATCTTACCTTTATATATTTATAAATCTACCATGTTCTTACTTCGAATATTGATTCCACATATGGACTAGTTCTCCTGCTATATATTTAGAAAATGATAAAACACAAACAAGAATTTGCAATGTGATTGGTCCTGATCTGGCATCTTGGCTTCAATCATTTTCTCATCACCATAATGTGCCTGTACCTTTTCTATAAATACTTTTATGGTAATTGTTCTGATGAACTTTCCTCTATAATACCTAGACTTTATGAATTTAAGTGCAGTACTGGTGGCAAGGTCTCATCCTTTTTCAGTTGAAATGGCTAGATGTAACCATATGTTCTATGCAAACAGTTGCATTTCTCACTTATGGAAAACTCTTCTTGTTTTCCAATCAAGTTTGATATTGAAAAATTTAGATACAATGTCAATTGTTATCTTCTATTTTCTTAGTTCCTGTTCTTTTGTTGTTCTTGCTCCATAATATTATTTTTCTTTTTTTTCATATTCCATCACACTCAAACACCCTGTGTCTTAGTGGCTTTATTGCTTTACTTTGGGTGAAATAGTTGAAAAAAAAACCCAAAAAACAGACATGATAGAGCCCATCCCTGTCCAGGTCAAACCACAGCCAATATTCTCCAACTTGAAAGCTTGTTTTGGTCACAAATATGCAGCTATTAATTCTATCAGGGGAAACCCCCACCTAGGGTATTTAAAATATCCACCCAGCAATACCATAGACTATGGAGTCCACTCTACCCTATTGTGCTTGATGGCCAATGACAATATAATAAGGTTCATCTGGTGCGCTTGAGAGGTGTTGTTTTCAATCCTGCTGGGTGTCTTCCTTACCAGAAAAACCTGGTAAATGAATCAGTTTAGTCACTGATGACCATATAGCAAATAGTACTTGTTTGTTTGTTTAACAGAATATCAACTCTAATTCAATTTTCTTGGTGGCATTAGTAATTTCATTTACAAAAATGTATTACTAGTAATTTTTATTTTTTTATAAAAATATATTACTGGTAATTTTTATTTTTTTTTACAAAAATGATTTGCTGGTAATTTTTACTTTTTTTTATAAAAATATATTGCTGGTAATTTTTATTTTTTTTTTTTACTTTTTTTTACAAAAATGTATTACTGGTAATTTTTATTTTTTTTACAAAAATGTATTGCTGGTAATTTTTACTTTTTTTTATAAAAATGTATTGATGGTAATTTTTATTTTTTTTGCAAAAATGTATTGCTGGTTATTTTTACTTTTTTTTTATAAAAATGTATTGCTGGTAATTTTCATTTTTTTTTTGCAAAATGTATTGCTGGTAATTTTTATTTTTTTTAACTTTTTTTTATAAAAATGTATTACTGGTAATTTTTATTTTTTTTACAATAATGTATTGCTGGTAATTTGTATTTTTTTTGCAAAAATGTATTGCTGGTAATTTTTACTTTTTTTTTTTACTTTTTTTATAAAAATGTATTACTGGTAATTTTTCTTTTTCTTTGCAAAAATGTATTGCTGGTAATTTTTACATTTTTTTTATAAAAATGTATTACTGGTAATTTTCACTTTTTTTATAAAAATGTATTGCTGGTAATTTTTATTTTTTTTTACTTTTTTTTATAAAAATGTATTGATGGTAATTTTTACTTTTTTTTTATAAAAATGTATTGATGGCAATTTTTATTTGTTTTACTTTTTTTATAAAAATGTTTTACTAGTAATTTTTATTTTTTTTACAAAAATGTATTGCTGGTAATTTTTACTTTTTTTATAAAAATGTATTGCTGGTAATTTTTATTTTTTTTTTTGCAAAAATGTATTGCTGGTAATTTTTATTTTTTTTAACTTTTTTTATAAAAATGTATTACTGGTAATTTTTATTTTTTTTACAATAATGTATTGCTGGTAATTTGTATTTTTTTTGCAAAAATATATTGATTGTAATTTTTATTTTTTTTTTGCAAAAATGTATTGCTGGTAATTTTTACATTTTTTTATAAAAATGTATTACTGGTAATTTTCACTTTTTTTACAAAAATGTATTGCTGGTAATTTTTATTTTTTTTTACTTTTTTTTATAAAAATGTATTGATGGTAATTTTTACTTTTTTTTTATAAAAATGTATTGATGGCAATTTTTATTTGTTTTACTTTTTTTATAAAAATGTTTTACTAGTAATTTTTATTTTTTTTACAAAAATGTATTGCTGGTAATTTTTACTTTTTTTATAAAAATGTATTGCTGGTAATTTTTATTTTTTTTTTTGCAAAAATGTATTGCTGGTAATTTTTATTTTTTTTAACTTTTTTTATAAAAATGTATTACTGGTAATTTTTATTTTTTTTACAATAATGTATTGCTGGTAATTTGTATTTTTTTTGCAAAAATATATTGATTGTAATTTTTATTTTTTTTTTGCAAAAATGTATTGCTGGTAAATTTTACATTTTTTTATAAAAATGTATTACTGGTAATTTTCACTTTTTTTACAAAAATGTATTGCTGGTAATTTTTATTTTTTTTTACTTTTTTTTATAAAAATGTATTGATGGTAATTTTTACTTTTTTTTTATAAAAATGTATTGATGGCAATTTTTATTTGTTTTACTTTTTTTATAAAAATGTTTTACTAGTAATTTTTATTTTTTTTACAAAAATGTATTGCTGGTAATTTTTACTTTTTTTATAAAAATGTATTGCTGGTAATTTTTATTTTTTTTTTTGCAAAAATGTATTGCTGGTAATTTTTATTTTTTTTAACTTTTTTTATAAAAATGTATTACTGGTAATTTTTATTTTTTTTACAATAATGTATTGCTGGTAATTTGTATTTTTTTTGCAAAAATATATTGATTGTAATTTTTATTTTTTTTTTGCAAAAATGTATTGCTGGTAATTTTTACATTTTTTTATAAAAATGTATTACTGGTAATTTTCACTTTTTTTACAAAAATGTATTGCTGGTAATTTTTTTTTTTTTTTTTACTTTTTTTATAAAAATGTATTGCTGGTAATTTTTATTTTTTTTTTACTTTTTTTTATAAAAATGTATAGATGGTAATTTTTACTTTTTTTTTTATAAAAATGTATTGCTGGTAATTTTTATTTTTTTTACGAAAATGTATTGCTGGTAATTTTTATTTTTTTTTCAGAAATGTATTGCTGGTAATTTTTATTTTTTTTGCAAAAATGTTTTGCTGGTAATTTTTATTTTTTTTACTTTTTTTTATAAAAATGTATTGCTGAAAATTTTTATTTTTTTTTTACTTTTTTTTATAAAAATGTATTGCTGGTAATTTTTATTTTTTTTTTACTTTTTTTTATAAAAATGTATTGCTGGTAAATTTTACATTTTTTTATAAAAATGTATTACTGGTAATTTTCACTTTTTTTACAAAAATGTATTGCTGGTAATTTTTATTTTTTTTTACTTTTTTTATAAAAATGTATTGCTGGTAATTTTTATTTTTTTTTTACTTTTTTTTATAAAAATGTATAGATGGTAATTTTTACTTTTTTTTTTATAAAAATGTATTGCTGGTAATTTTTATTTTTTTTACAAAAATGTATTGCTGGTAATTTTTATTTTTTTTGCAAAAATATATTGCTGGTAAATTTTATTTTTTTTGCAAAAATGTATTGCTGGTAAATTTTACATTTTTTTATAAAAATGTATTACTGGTAATTTTCACTTTTTTTACAAAAATGTATTGCTGGTAATTTTTATTTTTTTTTACTTTTTTTATAAAAATGTATTGATGGTAATTTTTATTTTTTTTTACTTTTTTTATAAAAATGTATTGCTGGTAATTTTTATTTTTTTTTTACTTTTTTTTATAAAAATGTATTACTGGTAATTTTTATTTTTTTTACAAAAATGTATTGCTGGTAAATTTTATTTTTTTTGCAAAAATATATTGCTGGTAAATTTTATTTTTTTTGCAAAAATGTATTGCTGGTAAATTTTACATTTTTTTATAAAAATGTATTACTGGTAATTTCCACTTTTTTTACAAAAATGTATTGCTGGTAATTTTTATTTTTTTTTACTTTTTTTATAAAAATGTATTGCTGGTAATTTTTATTTTTTTTTTACTTTTTTTTATAAAAATGTATTACTGGTGATTTTTATTTTTTTTACAAAAATGTATTGCTGGTAAATTTTATTTTTTTTGCAAAAATATATTGCTGGTAAATTTTACATATTTTTATAAAAATGTATTACTGGTAATTTTCACTTTTTTTTACAAAAATGTATTGCTGGTAATTTTTATTTTTCTTATGTTTTACAAAAATTTATTGTTAATTTTTTTTTTTTTTTTTTTATTTCTTTACAAAAATGTATGTATTTCTCTATTACAAAGTCAAACCTGGCTTGGCTTCTGAATTGGGATCAAAGTGTAGTATAGTTGTTCTCCTCTGTTGTTGGTTGAATTTTTTTAGTGGTATATCAACCTCTCTGGGTCATTTAATACCAAAACCTAAATATTCTGAACAGAATTTTATGGCTTCAACTATATTTCAAATGTAATTGCATGCCTTCAACTAAAAATAAAATGTATTGTGTTCATTTTTCTATAAATTGTATTGCTTGTAATTCTATCTAATTATATTTCTGGTCATTTTGCTATTAAATGCACTGTTGGTACTGTTTTACTATAAAATTGTATTTTTGGTCATTTTCCTTTAAAATTGTATTGTTGGTAATTTTACTAAAAAACGTGTTTTTAATATAAGTTTTAATGAAAGGACATATTTTTATTTATAATTTTATAGTTTTTGTTTGGGAGTTCACTATTTGCCCGTAGGTCAGAGTGGGCCTGAAAACAACATCAACTAAGAGGCTCTTCTGTTGTGTTTCTGCATTTAGGCAGTTTATAATTTTCTAACGAGGGAGACCTAGACCCAGGAATTCTAACCCTGCAGCAGCCCCTATCTCATCACCCTAATGGAGGAGGGTCTGAAAAATATGACATCAATGTAATGATAGTTGCACAGTCTAAGTAATTTTTGTTATTGGCCTCTATGTCTGCATTTTGGCATCCAATGTTAAATTGATTTTGTTACATGCTGCCGCAATAAATAAGTGGATGGTTTCTCTTTTTAATACTAAAGTTAACCCAATACAAGGTTCAAGAGCCACTCAAGGTAGAGGGTTAGTGTTAAAATGGTTATGATGTGATATAAACGAAAGAGGATGTAGTAGGAAGTGAAGATTATGAAGCTGTTGGCACCTAATTGAAATAAGTTAGGATTGTATACTTCAAGGAAGCATCCAACATGAGTCTGTTTCATGAAAAGCTGTCTGAGTGAAACTTTCATTTTACATTTGGAATATGGAGGAAATGAAGGTGATTCACTTCTGTGAATGTAGTGTTGTATATAAATACTAACAGGAGCCAACACAAAGCCATTTAAAGATCATCAGTTTTTGATCTTAGAAATTATCAGCCTTTCTCACAACTTACTTGCACTACAAACAAAAAAAAAACCTTAACATTCAGTCTTTTGATTCTGTTGCACCGATTTTCTCTATTTGAAGGGATGAAATAGAGAAAGCAAATAGATGATGAAGCGTATTTTCAAGAATGGATAAATGGTGTACATATGGGAAAATTTTAAAATATATGTTATACCTTTCAGAAAATTACAAAATGTCTGTGTTATGAGTAGGGATTGAAATGTTCTTGGCCAAAACAAAGAAAGATTTAAAATTCTCATTTTAGATCATTTTGTCAGTGTAATGACAAAAGTACACAGGTGTAGGCCTTAAGAAAGCTTTATTCAACTGAAAATACAAAGTTCACATACTGTCCTTTTATAGTCCCAGTAAAAAGAAATAGCTCTCTCAAAGAAGAGAGTAACAAAACAAGGGGAGACCAATCTTGATTATTCATAACAGTCAGATCTTGAGAAGTTGGCTTTGTAACAGTCTCATAAGGGCCCAGTTAATGTATTAACAGGCTTAGAGACATTGCTACTAATTACTGATAATAGCAGTGGTAACTGTAAAAATTACAAAGATAATTTTTAATATTCTATAAAATATAAAAATAGACATCCATCACATATACATGTCTTTAGTTGTAATTTTCTGAGAGCCTGCTACCAGGTGACACTTTAAGGCAGCACTTCTCAACCTTTTTATGCAATGACACACCTAGACACGAATTAAAATATCATAGCACATATAGCAAAATTTTTAAAAGGTATACATTTAAATGTTATGAAATACAACCTTTAAATACACACACAAATATGAACTTTATTTCAATGTTTCTATTTAATTATTTGTGCCCCTTATTTAGTATGAAATCTGTGCCTGGTGTTTTTCATGACTTAAGAAGCCTAATTCACATAAATAAGAAGTATAAAATTGCAATAAAACTGATAAAGCTTTTTAGCTAATGTGGGATAAAAAGTTTAATACTCATTCATTTGTTCTAATACTAACACTGTACCATTATTACTTCCTTGCACACAAATATATATGTATGCCATGACAATATTTCAAAGCACACCAGAATCACTGCTTAAATATAAGGAAACTACCACATGTTCTTTTAGATACTGCTGGTCTATGAGGCAGCACAGTAATATCTGCTCTCTTCTGTCTGAAATTCTTTCCTTCAATTTCAATTTCCTTGAGTCCCTTTATCATTTCTTTGAGTTTATTCCATATTGTTGTTCTTGATGCAAGAAAATAGTTTTCCTTGTTTGTGTAGTTCTTTAAATGTATTTTCGTTGTCTATATCTCTTTCAAGATATATTTGTTTCTCGTTTTCATGAGTATTTCATAAAAAAATGATAATATCACGATGAAGTGTGAACTTTATTCATTGAGTCAGTTGAAGGAATGGCCAAGAACTTTTCAGCACCCCTTTTGTAAATATGATAAAAATGTAGACAACAGTTCGAGAAATATAAGAAAACAGTTCATCTCAAAACTTCTGAAAACGGCAGAAGACATTCAAAGAAACCTCAGCAGTTTCAAAACAACAATAGATAAAATTCCTAATATGCTAGAAATGTTTTTAAAAATGGTTAGTTTAAAAAAAATGTAGTAAAATTTTAATTTAAAGCTGTTTTTAATAAATTTTTAGTTTTGTAAAAATAGAAATATCTAAAACTTACGTCAGTTTGGGCAGTGGAGGCTGGGGTCAAGGTACTGGTGCTCCCTGTGCTACACGCATCACCTGTACTCGAAGTGTCAGCAGAGGAAGAAACTGTTGCCATGGAAGTGAAGGATTCTGACGAGGGTAATGAAGCATTGTCTGAATAGGCAGAATCTGTTTCTGTGACATCCAGTCCACTATCTGGGAGCAGAGAGGTAAGCTCTGAATGCATTCCAAAGAAATCATCACTTGTGTTGAAGCCGAGACCTTTGGTGATCTCTGCAGCAAGAGCATCCAGTTCTGCTTGAATTGGGTCATTTGATGTATCCTGAAAGGACGCATCACTTAAGGAATTGGTACCTGCAGTTGGAGTACTAGATGGACCCAAAGACTTGGAGATTTCTGACTGAGTTGTATTCAGCTGAGATTCCAATTCACATAGTTCTCCAAGAATTGCATCCAAATTCACATCCTGGTTTTCTGCAAGAGATAGAATCCAACTAATTAGATAAAAATGGTATGACAATTTTCATGATTAGTCAAGTAGTTAACTGAATACATTTGTTGTATTAATGCTGTACAGATTAATAAAAGCACAGGACTAAATCTATCATAATTAAAATTATTGCTCATTATAACTTTAAAAATTCACATAAAATATACATACATATATATAGTGCATACCTACTACATATATATATATATATATAGTATATATATATAGTATATATATATAGTATATATATATAGTATATATATATATATATATATATATATATATATATATATATATATATATATAGTGCATACATACTATATATATATATATATATTATATATAAATATTATAACATAAGTATGTTATAACATCACTACAAAAATAGCCATTTTGTTTCAACACTTTTGGTGTTTTATCAAGTGATGGTGTTGATTTTAAAATAAAAATGTTTTTAAAGAGTTCAACCACTACCTCCACCAGGGGGGAATATTTTTACATAAGATGTAATGACCAATCAAATTACAAGTATATCATAATTCAAAGAATGCGACAACGGACTCTGGATACAATTTATTATATCTTTAAAATTAATATAAGATTATATAGGAAATCAGGAAAACTAATTAATCTCCAATTTATTATGTAATTAAAAAATAAAAGTTATTTATATTAAACTCTAAATATAACCATGCATAAAGTTTAGAAACTTACAAAATTATTCAAAGAAAAACTGGAGAAAATATGCCTAAATTTTCATGTATTGTTCTTAGTAATATGCTAATTTTTCCATTCAAATCTGAGCAGAAGTAAGAGGTGCAATATATAGGTACAAAATTAGTTACATTGACAGGGTTGTTATTAGAGATTTAGTGGACGAGGGAGAAAGGTTTATTGGTGACAAGACAGACAGAAATCATATCATAATACACAAACACATTAATATGATTGAATATATGAGCACACATATATTCAAACGACAAACAGACTCATCAAGATTCATAATCCAAATAACTACAGAGACAATGCAAAGTACCTGTCAAAAATGCACAAACAGGGAAAATCAATATACATGTACAGGCTTAACATTGCTTAACTTCAGTGATTGTACAAGAACCAATGTTTAAATGTGATATAGCTGTAAGCCTTACTGAGAGTGAAGAAAATGGGGGAAACTACTGAGCAGAAGGACAATTAAAAGAACATAATTCAAAGAGACAGAAGTTGATAATTGATGTTTCACTTAAATTTATTCATTAGATTGTTCATTTAAATAACGATTTTATATTTAGAAGATTATAAAAATATGAGAACCAACTACATTTCAATATTTATTTTTTTACCATATTGTAAAGAAATAACTGCGAAAACAAATTATAAAGAAACACTAATTTAAATTTTGGTTGTCAATTCTCGAGAAAAAAAATTGTGAAAATCTAGTTTCATATGTATGGGTTTAATTAAAATTTGAATAATAGCATTTTAAAATGATAAAAATTACTGAGGAAGTACACATTAAACACAGTATCAAGAGATAGATGGTCCATTGACAAACTGTTGTTTTTTTTTTTTTTGCAGGCATGTAGACTAAACTTTACCCAAAATTTTCTCAGTGTCTCACAATTACAGCTCTGCATGAGACTAAACTAAGACAGAAAAATACATACTTGAAGTATATATCCAGGGTAGTGATGAAGAAATTAAAGTTACTTTTCTTAGTCATTTTTCCACAATATTTGGATGGTGCTAAAATATTAATTGATCTTACACTGACTATAATGGACTTCAATAGAGAGAATGATGAGATAAATAGATATTAAGGGGAGTGTGATAGACTGATAAATAATAAAGAGACTGATAGATAAACAGATAGATAGATATGAACACACTGTAATAAATAGATAAGAGGACTGTGATAGATAAACAGATATATAATAAAGGAACTGTGATTGATAGATAATAAGGGGACTGTGATTGATAGATCTTACTTATTATAAAACACAGATTGTGTGTGTGTGTGTGTGTGTGTGTGTCTGTATGTTTATATATTGGATTGGATTTCCGACATTTTTCAACTGATTTCAACAAAACTTCACAGGACTACATAAAATTACCTTGCGGTGGTTCTAACACAAAAAACACAATTGTTTTTGCACAAAATCAATTTGAAAACACGATTAAGAGGCATTAATGAAAGGGGGACAACTCACATCAAGTTATACTTATTGTAAAACCCAGGTTGGTTGGTTGTGTGTGTGTGTGTGTGTTCATTTATATATGGGATCGGATTTCCTACATTTTTCAACCAATTTCAACAAAACTTCACTTTTTTTTGGCAGGTAGTGTTTCTTATTGTCTTGCACACTTTTTTCCTTATTTTTACATTCAGAATGCTTTAAAAATTCCATTTACAAGACAATTGTTTATAATAAAATTCTATTCAATCGGTAGACTCATAACTATTGAAAACAATGTTTTTGTTTGAGTTTGGGTTTGAACAATTCGTAAAAAATAAAAAAAATAAAAAAAATAAAACTAATTAAGACATGCGTGTTCGTCAACCTTAAACAATAATCTTTGTCAATTTTATTTTTCAGTCTTTATGATGGTCGATACTTGATCTATCTCTTACTGTTACATCCTTGGGCAATGCCAGGCTCTCCTGCTAGTAGATAATAAGGGGACTGTGATAGATAGATAGATAGATAGATAGATAGATAGATAATAAGGAGACTGTGATAGATAGATAATAAGGGGACTGTGATAGATAGATAATAAGGGGACTGTGATAGATAATGAACAAACTTTGATTGATAATAAACAAACTTAGATAGATAATGAATGAAATAAGATAGATAATATTTGGATTCTGTTATTGTCTGTAGACAAAATTCTTTGAACCTAAGATTACTTTCTCTTCCTCTACACTTTTTGTAATCATAATTGTTTTCCTCAATACTATGAACTGACACACTTAGAGTTATCATAACAAACCACTTAAAATTGGAAAGAAACAAGAAACAAAAAAAAAAAAAAAAGACCCATAAAAAACAAATCCCAGCCACTGAGGTAAAATGGTTTCTTTTTCTTCAAAATTTCTTTTCACACAATCAAAAAGTGGCCAATTGGTGGGAGAGGGAAGTTCATATTCAAATAAAACTGCTGAGACATGTATTTTACAAAGTATGTGAAATAAATTTGCAGATAAGTAATCTTAAAAAAAGATACAGTTCACTTCTCTTAAAAGCTGCTTTCTAAACACAATAAATGGAATGATTATAGCTAACTAAACTTAAGTACTTAATAGAAGAGAAGGTCTTATTAATCAGGGAGAGAAGGGCAGGTCAAAATTTTCCTCAATAAGCAATAAACAGAGGGTGTCATAATAGAATGAGAAATGGCAAATAATCTAGTGTAAAAAAAAAAAATTGAATTGTTTCACAATCACATTTTTAAGCATGAAAGTCTATCCCAGTGTTCATATCATTGTTCCTATTATATATATATATATGTATATTAATAAAAAGAAAGAACAGTAAGATATATAATCCGGTGTTCTTATAGATATTTTTATTTTTACAAAATAGTGCTCAATGTAAATTTACAGAGCATTAATATTATAAGTTAATAGACTTAAAATATGGTTTTTCTCTACACAGTTCCAACCATGTTTCAAAAATGGAAGCTAAAAGCCCCTAATTTAATTTTGTACTTAAATTAAAGACATCACTTCCATTTCATCCTCAAGCAAATTTTGGAGTCTCCAAAATTCGCTTGAGGATGAAGTGATGTCTTTAATTTAAGTACAAAATTAAATTAGGGGCTTTTAGCTTCCATTTTTGAAACATGGTTGGAACTGTGTAGAGAAAAACCATATTTTAAGTCTATTAACTTATAATATATATATATATATATATATATATATATCATAGGAAAAAAATTTACATAAAATAAACAGACAACACTTGTCTATATTATTTAATGAAACTTGTTGTGTATATATGTATATATATGTAGTGATGGAATCATATTTTTAAATAAATATATATATATATATATATATATATATATATATATATATATATTTTGAACAATAAAAATTAAAAAATTAAAATCCTCAGACACACTGGGTTGTAGATTAATATTCTTTCGTTTTTTTATTATTATTCCATTTAGATTCCTCGACTAGTTTCGGACGAAATGGCCATCATCGGGAGGAGAAATATTTCTGCTTGCTGCTAGCAGTAAACTACAGAAATGAATGTCTTGATGGAGAAAATGAACTTTTGTCTGTAGTTTTCATTTGTTTTTTTATTTTTTTATCTTTTTAACATGAATCTTTTAACATTCCTTGTGTTGGTCAAACAGTCTTTTTTAAGTTATTTGAGATAAGAGCTGGATAGATACATGCTGCTATGAATTCTCTGGTCAGTTTGACAGTTTTATTGGACTTGGTGAGGGGATGTGTCTCTGTTTAGTGTTTGTGTGTGTGTGTTATTTGGTTCTTAGGGAGTGAGTGAGTATGATATGTGTAAGCGTGTGTATATATATATATATATATATATATACATACACACACACACTACAGTTCAAAATTTTGAGGCTACCCCTGGTCATTTTTTAAATTGGTACAAAAAGTTGTTTTGTGCTTTAAATAAGAGAAAATTATTGCACATGGTTTATAAAAAAAAAAAAAAAAAAAGTGAGACATGATTTTTTATTAAAAATTTTATCATGACAAAAATAATCATTTTATGTTTAAATTTTGCTTCTGTCAAAATATTCTTCTCTAGCCTTGATTACTGCAGCACAAATATTTGGCATTCATTGCAAAAGTTTCTGAAAGTTAGATAATTGATGCCATTCTTTTTTCAATGACACTGAAAGATCTTTTTTATTTCTTTTTCCATTCTTCTGCTAATTCTGGTGGTATCTTCAAATGTTTTGTTCCTAACCTGGGTGTATACACTCAATCTCCCCCCATTAAACTGACCTTGTGTCACAACCTAACCATGTCGTGGAGTGAGTAGATACAAATCACTATCAAGTAGTTTGTAACACATTTATTTATCATCTCTCAGTTGCGTCTCTGTTTTTGGGCAAGGTGCGCTCAGTGGCAGCTCCTTTAAAGGACAGAGTCGCAACTGAGGAAAATTATACTGAGAGGAGCCCAGCCCTGGGGACACAGCTGCCCGAGGCCGCGCTCTCTCATTGCACCAGAGAGAGGAATTGGTGCTTGCACTGAGGCCAGGGCAACCGATGATTGTGGGGGCTCAGGCAATTTTTGTTCCTAGCTCAGGTGTATGCGCTAAGTCTT
>OZ010613.1:36073032-36085532 GCA_963932145.1 Acanthosepion lycidas
AAAGTCTCAATATGACAAAACTAAGGACTCAAGTTAATATTTTGGTTGTGTAGCATTTGTAATTGTTATATCCCAGGTTGTTTGGATGAACAAAAATGAAAAGGCAAGTGTATTTTAACACATAATAAATTAATATCTGTCTATATTTCTATTATGTACATTATTTACATTATTTGGACTATTGTCCTCATCTTTGTCGCCATATAAAGGCAGTGGAGAACTTTCAGAGGGAAATTAACAGGAGATAACTGACATCCATTAAACATGGCACGTGGAACTAGAACAGTCTACCCCAGTGAGCGAAATAAAGGGTTCAGTTCGACGTTCCAACCACCTGAAGAAGGCCAGAGTGTACAACGGCTGAAACGGTGTAATAAATATGGTGACAAAGATGAGGACAATAGTTTGAATAATGTAAATAATAAATTAACTTTTTCAAAAAGAGTTGAAATTAGTCAGTTATGTACCATGCATGACACACACTTAAGTGATCATGTATCTTTTGATACATGACTGATGAGGCAGATTTTTTCCTGCTGTAGGTTGCCATTTCTTTCTGTGGTAGACCAGTTGAGGAGAATTCATACATTTCCCAAGGGTGTTAGCATGTAAGTGAATGTAATGGATTCGACTGGGATTCAAACTCAGCTCTCCGATTCCTCAATTCAAACTGCTATCTACTATTCCACCATATTACTAGGGTACATAATGAGAAAAGAGGGCAAGTGAATTTTATTAAATTTTTTTAAGGAAGATCAATCCTGACCTTACATCTCAGCTTCAGTCACTTCCCATAACCATAACAGGGCTTCCCTCTGCCTTTTCTATAAATATTTTTATGGCAGTTGTTCTAATGAGATTTTCTCCTGAGCACCTCAATCACATGAATTTAAGCATATTACTAGATTGGCTAATAGTTCTCATCATTTTACTGTTGAAATACCTAGATGTAACCATAAATTTTATTCTGATATTTTTTTCTCACACTTCTCGCTGCTGGAACTCTTCCAGTTTCTTGCTCCTCTGCCACCTACAATCTTCAAAAATTTAAATGCAATGCCAATCACCATCTTTTGTTTTTCTAAATACTGTCCTTTCTCTTCACTAAAGTCTTCCCATTCTCTTTTACTCCCAGTAACCCTATTGCATCTTAGTGGCACTATATCGTTGCTTGGGGTGAATTGATTAAAAAAAGAAATCTAACAATACAAAAATTATAACAATATTCTCTAATAAACGTTATTCGATGAGCAGAACATGATCAAGAAGAAAAAAAAATTGGGGGTCATTTCTTCAGAAAGTGGGTGAACTTTTCAGCACCTCCTCATATAGACTTATGATAAAGTTTAATTTTTAAATCAGGTATGAGCTAAGCAATTATAACTCATAATAAAATAAAACGAAAGACTAAAATAGAAATTATTTGACAGCAGACTTGTTCTTACTGCAGATCTTTTTATTCTATAAAAATATAAACAATAAAGTCCACAAAAAAAATATTTGATGACTGAATAATGATGCTATGAATTTATATCAATAAAAGATTTTGTTAGAAAAAAGCTGCAAACATTTGCATCATGGAACAGAAAATTAAACTGAAATATATTGAAAAATTATAGAAAGCTGAGAAAATATTTGATGACTGAATAATGATGCTATGAATTTATATGAATAAAAGATTGTATCAAAATAAAAAATTCTGGAAACTTTTGCATCAACATAAGTACCCATTATCTGTTTAAAGGTGTCATCATAGATTGTCCTCAGCCCCCAACGCACTACCCTCATCACAAAATTAGGACTACCAGTCAAAAGTGAACTAGAAAAAATAAAGTCAATAATCTTTCCTTCTGCTAAGTGATCCAGCAGCAGCAGCAGGACCAAGTAATGTGGCATCATATGGTTAGGCTGATGAAAGACTTTACTGATGTACACACACACACACACACACACACACACACACACACACACACACACACACGTATGTGACCAGAGGACATGTGTAGATAGGGTTCAATGCTAAAGGTATTTTTATCCTCCTTAACATACCCTGTTTACCCAACAAGCTGACAATGAGTATAAGTAGAGAAGGAAGGAGGAAAAGACTGAATAAGAGACCTAGACCTTGGCCATCTTAACCAAGCAACCAATCAAATGCCTCCTTTTAAAGTGTATGAAAAAAGTAAGCAACTCCAGCCAACTACTTACTGTTTTCCTTTCCTTAAAGCTGCATGTGCCAGTGCATTGGTTCTCTTCATTATATATATTAGGAAAATATATGACAAAGTGGAAAAATTTTTCCAGGTAACATGTTTTTGTCTTTTAGGACTTCAATCAACAAAAGTGATGTTTACACTGATGTTATTACTTTTTAGTCTGATGAAGTCCCAAAAGATGAAATGTGTCACCGAAAAGATTTTTTCCACTTTGTCATAAATTTTACTAAAATTGTTCTGATATAAAAAAACATATATACTGTTTTCCCAGGACAGCTAGCCAATAGCTGCTGCAGACATAACCACAGGTACATTTCTATTTGTTTAATACCCACATAGCCTACCTGTGGTTTATAATGCAACTATGCTGAGCAGACTATAGTTGCAGTTTCTGAGAGAGAGTACATCATTTGACATGATCAACAGTTCAAACAAAACCAGTACACTAAAACTCTCTGTCACATTGACTTGTGACTTTGTGCTAGCACAACCATTGGTGGTCTTTGAACAGTTCTATCTACCACACATATATATATATATATATATATATATATACTTGACTCTCCTGTCGAATTCGGCGTACGAGGGTCAAGCAGATCGGTTCCTAGGAAACCGACAACCCAACAACAGCACACATGATTTGATTATAGTGGTGAAGATTTCGTGCAAAACCATCCACACTTTTTGAAGGGCCGAATACAGAGACCTGGTGCACTACATGACACAGAGTCACCAAATGACCCTCCGCAGGTTTTCAATTCAGAGTTGTCCTTCTCCTTCAACAGTTGCCATCTAAGGCTGTAGAACCCAGTCTGTCCTGCTATTTACCCATAGCTGGAAAGGGAAGAAGAGGATTCACACCTTTCCCAAGGATATTAGCACGTAAGTGAATGTAATGGATTTGACTGGAATTCAAACTCGGCTCTCCGATTCCTCAATCCAAGCCGCTATCCATTACGCCTCCATGCCTCCTATATATATATATATATATATATATGAAATGGACAGAGTCCGACAATTTATTTATTAAAGACATTTTTTATGTTTAACGTTCTTTTTATAGATACAAGTATTTAAGTAAATGCTCTGTTTATAATAAACAGTATTAAATAACATTTACCGGCCTGAATGTCCGAGAAATTTTCATAGGACGAATATTTTCTATGAAAATTTCTCGGACATTCAGGCCGGTAAATGTTATTTAATACTGTTTATAATAAACAGAGCATTTACTTAAATACTTGTATCTATAAAAAGAACGTTAAAAATAAAAAAATGTCTTTAATATATATATATATATATATATATGAAAAAATATACTCTGAAAGTGTGCTATGTTTAAGGGATAAAGTGCTCAATATCAGAGATAGAGTGTGTATAAATATAAAAGTGAACATTGAAGTCAACATTTAGAGGTGACAGGCTGTTTCATGCTAGATGCAATCGTCAGGCCACATATATATATTATTTTATGCACAGTACTTAATGGAACGTGCTCAACATATTCAGTTGTATGAAGATGAGTTTGTGAGCCTGGCTTTTACACTGATGATTGCAAAAGTATGAAACCCAGGGTCACAAAGTCATATCCATACAACTGAATATATATATATATATTTCTAAAGAAGCAATGTAGTTTTTTATTTATTAATCTGACATATTTTACCCCTTAAACATTATTTTTAATGGATACCCATATTTGAGTAGATGCTTCATTTATTTATTAAACAGTATATTTATTTCCATCTATCAGCCTGAATATTCAAGAAATCTTAATAAAAAAATATATGCAGCTTCCAGCATATCTTTTTTAATTAAATTTCTCAAATATTCAGGCTAACAGACGAAAATAAATAAATATACTGTTTAATAAATAGAGTGCCTACTTAAATATGGGTACCATTAAAATTAAAAATAATGTTTTAAGTAATAATACATGCATACATATATATATATATATATATATATATATATTTATTAATCATATTTTTGGGTTTGTGTGTGTGTATATATATATATATATATATATATATATATATATATATACTGGCCACTTGTATTCAAGGAGACCCGTTTACTAGGGTGGCAAGCCAATCTCTATTGCAGACGCTCGCTCAGGCACATTTGTGTTTGTTTAACACCCAGAGAGCCAACCTGTGGTTTATAGTGAAACTATGCTGATCAAACCTTAGTTAAAGTTACTGGGAGAGAGCATGTTATCTAGTGTGATCAACAATTTGAACAAGGCCAGCATGTTTATGCCCTCGGCCACGATGACTTGTGGCTTTGTGTTAGCACAGCTGTCGATGCCCCCCCCCCAATTGTTCCATCTACCCGATTTCACTCACAAGGCTTGGGTCAATCCAGAGTGTAATTTTCAGGCACTTTCCAAAGGTGCCACATGCTGGGATCAATCCCCCACTCCAGACCTTCTTGAAAAATCAACTGTGGTGAGATTCAAACCCGGCTCTCGTGGTCAGAAAGCGAACATTCTAACCACTCGGCCATGCGCCCAAAATATATATATATATATATATATATATATATATATATATATACACACACACAAACCAAAAAGTTGATGAATAAATAAAGCATCGAAACTCTATAAAACAAGTTTAAGACCACACAAAATAATGAAACTCATATAAAAATTAAGTAAATCTCTTCAAAATTCTGCAATCTCTAATCCTATAAAACAAGTTTTAGAACAGACAAAATAATGAAACTGGTTTCAAAATAAAGTAAATTTATTTCTCTTCAAAATTA
Organism: Acanthosepion lycidas; assembly: GCA_963932145.1. Classification (NCBI taxonomy): domain Eukaryota; kingdom Metazoa; phylum Mollusca; class Cephalopoda; order Sepiida; family Sepiidae; genus Acanthosepion; species Acanthosepion lycidas. Next base: position 36,078,018 of record OZ010613.1, read on the forward strand.
CCATTTTATTTATCAACATTTACACATTTTCCCAAACATTCTATCCACTTTTTTCAATCTGTCTATGAAAGTTTCTAGTTTACTTTAGATCCAATTGCAAACTTCAATTTTAGCATCAGATGAAAAATGCTGACCTTTTAATGCCTCTTTAAAATTTTGGGAACATCCACCAGCCTGATGGTACCAACATGGAACTGGACAGAGGATGTATATCAACAGTGAATTTCATGCTTTTCATCCTCTTCACCATTTGTTGATTGTGAGGCAACCTCAATTGGAGCTTTTAGTATGTTTAACAGACTGGTAGATATTTTTCAATCATACCACTATTGACATAAATTTGCTTTTATATGTTCTTGAATTTTAACTGATGTACAACCATCAAGAGCTAAGGTTTTTTTTTTACACTTACCATCATACATAATTTGGACATAGTATTCCTGACAAATAACAGCTATTACTCCATGCCATCACACATAGAAATGATACAAAGCAAATTTGAACAGCCGTCTTGGGCATGACGATAAACTGCACCCATGTCCTGGGTAAGACGATAAAACTCCGAAACTAGGACAAAAACATTATGAAAGTGTAAGAATGTGTTTTAATACTAGAAATACTTTGTAAAAAATTATTACTGGCAATAAATTTTTGAAAAAAAAAAAAAAATTACCTGCAACACGATTTTGAAAAAAAAATATGACCAGCAATACATCATAGAAAAAAATATTACCAGGAATACATTTTTGAAGGAAAAAATATTACCAAAAACAGATTTTTGACAAAACAATATATTACCAGGAAAAAAAAAAATGTCGGCATTAAATAACCTATTGAGGTTGATATGCCGTAAAACAAAACAAACCAAACATTTGAACAGAACTTTATATACAGTGTAACCCGGATATAAGAGAGTTGCCGGGACCGGAGAAGAAGTCTCTTATACTCGGGTTTCTTTTATATCCGGGTTTGGTCTATTTTGTTTAGGTAAGTATGGCTCTAATTTGGGACCAGAGAAAATTTCTCTTATATCCGGGTCACACTGTACTACCAATTTTCAAACATTTTTCTATCTCCACTAGTATTAATGCATGCGTTACAACTTATGTACTACCCAATGGTCATATTACTCAATGCCCTAAGAAAGTAACCTGACATTATGCATCTGTGTGTGTGTGTTTATGTATATTTTAAATCATTTAACTCCAAGCAAGGCAATAAAGACACTAAGATACAAGGCGTTACTGGGAGTGAAAGAGAATGAGAAGACTTTAATAAGAAGAAAGGACAATAAAAGAATAGAATTCAGGAAAACAGAGGCTGATTGGTATTGCATATAAATTTTTCAAGATTGTAGATGGCAGAAAAGCAAAAAATTGGAAGAGAGTTCTGCAAACAAGAAGTTTGAGAAAAAGAAACTATTAAAATATAATGTACAGTTAGATCTCGCTATTTCAACAGTAAAATGCCGAAACTTATTTGCCAAACAAGTATTAGGTTGGTGCAAAAATAATGACGTAATAATGTCGTTTTTTGACGTTAAAAAATACGTCACAAAACGACATTATTGCGTCATTATTTTTGCACCAACCTAATAGTATGTTTAAAATCATGCACTAAGGAAGAAAGATCAAGAATAATTGCCATGAAAATATTTGTAGAAATAAGAGACGGAAGCCACATTACAGGAGTGGGAAAGTGATAGAGGTCAAGATGCCAGGTCATATATATGTTATTGAATAAACTACAAACATTGTCTGCTTATTTTTATCACGATCCTTTCATATTCACAAATATTTTTCCATATATTACAACTGAATAAGGCAAGAGAATATATTCAATTGTAACATATGGAAAATATTTGTGAATATGAAAGGATCGTGATAAAAATAAGCAGACAATGTTTGTAGTTTATTCAATCAGACATGCCTGAAAGAGAATTTGCTGCCTAAATACACACACACATGAAGAAGCAAACAGCAGAAAGAAGTGGCAATATCACAGAGTAAACTAGAAGATCCTCCACAGAGAATCTGACATTGGAATGCAACTGAGACATATGGAGGATGCAGGTCAGGTGGTGAGTTGTGCAGCAACCCTACAACCACACCCAGTCATGGGACTGATGATGATGATAATAGTTGATGATGATAATTCGGCTAGAGTTAATGGATAATGTTTTTGGATATCATCTCAATATTTGAATTGCATGTGTATGTGTGTGTGTGTGTGTGTGTGTGTGTGTGTGTGTATATATATATATATATATATATATATATATATATATATATATATATACACACACACACACAACATATATATTTGTACATGTATATGTGTCTATGTAAACAGTGTGCAATGAAGATGTGTACAAATCTTCAGTGCATGTGAGAGTGTACAAAGACGCAACTTGTTTTCTAATCTCACAAAGTCAACAGAAGCCTGATGAAATAACAAAGTCCATCGAGAAGCCCTGTTTTAATGACAATAACAATCAGGGAACTGAGAAAAGAAAACAGTTGAAAAAGAGGCTCTACAAACTGATTCTTGATTGGTCAGAACATCTGACACTTGTTCACACATGACAATGACTTCTATTAAATACTTTTATAAAAGACTAAACCAGTCCCCACCCAGCTAGGCATTTTTCAGACAAGGAGAGTGGCTAGACTTTTAACAGGATTAAAAACAAAAACTGTCAAAATGGAGGATGAATCTTCTTGTACTGTCAACAGCCATCTAGCACAATTGAGTAAACTGAGCACCCGCAGCTATATATGCAGCCAGTGTGGTAACATGGAATCGCTGGGCAGAGAGGCTTCCTTGACTTAAGTCAACAGCTAGGGCGGGATTTTCTGCTGATAGAATCAACAGCATATCCAAAACTAAAGGAATCCTTAAAGATGAAGGACATCAGCTCTGCCAAGTTTCCTTTTGCCCAAGACATGCCACACATGAATGAGTACTTCTCTGGCTTTCAACCCAGGTATATGGTAGAAATTTATTATGTGTTCAGCTATGCAGCAACCCTACGACCATACCCACTCATGGGACTTATGAGGATCAATGTCTATCAGGGGACAGTGCCATCAGGTACTAGTTTACATGTCTCTTACATTTTTGTAGAAAAAGTTGATGTTGACCACTCAACAACTCAAAGCAGACTGTAAATACGTTTTCAGTATGCAGGCTTCACACATACATCCACTTTAACCAAAATAAAACGAACATTTTATTGACCAGTCAGAGCCACTCCTGCTCCAAAAACCAAAATCTTAATTTGGAGCTGAATGACGGCTATATATTCTCTAATTCAAACAAACCAGCTTTGATGTCAACACAACATCAGGTTCAGTTCATACTGAGGGAAAAGATACAATGACAGTTATCACCAATATCTATTTCACTTCTCTCTTTCTCACCATTCATTTACCCATACTCAATGTATTCTTTTTACTTGAATTTACATTTGCTGAGGCAGAAATGGAATTAACTGCCACAACAGTAATAACAAAGTTCTGGCTTCCCAGTTGCCCATTTCTGCCTCTATAACACTATTAAGGCAAGAAAATATTTCAGCTCTTAATATATTAGTAACTTTTATCTGTTACTAAGTTACTAATTTTGTATATATGTAAACTAGCAGCATGGCCTGTCCTTGATTCAAAACTCGTACGACTCATACAGCAATCACTATCACTTGACTTAAAATATTTTTGCCCTTCCTTGCCTTTAAAGGAGTGCCCTTTGCCATGCTGATGTTGCTACATGCCTTACTTCTTGCCTATCTCATACTGCGAATTTTTTCTAAGCTCTATACTAAACATTAAATCTGTTACGAAAAAAGAACTAAACAAAAAGAACACAAAATGATCAGCTTTAAAAAAGGACTTGTAACTGGAAAAACCGAATGAAAAAAGAATTTTAACAACAAATACTTTTTCACATCAAACCCAGTTCTGCGGAATCAGACTCAACGTTGAGTTTAAGCAAGCAAATGAGCCAATTGGAGTAAAGTGCCATGCAGATTTAAATTTTTCCCACTTGTGACGAATGCAGCTATTGATTTTTTATTGATTTTATTGCTAGCATGCTACTTAACATTCGTGTCAGTCAGCTTCTATTATTCAAAACAGCTGGCTCATCTCATTCTTCTTAATTGTATTCCTGGGTATGATGATAAACTACATACAGCAGCAAAGCCGTAATTGCTGTTGTTCCCAAGTCCATCCTAACTATTAGGGTCTCAAGTATGGGTAAATAGTGACCCCCCCACCACCACAAAAAAGACAAAACCTTATGAAAATACAAAAATACATTTTTATAATAAAAATACCAACAATACATTTTTATATAAAAAATTACCAACAGTACCTATTTATAGTAAAATTAGCTACAATACATTTTATCTGTAGTTGAAGGTATACGATTGTGTTCAATTTATATTTAATTGAAAATATAAAATTATGTTCAAAATATTTAGATTTCAACATTAAATAACGCATAGAGGTTGATATGCCAATAAACAAAACTAACCAACCTTAATCTGAATTTTCAATACTACTATAGTATTATATCTACCATGTCATTTGTGTCCTACTGTAAATGATGATGCACTCATTATTGCTAGAAAATGCTCAGGAAAAACAACGATCTGTTAATTATTTTTTTAAATGACATCAATTCAGTTTACAAACATCAAAATCACTATCTGATGATTTTTTTAAAAAATTTTTATATAATAAATTGTCAATGATTTTTAATGCATAACCAGTTCACTGGCTATAAAGCTAACCCAAACATATTTCTTACTTCTAACAGTTCATAAATATCATACCATAGTAGAAAATGAATAGTAAATTTCATACTATAGTAGAAAATGGACAGTAGATATTATACTATAGTAGAAAATGGACAGTAGATATTATACTATAGAAGCCCAAATTTTTCTTTCAACTGTATTTTAGTTTGGGGGAAAAGCTACAAACCACAGGAAACCAAGTCTGAAGATTGTTGATGCTGACAGATATAGAAAATATTTTGCCAAAAAGTTATGCACAATATATAATTGTAAATATGATAGTGACACAGCTGTCAGAGTAACTCTTCACAAGAGTATCTATTCATGCTTGTTGAATAAGGTTTTCTCTGATTCCTTGCCCAAGTTATAGAGATATTCAAAAGAGCTAAATACTTCATAGCTTGATCTCAAATATCATAGTTCTGTTAATTCTGATTGAATTTCTGGAATGAGGAATTATCATTATTTATATGTGGACTACTGTCATCATAAAAAAAATCAACTTTGATGGAGTGGACGTCTGGAGCAAATGGATGACACCCACCTACCAAAGAAAATTTTTTACTCCCAAATCAAAGAAAGAAATCTGAAAAGAGGGGATCAAAAGAAGAGATTCAAGACCGTTCTAAAACAAAATGTGAAGAATTGAAACTGATATCAACAGCTAGGAATCCAATGCAATGGACAGGAATCTCTGGAGATCCATTGTCAGAGACAAAACAACAATGTTTGAATCTAAAAGATAAACTGAACTAGAGGAAAAAAGATGTTGAAATATCTTGAACATCAGTAGTGAAGACAGAAGTACTAACGTCAACGAACTAGAACAAGCTAAAATGGCCATCAGTGAAGCCATTGTCATTAAAAAAAATCAACTTTGATGGAGCGGACATCTGGAGCAAATGGATGACACCTACCTACCAAAGCAAATATTTTACTCCCAACTCAAAGAAAGAAATCTGAAAAGAGAAGGTCAAAAGAAGAAGTTCAAGACAGTTCTAAAACAAAATGTGAAGAAATGAAATTGATATCGACAGCTGGGAATCCAGTGAAATGGATAGGAATCTCTGGAGATCCATTGTCAGAGACAAAACAACAATGTTCGAATCCAAACAATCAGCCAAACTAGAGGAAAAAAAATAAAGACATTGAAAAGACAACAACCAAGGCCTAATTCACCATCTGTAACAATGTCAATGTCAATGGAACTTTCAAGCAAAAATTGGTCTTGTTACCCATCTCAGAGTCCACAAACCCAACTGATTGAGGCAAACAGAACACCACCATCAACCTTAACCTTGAGGATAGACACATGGTTGTCATCTTTGGCGTTATCACAGTTGAAATGTTTTGATAAGAGTAACAAAGATGAAGACAATTGTCTGCATGTAAATAATCATGTCTTTTGTTTGGTGACAACAACTCGCATAATTAATTTACTTCCTTTGAATGATAATTGAGGATTTAAAAATTTTAAAGACGAGGTTTACAAGAGTCGAAATGAGAACTAATACTGAAATATGCTTATTTATATTTCAGCTTTCTTTAAACAAACAAATATTTTAAATATTTTTATTTTAACTTTCTTCAAATAGACAATTTTTTAATGTTGAAAGCAACATTTAATAACTGCAAATAAATGTATTTTTAAAATATCTCTACTTTCACAAACTCTTCATGAAACTAAATTTAAACACCAACACAACAAGGTTGACCCAATGAGTCACAGGTGGTCTAGTTTAATTATAAAAGCCATCAAGAAAATATCCACATATTTATAAACTAGCTTAAAAGCCACACACACTTTTAAGTTAGCTTCTGCAGAAGGCTAATAGGGACTCCAGCCAAAAACTAAAGGGGCCTCTGGTCCGGTTTAGAAAACAGCAATGATAATTTTGAAGAAATAATTTTGAATTCCTCAATTCACACCATGAAACTTCAAAACCTTACTTTAAATCTGATTTAGGGTCTAAGTTCAATTCTGCTAAAAGGCCGATTTGGGTCAAAATTCCAATTCAGACTGAAAATTGAGTTCTTCAAACCACAAGCTCTGTGGAACTTCAAAACCTTACATTATGAAACCTCTCTAACTCTAATTCCTTGGTATTTTGAAGAAATAAAATTGATTTGCTCAATTCAAAAGGTTTTGGAGATATTTTAAACTGAATTTAAAACAAAAACTTTTTAATTCGCTGTTTTTGTATTACTTTAAACTCAATATAAATTAAAAGCTTTTAAAATCACTAATTTTTTTCAGTTATTTTAAAATTTGAATTTTTAACTGTTCCCTCCTCATCAGGACAGAAAACCCAATGCTGGATGTTCAAGCACCAGATGAATGGTAGATTTTCAATTCTGGGATCATTCCAATTCCAAAAAGGTATAATATGTCTATGTAGACAAGTGTGGCCCAAGTTCAAAGGATTTCAGACAAACAAATGGACAGACAGAATTTACCATTTACTTATTTAGAAGATATCACAAAAAAAAGATTGATTTTGTTTTGAATTTGGTCTTTGAAAGTGAATATAGAAATTAGCAAAATTATTAACAGTTTCACTGCTGCCTAGTGAATAGCATTGTTGCCTGACTGTACTGGCCTGTTCTAGGGGAAAATAGAAAATTGGCATTTACTGAACATAAATAATTATAAAGCATTTAATGATGTTTTTTCCTGTTTTAATTTTTGGCTGATTTTTATGTTGATTCTGGTT
>OZ010613.1:36090532-36148032 GCA_963932145.1 Acanthosepion lycidas
AAAATATGTGTTGAAATCCTCACAATATTTAGTATTGTTGATGTTAACATTTTTTGTTCAGATTTACAAACTTCGTTTCATTCAATTTCACCAACCAATCAATAAAATTTGAATAAGTTTCACAGTTTAATAATTTCTTTAATTTAATCATACGGGACTTCACAGTAAAAAAATATTGTTAAGAACATTTTTTTTCCTCTTTTTAACAGCAAAGAAGAAATTCTTAGAAGTTCTTAATCTTGAGTATGCAATATACAACTGGCCATGCATAAATATTTCTTTTTGGAGCCAAATTTTTTGAAGTGTTTAGCCTTGTGATTTGTTTATAGTTCATGTAAATGCAAAGTGAACTGAAAACTGGATTCTGGTACAGATACAAACTTTAACAAAAGATATGCAAATATTACATTTTTATTAAATAAGTATTTGTTATTTTAATCATTAAACTTTTTTTTTTAATAGTGGGAGTATTTTCTATGTTAAATAATAAAACTTTAAATTTTTCCAAAAAAGATTAATTAAAATTTATTGTTCTAAGCTATGCATGCTAGTAAAACCAACTGTACTGTCTACACCCTTACCTGTTTGCACTTCTCTCCAAAATCTGGTTTTGATTGGTAAAAGTATGCTATTTTAGAGGATGTGACAGACGGATGGACTAACGGAAGCCATAAAATTTTATATATAGAATATTTAGTTTAATTTATAACTAATTCAAAAATTTGGCCTATTTATTTATCTGATTTTAATTTATTAGTGAGGGCCTATTTTTGTATACTTGAGTATAAGAATTGTAGTTACTAATGATGCCATGTATAGTGGCAATGATATTTGGCAAGCAGTTTCACAATGATGACCGACAGCATAAGAACAAGTTTGCCCTTGCATTCTGAAAAAATGTGTTCCTCTACCAGGTGTGACATTTACCTTTGTACCAAAGAACACAAATGAAGATGCCCTGTTGTAGTTGTGAATGCGTTCTCTGAATTTCAGTAAATTAGTGTATTAAAAATAATTTATATATATATACATGCATGTTCACAACTAATTCAAATGTCACAATGACATTTACAAATTTACATTGTTCAGACTATCATCCTGATTTTTGTTGCCATATTTATCACAACGTTTCAGCCGGTGTACACTCCGGCCTTCTTCAGGTGGTTGGAATGTCAAACCGAACCCTTTATTTCGCTCACTGGAGTAGACTGTTCTAGTTCCACATGCCATGTTTAATGGATGTCAGTTATCAGTTATCTCCTGTTAATATAACAAATAGGTGACCATCTGTATAAATCTAGATTTGAAATATACCTAATATCCTCTGTCTAAATATTTATAGCTCTTGCTGAGCAATTTACCTAAACCCTTATTTCAATTAAAGGTTAATTAAATCCAATCAATTTCAATTCTGATAAATACCAATACTGATGTTAAACTTTTTATTATTTTACATATTTACATTGTTCAGACTATCATCCTCATTTTTGTTGCCATATTTACCACAACGTTTTGACTGTTGTACTCTCAGGCCTTCTTCAGGTGGTTGGAATGTCAAACTGAACCCTTTATTTCGCTGGGGTTGACTGTTCTACCCATGTCTGATGTATGTCAGTTATCAGTTATCTCCTGTTAATTCCCCTCTCCAAGTTCTCCACTTACTTAACCAGGTATCGAACTCACACTCTTTGAGTCCTGTCACTGGATCTAACTAACACCTTTATCCACTGTGACATGTGTTCTTGAGGACACATGGCACAGATACTGACATTTACCTGTATAGTATAAAATGAATGTGTTTTCATTGAATATATATCGAAAATGGATATCTAGAAATGTTAGCTGTCACTGGAAATATTTTTGGACAAGTAAATTTATATTTCAGGCCACCATCTCCTCCACTTGGCATTTAAGAACTCCTTGTTGCATGAGTAATTAAAATTGCAAAATATGCAGAAGCAATTTATTTCTGACGTCAATCTTGATGGCGAGTAAATGGTACTTGCATTTATAACTTAATCTAAAAATCAGTGTTATATAAACTCTGTAGTATTTCCACGGTACAGACAGTTTATATTATTGTACTACTCAAAATTACTATTTTTTTTTTTTACAATGTCACTCACCCTGTACAAAGGCTGAAAGCAACTTGAGGTAGAGTAAGAGGCTTAGTTTATGCAGATATGTGGGAGATAACAGTTAACCCTAGATTTAAATAGATTAAGACTGTAGTCATCAAGGAAGCATTCTCTTGGGAAATGTTTTCACAAATCAGTTGTTTGAAGGAAGAAGCTACTTATGTGGAAGTTACATCTCACCAATGGAATATGAAAGGAACAATGGTGGTTCACTACAATAGGTGTGGTACAATGGGACTTAGCCATGAAGGTTAGAATTGGTGAAACTAAAGAATGTAGTTTTTCTGAACATTTTCCATGGAAATAGCATTAGAGCAACAAGTGGCTTGCAGGATTTTGTCAAGGTGAAAATAATTTGGAAACACTTTTTAACTTAGATTTTTAATTTTTAAATTTATATTGAGTTTAAAGTAATACAAAAACAGTGAATTAAAAAGTTTTTGTTTTAAATTCAGTTTAAAATATCTCCAAAACTTTTTGAATTGAGGAAATCAATTTTATTTCTTCAAAATACCAAGGAATTAGAGTTAAAGAGGTTTCATAATGTGAGGTTTTGAAGTTCCACAGAGTTTGTAATTTGAAGAACTCAATTTTCGGTCTGAATTGGAATTTCAACCCAAATCAGCCTTTTGGCAGAATTGAACTTATACCCTAAATCAGAGTTAAAGTGAGGTTTTGAATTTTTATGGTGTGAATTGAGGAATTCAAAGTTATTTCTTCAAAATTATCAATCCTGTTTTCTAAGCTGGACCAGAGTTCCCTTTAGATTTTTGACAAGATTAGAAAATGAAAACTGATATGGCTCATGTGAAGGTAGAGGATACCATGGGAAGTCAGGTACTTGCTAAAGCAGTGCAAGGAAGCAATTATTTTTCCAGCATCTTTAATGATGGATCATATGTACATATTCCACTTGAGGTCTATGCAGGGATCTAGCCTGAAGGACAAACTATTCATCATGATTGGTGATCATTCTGGGTTTGATTGGCAATGTTGGAATGTAACTAGTTTGGTTTTTGAGGCATTGAATGTAACTTGATTATATTATGAGGCACAGATTTATTTATTTCATTTTGTTTTTATTTTTTATTTTTTTTGTGATGTCAACAAACACTTATTGCCTCTTCTGTAATGTCAACATACTCATTGTCACTTTCATAATGCTCGTTGTAGTAGAGACTTTGTAATTGTAGATACAACTGTAGTACGCCATTGAACAGTGCTGGTGTCAGATGACTTTGAATAGCACTCACAATAACAGTACTTCCTTGATAATACTTGCTCAACAAGTAAGCCATATAGGGATCTGAATAGAGAAATAGTATAGTGAATAGAGTAGAGAATAGTGGTCCATATAGTGATAGAGTAGAAATTGCAGATTTGAATAGTAATAGAGGATAGAATAGAATCATGATCAATTACACACACGCTACTTCCCCCATATATGCATTTCCTTTATGGTCACGTGGTCTACATAATTCAATAATGGGATCGCCTGTGTTTAGTCACTGGTGATCTATGTTCAATCTCAAGTGTCGGCAGTGACACTATATTTCTATAGGATAGTGGTGGCTCAGATTGAGGAATCGGAGAGCAGAGTTCATATTCCAGCCAAGTCAATTACATTCACTTACATGCTAACATCCTTGGAAAAGGTATTAATCCTCTTCTTCCTCCAGCTATGAGTAACTAGCAGGACAGACTGGGTTCTATAGCTTTGGATGACATCTTGTCTAGAAGAAGGACAACTCTGAATTCAAAACCTGCAGATGGTCGTTTGGGGACATTGTGGTGAGTAGTGCACCAGCTCTCTGTATTTAACCCTTCAAGAAGTGTGGCTGGTTCTGCACAAAACCCTCAACACTATAATCAAATCATATGTGCTGGTGTCTGGTTGTCGATTCCTAGAAACTGAGCTGCTTGATCCCCATATATCGAATACAATGGGAGAGTCCACTATATATATATACACACACACACATACATACAGGGTGATGCAAAAGTTGTGCACTATAGGGATAATTTATTGAAAGTGTAATTATACATGAAAATTTTATTTAACAGTTGTTTAATTGTTATATGTGCTGTTCAAAATGCCCTCCTTTTTCAAAACACATTTCTATTCTGTCATTTTACTGCATTCATATTTTTTTAAGTTCATCAATATTTCTTGGGTGCGTCTGATAAACAACTGATTTCACATGTCTCCATAGAAAAAAATCCAAGGTTGTGTGGTTTGGTTACCTTGGAGGCCACTCAATAGGACCCCTTCAACTTATCCATTAACCCCTAAAATATGCAACTTTTGCCTCACTCTTTATATAGAAGAGTGAGAGACACCTTGTTATTTTTTTTTATACTTTTTATTTTTAATATTTTATAACATTTTATTAATATATGTGTGAGAAGCTAATTGTCTCAAAAAAATGGAAGTTAAAATTTTGGTTAGTGTCTGGTTAGTTTATGTCGAGCGCTACCTATTCCTGATATAAAAGGATCTCATCAGAATATCTGGTTTATATAATTCTGGTAATTCATAGAATATGGATGTTTTCAGTTTTTGTTCAATGAGTTTTAAGCAGGATACTTCAGCCATTTCTTTATTTCATGTTTAAATTTTTCTGTCTCTTTTATGATCTTGTGTTCGTTTACTTTTTTCATAAATATTTTTGTCTTCCAGGAGTTTCATTTTCTTGTTGAGACATGTGTATATCCATAATTATAATTCCTTTCTCAGAGAAGAATATACAAATTCTTTGGTTATTAGATATTTCTTTCCGGGCTTTCATATATCTGCAAGAAAGTATAGTTTCACTATTTTTTTCAAATGTGGCTAGATGTAGTTTTTTTTCTGAAATCTGAGTTATGTTGGTGGCTTTTTCATAATGAAATCAGTCATATCATTTTTTGGTAATACAGTGGCAAATTTTAAATGAAAACTTAGTTTCTAGTTGTGCATCTAATGGTTTGAATTTGGCTAAATTTGTAATTAGGTCTTTTCTGCCAACCTTAGACCATTTACTTTTAAAAAATAATATATTTAGCCTACTTTGTAAATTTGGATTTGTCTATTATTTTATTAAAAATGAAGAAAGTTCCTGGTTAAAACTCATTGAGCATCATCACCTGAAAACACCAAAACTATGTGAATTATCAAAAATATGTAAACCAGATATTCTAATGAAATTCATTATATCAGGAATAGATAGTATGTCACATAACCAGCAGGCACACTAGCCTATATATATGTATGTATGTATGAGAGAGAGAGTCATCTAATTATATTTTTTTGGTATGTTTATTTTTTCATTTTATTTATTTTTTTTTTTATAATTATATATATATATATATATATATATATATATATATATATATATATATATAAAAGCATATTTTTGATATTTCCTGAAGCATGGATGGACAGCTCTGCCTATGAAACTCTGGAGTTGGGATGCTGAAGATAACATCAATCAGCTACATGACAAGCTTTTATATATATATATATATATATATATATATATATATATATATATATATATATATACACACACATGTGTATGAATGGTGTATATGAAATAAATTCCAATCATCAACAATTAAAAGAGTGCTCAATACAGAGTAGAGCGAATATAATTATTTATTTAAAAATTATAACAAATATGTTATAAACCTTAAAAATAGCCATTTTCTTTCAACCCCTTTGGTGTCTTATCAAGTGATGATATTGAATGTAAATTGGATTCAACATCACTATATAAGACACCAAATGTGTTGAAACAAAATGGCTATTCTTGTAGTGTTTTTATAACATATTTATGTTATAATTTTTAAATAAATAATTATATATATATATATATATATATATATATATATATATATATATAAGCAGGATGTGTGTGAGTGTGTAACGAATGCACGGCTGCAATTTTTGATGGATTTGCACCAAAATTTACATGCACATGCTCCAAGTTAGTAGGAAGGCCAAGACCGACTTTGCATTTCCCAACTCCCATCGATAGTGGAAATAATTGATTTTTTCATGCTTCTATGGCAGTTTTCATGTAGTTTCCGGCCATTTTCTACTGGCTAGAGTGAGAGCTGCATGGCACTTTACTCCAATTGGCTCATTCGCTTGCTTAAACTCAACATTGATTCTGATTCTGCAGAACTGGGTTGAGTGTGAAAAAAGATTTGTAACATTCTTTTTTCATTCAGTTTTTCCAGTTACAGGTCCTTTTTTTAAAGCTGATCGTTTTTTGTTCATTTTGTTTATTCCTTTTTTTGCAACAGATTTAATGTTTAGTATAGAGCTTAGAAAAAATTTGCAGTGTGAGATAGGCAAGAAGTAAGGCATGTAGCAACATCAGCACAGCAAAGGGCACTCCTTTAAAGGCAAGGAAGGCCAAAAATATTTTAAGTCAAGTGATAGCGATTGCTGTATGAGTCGTACGATTTTTGAATCAAGCACGGGCAACGCCAAGCCAAGCTGCTATATATATATATATATATGTATCCTTGTGCAGGTATGCAGAAAATAGAAAAGAACACGTTGGGTGCATAATCCGGGGTTCCTTAGTATTTTTGTTTTTATTTTTAAGAAGACAGTGCTCCATACAGAAGTAGAGCTTATATTATAATAATAACGAAGGAAAATAGTCTAGCCACTCCCACAATAACAAATTCTGTAACGGACCGTGCCTAAAAATACACGTAAACCGAGAGATAGCTTATTCCTAAAATTTTGCTTGAAGATGAAACGAGACTAAACACCACAATCCAACTTAATTCTATTAATTATTTGGATGATTTCGGCTCTCGTTTTTGAAACATGAGAACTCTTATGTAGCGAAGGAATCATATTTTTAAACAAAAAATATTATTATAATATATATATATATATATATATATATATATATATATATATATTCTCCAATCCACAAAATGTTTAATATCTAAAAAAAAAACACTAAACTAATTTAGTTTCTTTTTTCCAAGTTTTCAGATAAGATGTTTAGCCATCTTGACATTATTTGTCATGAGAATCACTGAAAAGCCCTTTGAGTTATTCAGCTGGAAAGAGAACTGTATTTATATGAATGGGGACATGCCCATTATTGTTCGTAGGTATACTACAACAATATATATATATATATATATATATATATATATATATATATATATATATATATATATATATATATTGTTGTAGTATACCTACGAACAATAATGGGTATACTACAACAATATATATATATATATATATATATATATATATATATATATATATATATATATATATATATATAGTGTGTGTGTGTGTGTTTATTAGACACCAAATGCCTATCTGATAATATGGAACACAATTTCACTTCTTTTTTTAATTGATTCACTCCAAGCAAATTGATAACAAGATGTAAGTGGCTACTGGGAGTGAAAGAGATTTAGAAGACTTTAGGAGGAGGCAGAAACTCAATTCTAAACAGGAAACAAACCTCTACTTGTGGGAGGAGTGTGAACTGGATGATACTGACTTTGCATATCTATTATATAGGAATAAAATGTCGCTGCCAACACTTGGGTTTGAACACAGATCACCACAGAGCAAAAACAGGTTATCCCATTTTGAATAAGTAAATCACAAGGAAAATATATATATGGGAATTAGCATGGCACCTAATTGATTACTATTCCTCCTCTATACTCTACTACTATTCATATCATCATTTGTACTCTATCCTCTATTACTATATAGTATACTATTCTCTATACTATTCTCTTTACTGATCACTATACGGATTACTATTTGGTGGTTACTATTCGAGTGAGTTTTATCGAACAAGTACTATTAGTGCGAGTGTTATTCCAAGGCGTCTAATACTAGAATTGTTCAACAGTGTTACTATAATTGTATCTGCGATTACAAAGTCTCTACTACAATGAGCATTACGAAAATATGGATCTGTCATGCTGCCTGATCTCACCTTAGTAATGAGATATCCCGTTGTTATGGTAACAGAAGTCATTACTCAATGCTAACAAGAGAACATGTCTCAATTTTCCATAACATGGGAATATTACAGAAGAGAATAAATGTTAATGAATTGCATTTTATTTTAATTAAAAGAAAAAAGATAAAACTTGTAGTTCTAATGAATGATTTATTTTTATGGAAATATTTCAACTAGCAGTTGCCAGTCTTTGTCACTCCTTAATTTGAGTAAAAACAGTGCAAAGAAGCTTGAAACGTTTAAATGTTTCCATAAAAATAAATCATTTATTTGAACGACAATTTTTTCCTTTTTCTTTTAATTATGCAACTACCAACGAAGAGAAGCATACTAACTTTTCATTTTATTTTGTTTTTATATAAACTTTGTTTTAATGTCTTAAAACGCAGAATTCTTTCTTACATGTGACAATAAAATTAATGATAAAGATAGAAATCTTAGATTATGTATGTGGATGATGTAATGAAGGCAATAGTAAAATTACTTAAATATGCCCAACATTTTTCATGGTACAGACGTTACTAGAATTTTTAATATATTTGCTTTTAATTATTTTAAAAAGCATACTTCTTTCTTACATGTAACAACAAAATTGTAGAGATAAAAATGCAATTCTTCTTCTTCTTCATGATGTTCACCAACATGGCTCTCCACAATTTCCTGTCCTTTGTAACTCTTAACAAATTTTGTCTCATTTGTTATCTCTCCCAAACCCAGTTCTGTCATCCACTTACTCAAGCTCTCTAGGTAGGTTACGCATTGTTTGACTCTGTCCCTCTTGCATTGAATCTATCCTATGAGCATCAAATTTTTCAAACCCTCTTTCCTCATTATGTGCCCTAGAAATTTCAATTGTGTCTTCCTGATGTTTTCCTTTTTGTTTCCATTTTCTCTAAAACTTCATCATTGCTCACATGTTCAGTCCATGGTATCCTCAGCATCCTTCTGTAGAACCAGATTTCTGTTACTTCAAGTCTTTCCTTCATCTGTGAGGAGATTGTCCAACATTCACTGCCATATGGGAGGATTGATATTACGTAACAATTCATTACTTTTTCCTCGTTTCTAATGAGATTTTTCTATTTCTTAATACTTTGCTTAGCTTCTGGAAGGCAACTTTCACTATCCGAATGCCCTTTTATTTGATTTTGGTATCTCCAATTTGTAATTTGTATGCTGGACTGCCACTTTTGCTAACTTAAAAAAAAAAAATCATTATAGTCTTATTTCATTCACCCCAATGTCAATTCAAAGCAACATAGTGGTGACTTTAGGAAAAACACATTAAAATAAAGGAAAAAGGGCAGAATTATATCGCTAGCTTTATTTTATAACTGGGACTTACAGTGACATCACAATGTTCCCATATAAACAGTGAAGTGAAGCAACATTGAGCTTGGTCAGTAGTTAAATGGGTGGCAGCTTGGGAAGACCATGTGCTGTTATTTTGGATGTGCAGCAGGTGTAATGGATAATGGCTCGGAATTGTTAATTGGCGAGCAGAGTTCCAATTTCAGTTGTGCTGTTATGTCCACTCATACACATATACATACTCTTGGGAAAATTAGGAATCCATCTATTGGTTAAGGAGTAAGACTATTATCACTAATTCATCATTATCTCAAAAAAAAAAAAAAAAAAAAAAAAAAATCTTACAATCTAAAAATATTTTCTGGCTTCAAATAACTTGCAAAGGGCTGATAAGCTGTAGAAAACGAATCCGTCAATGAAATACTGATTAGCTACACAGGCATGTCTTTTTATATTTATTTACTTACTCAGGAATATAAACGTATAGAAACTACTGTAGCAACAAAGTGAGGGATCAGTTTATATATTGATTGTAGTGTATAATTGTTCCCCTACTTTATGTCCACATTATAATTTCTTGTTTGTTTATCAAACTCTGATCAGGCATGAATCCACTTCTTACTGCCCCACAGTTATGGGTTAATAATACTTATATCACAAACTCATGATATATATATATATATATATATATATATATACCCAAGTATATAATTGGTGTATACGGAATGAATTCCAATAACCGACAATTACTATTCTTAAAAGAGTGCTCAATACAAAGTAGAGCAGATATAATTATTTATTTAGAAAATTTATAACATAAACATGTTATAAATAATAATATAAATAACATAATAATATAATAAATATAACATGTTTATGTTATACATTTTCTAAATAAATATATATATATATATATGTATCCTTGTGCAGGTATGCAGAAAATAGAAAAGAACATGTTGGGTGCATAATCCGGGGTTCCTTAGTATTTTTGTTTTTATTTTTAAGAAGACAGTGCTCCATACAGAAGTAGAGCTTATATTATAATAATATTTTTTGTTTAAAAATATGATTCCTTCGCTACATAAGAGTTCTCATGTTTCACAAACAAGAGCCGAAATCATCCAAATAATTAATAAATTTAGTTGGATTGTGGTGTTTAGTCCCGTTTCATCTTCAAGCAAAATTTTTCACTTGAAGATGAAACGGGACTAAACACCACAATCCAACTAAATTTATATATATATATATATATATATATATATATATATATATATATATTCTTACAATGAGAAAATATTTTCTAGCTTTAAATAACCTGCAATGGTTTGATAAGCAAGAAAACAGATCAATCAATTATTTTATAGTTGTAAAAAAAAAAACAAACAAAAAAACTTACAAGAAAAATGGTTCACTGGGTATCTGTTGACAGATGGAACCATCATAGACTTTTTTTTTTTTTTTCTTTTTTTTTTAATTACCTCCAATTCAAAACAACTCAATGTAGAATAGAACCTCACAAGCAAATGAAAAAATTACTTTATTTTATAAATGTAAAGAAACAAATAAAAGTGGATGAATCTGATCTCCAGAAAGTTAGTGGCTTGGAAATTAATTTATAACGCAAACAAAAATTTTGAGGACAACATGTTTTTAGGTCATAGGCACAATTAAACAAAACAGGAATTGCTTTTAGGTCAGACTTCAATGCCATAAGCTGATCTGTTTAAATAAAAAAATACTTGAAAACAGATTACTTTCAGTTTAGCTATTTAATAAGTTCTTAGCTTGCAAGAATACTGAACGAAATTTGTCTTTCGTCCTGCTATTCACTATTCTTATTCCAACAAAGGAGGAGCTATTCCAGACTTATTAAAAGTGAATTTTTCTTTCTTGTTTTTTTTTTTTTTTTTTTTTTTTTTTTTTTTTAATTTGAAAATTTCATAATAACTCAAAACAATCTTTTATTAGGTTGGTGCATAATTATCAGGCATTTTTGTAGGCGAGTTATTTGTTAATAAAAATTGCTGTTTTGTTTACTTCCTTTAATAAATATATTATTTTATTTTCAGGTTATAATCATACACTCTGGAATAATCATTTAAAAATGTTATTGTTGAAATATTATGTTTCTTTTTTTTTTATGATAAATATTGTTTGAAAACGCCTGATAATTATGCACCAACACAATATATTGATTATGCTTTTAAATTCTGATTCAGGATATGAAGTGGGGTTAAAAAAAAAAAAAAAAGGGGTGTATGTTCAAGTAAAATACATTCAAGAGAGATTATTAATCAGCAATCCTGTCAAAGGACGAATATTTTGAAAATCCTTTGAAAATCCTGTCAAAGGACGAATATTTTCTATGAAAATTTCTCGGACATTCAGGCCGGTAAATGTTATTTAATACTGTTTATTATAAACAGAGCATTTACTTAAATACTTGTATCTATAAAAAGAACGTTAAACATAAAAATGTCTTTAATAAATATATATATATATATATATATATATATATATATATATAAATAAATAAAAAGAAAGAACAGTAAGATATATAATCCGGTGTTCCTATAGATATTTTTATTTTTACAAAATAGTGCTCAAAACTAAAACTAACAGTGAAAATATTTTAAAGTTGTATTTAAAATTGTAGTTAAATAAAAAGAAATTCTAACCTAAACATCTTTTAAAATTGTAATTAAATAAAACTTATTCTAACCTAGAGATCTCCCTCTAAGTACTACAATCACTTAAAGGAATCCAATAAAACACCTACAGTAAAATGAATTTAATATGAAAAGCTAGATGTAAGCCATTGTATGACCCATGTCCTTTGTACTTACATGAGAAACAAGATATTTCTAGGTTTATAAAAAATAAAAGTTTACTAAATCAGTGAAATCAATTAGCTATTTTTGGCGTCATTGTCATAAAGTTTACTTAAATAATATTTAAATAAAAAAAAAAAAAATTGTTACCTAATAATACACATAGTTATAGTTGTTGTGAAAATAACTCTACATACTGTAAGGGATTCTAATACATTTACTTGTTCTTAAAAGAAATATAGTATATTAAAAATTAAAAGTGAAAATATTTTTCAAATTGTAGTTAAATAAAACATATTCTAACCTGAACACCCCCACAAAAATCTTTAAATATACAAATAGAAAAAATTCCGTAAGAATTTTTGCCGTTAACAATAAAATTTTAAAAACTCCAGATGACATGCATTTAACGGATGTCAGATTTCATTGAAGAATACATCCCTACCCCCTACCAAAACGTAGCTAATAACGGATATATCAAAATACTGACATAATGAATACGCAAACACCCCTATCTCGTGGAAGTGAATTTATCTGTAACCTTGGAAATGTGAATTATGATTTTAGATGTGTCTTTAAAACCCAGCAATTGTAAAAGTTACTCCAAAATTCACTGAGGATGAAATGGAACTAATGTCTTTAATTTAATTACAAAATTAAATTCGGACCTTCCATTTTTGAGATATGGTTAGAACTGTGTAGCGGAAAAACCATATTTTAAATCAATTAATTTATATTATATATATATTTGTAAAGCCAAGGTACAAGTTGCCTTACATTATATTCTTCTTCTGATTGGATTTAAATTAACAAAGCACCTCATTAGGCAAATATATCAGCAAGAAGGTTTGTAGGGATATTTGTAAATGAAATGAAAACAGTAAAACAGATAACAATAATATGATACAAGCTGAAATAGAATCTTTCATATAAATTATAGTTGTAAACTGAAAATGATTTCACACTTTCTCTTTGCGATTACAGTGTCTGTAAGTTGATCATAAAGATTCCCTTGATTTTCTATCAGACTTTCCGCATAGTGTTCAGTTGATTCTGTAAATAAGAATCAAAATACTTCAGTCATGTTCTGTAAATAAATCTCAGAACAAAATGTCTTAAGGAAAATGAAATACTCCAGTCAAAATGTCTGAATTCTATATGAACAAAAGGATTTAGTGTTTCTGACATCTGATTTGGTCAATAAACAATAGAAAATTCACCAAGCCAATATTGACAATGTGACAAATGGTTATAGAATGTTGATAGAAGATCACAAATGGCTATAAATGGTTGATAGAAGGCCACAAATGCCTATAGAAGGTTGACAAAAGGCCACAAATGCCTATAGAAAGTTGACAAAAGGCCACAAATGCCTACAGAAGGTTGACAAAAGGCCACAAATGCCTATAGAAAGTTGACAAAAGGACACAAATGCCTATAGAAGGTTGACAGAAGGCCACAAATGGCAGATTTTTTTCCCTGTTACAACAGAAACACAGTAATTGGGAGGTTCAACCACTTGGCCAGGGAGTACAGACTCAGATTTAGTGGAAATAGAATTAGCAATAACAGAACAGATGAGATATCTGGGACAATATGGGCAGAGGAATGAAAACAGCAGATTAAATAAAGGGTTCAGTTTAAAATTCCCTGAAGGTTATCCAGACTCAGATCTTCCCGTAATCACAATGAACAGATCTTTCCGTAATCACAATGAACAGATCTTCCCTCAAAGAGACCAAGTGCCTATTCGGATTTAAACTCAGCCCAGACCTCAAGTGGAGCTCATACATATGATCCATCGGTAAGGATGCTGGAAAAATGGTCAGCTTCTTGTATCACTCCAGCAAGAACCTGACTCCTCTTGCTATCCTATTCCTTTACAAGAACCAGATTAGGTGGAAAATGGAGTACTTCTGCCATATATAGGCAGCAGCTGCCAGTCTTCATTTTCCACTCTTGATAGAGATCAAAAGCATCTTAAGTGTCTTTTTAGGTGACAAATTTTCCACCCTACAATCTCTTTCTCACAGATGAAACGTCACAAGCTTCTTGCTGTTCTGTCACTATTTCCATGGGAAGTGCTCAGATGAACTACACTCCTTAGTTCCACCAATTCTAACCTTCATGGCT
This sequence comes from Acanthosepion lycidas, assembly GCA_963932145.1. Taxonomy (NCBI): domain Eukaryota; kingdom Metazoa; phylum Mollusca; class Cephalopoda; order Sepiida; family Sepiidae; genus Acanthosepion; species Acanthosepion lycidas. Next base: position 36,104,954 of record OZ010613.1, read on the forward strand.
AGGACTTGCTATGCTACACATATTGTAGTGAACCACACTCATCCATTTGTAAACCTTAAGAGCAGCTTGATCCCACAACCACTACCTTGTGGAAAAGTCAAGAGATTGCTTCCCCAATCATTAGAAGCTTAACCTGTTCAAGTCTAGGCTTAACCATTATTTTCTACACATATCCACATGAGCTACGCCTCTTAATCTGTAACCCTCTTGAGTGGCCCTCAAAACCTGTACAGGGTTAATGCCATTATAAATAAAAATGATTGAAAGATACCTAAAGAAAGCTAGAGAATACAATGGCTGATGTGTTGTAATAACAACTAAGATGGGGACATTAGTCTGACTGTAAATAATGTAGATATTGATATCGGTCAAAGAAATAGCAATTTTCCAAGTGTGGCACAAGGCCGAAAGTCAAGGTCACCTACTGAGGATCAAATTCACTACTCAGTAGTAATAGTTCTAGTGAGACAAGCTTGCTAATCTTTACACCACCTTGAGATGCCCCTGATTAAGGAAATATGTGGAATAATAGTAATGTTAATATTAGCCTTTACCTTATAAGGAAACATCCAGTATTCATTGACCGAGCAGTCAGTTCTACTAAAGTTATACTTCTCTATTCCTTGGACATCAGGCTGGGATCAAAGTGTAGTATCTGTTCTCCTTATCTATAAGGTAATGGTAATGTTGGTTATTTCCTTATAAGAAAACATTCAGCATTCACTGATTAAGCAGCCAAGTGCTATTTTTGGTTGAAAAAGACCAGTTATTGTCATTGCTTTTTCCAGTATTGATGGAGGCTTTCTTCAACTACTAATACTAGATATGGACTAAACAGAATGGAAGAATTTAGATATGGGCTTAGAATTGTCAGTGGTGAAATTTGACAGAGTAAGCTCCTATAGTATGGTATGTGAGTCCATCTTATCCAAAGCTATTTCTCAGTTCAAAATTCTTGCAATCTCACTTGAAAGGCAATAGAATAAATATGAAGCACGAGTCAAAAACTATGTAGAATAATCTGCTTAATATAACGAGATGATGATGTCACAGAGACATCAGGAAATGAATTATGGACCTTGTAGGTCACAGGTCTAATTCTTCAGCTGAGCAGATAATATTGAAATCTGTGTTTATGCTGAAATGGTGTCAAGCAAGGCAGTGTGTAACGAAAAGTGAAAAGAACCTTGTCTTTTGGAAATAAATACGAAAGAAACACATGTTGAGATATCAGTGTAAAGTTATGCACACATGTCTTAGACATTATCAAATGGTGCTGGTGATTACTGATAGACTGAACCTAAAATTTCCCAGTTTTCAAATTATATTACTAATAAACAAAACTTGTTTCATGGGGTTACTGTGCATCTTTGTTGACAAACTATATTTGAATAACACGCTTTCATTCATACAGGCTTTATGAAAAAAAAATTGTAAAGAGATTACAAAAACTGAATAAAAAATTTATAAGATTTTTCCTTGTCTGTTACATTCAATGAAACTTATATATACAGAGTCTGACAAAAAAAAATGTATACACATTTCAGGTAAGGAAAAGCTTGTCTTTCGTAATGTTTAAATTTTTACCTATGGGGAACCATAAAGGATATTGTATATCACAGAAAACTGTTTACAAAGTTAGCCCTTAAGCAAGGAATTGAAAATACATGTGTAGCAATCTCACTGGACACTTTGGCCAACATTACCCAAGCTGTAGTTTGCTGTATGAATAAATGTCTGGAAGCTAAAGGCCACCATTTTGAGCATCTCTTGTGATTGTAGAGTCCAAAGGTAACTTGTATTAATCTTGTGATGTCTGAATAAATTTAGTATTACAATATCTATATAAGTTTTTCCTTTTCTGAAGTGCGTATACATTTTTTTGGTGGACTCTGTATGCATATTTCTACAGAATTAACTGCTTATTTTTAACATGACATGATTATTATTTCAAATGTTATTATGGTGGATACTCTGTATTTAAAACAGACACCCCATTTTTATTTACTAAACAATGTGCATTATATCTTAGTCAAGAAAAATGCATAAGACAGGTCCTGTGACTCTCAAATTCGCTAAACCCTCCTTCCTCATTATGTGTCGCAGAAATTTCAACTGCCTTTCAGATTTTAAATACAGTATACTTGTATACTGTTTCCATTTTCCTTAAAACTTCATTGTTTCTCAAATGCTCTATTTATGACATTCTCAACACTGTTCTAGACAACCATATACCTCAAGTCTCCTCTTCATCTATGAAGTAATTGTGCTGCATTCACTGCTATGTAGCAGGAATATTATACAGCAGTTCATCACTCTTTTCTTTATTGAAGTAGTTTTACATTTCTTTTATGTGCGTGTTTTCATAAAAAAAATTATTCTTGCAGACTACTTAAAAGTCGGTTAATATAAATATTTTTTTTCTTGTGAAATTATATTTTAATCAACTAATAAATTTCATTAAAAAAAATTACAACAGAAACAAATAAATTCTTTAACACGCCAACTCCTAATTTACTGGTCTGCCTCTCGTGGGAGGTTTCTTATACAAATATCAAAACTTGGTAGCATTTAATTAGCTGACAAATTTCATTTTACAAAGACAACTGCCATTAAGTTAGAACCACCATACTGAAGTTACAGCTGAAAATAACCAAAGCCCAGACACTCATCTAAAAGACAGGTTGAGACAAGATTCACTAACATTAAAATAAAACAGTGTCACATGACCTTGACTGAATGAGAATTAAACAAACCAAAATACCGTTAAGGAGGGACATTTGAATATGTCACTGGGTCATCAACCGAGATACACCCACTGAGCTGTTTGGAGGGGCCTGACAGAATAAAGCACTAACATTAAGCACTGAATTCAAATGGAAAAGATTGAGGAATTTGAAATGCTTAACAGTTAGACATGATAAAATTTCAACTTGATTATAAAAAATTAATGTGTGTGGTCTGTCCTGAAATGATTCAGACATTTAATACTAATGACAAGAGAGCCTACCTAGGGCAATGAGGCTGTAGTCCTCACTAAGTTAACTTTAAGACCTCATAGATTTGTTTGAGCATCAATTTTTTTTTTTAATAATCTGCAAATTGTTTTTGCTGGGTGACCATCAGCTACCTCATCCCATTCCCCTTAAACTTGTCCAGTTTGAAATCTCCTCCCATGATAGCCAGAAGTCACAAGGAGCCAAATTTAAACTGGAAGGAAGTTGACATGATATGGATTATGTGATGTTTTCCTACTTAGTACAATTAAGGGAATTTCACTGCCAACAGAGTAACCCCAAGGGAGAGTGTCTGTTTACACATGTACATTAAGATCCTTTTTAACTAGGTGCCAAGCTACATAAACACCATGCAACTGGTTCTTGAGATATTTAACATAGATTTGATACTTTATAAACAGACCTCATACAAGTTCATTTACAACCATTATTGAAGGAGGTCTGGATGCCCAAACAATACAATAAAATAAAACATTTGAAATTAATCTATATTTATGTATAAGCTGTATATAAGGTGAGACCTACCTTATGGTTGGGACATTCTCATATTTAATAGTTCCTTGTTTGAACACAGATAAAAGCCAGGATGCTGAATACAGAATTTCAATATAAGAAGGCACTACCCATTAAAAAATTGGCACAGTGTAAGTTTCCTTTTCATATAAAAATACTATCAGACAATGAAATCCACACATTGTATTTTGCTTCTGGCTGCCAAAGTGCAAAAGACTGGGAAATGTTACGAAAGGGGACAGAAGATGAAATCAACACCATAACAAATTAAAAGAGAAATCCTATTTTGAAGAATTTGGTTATTTATATGAAAATCAAACCAGGAAGTGTTTTAACAGCATGTACAGACAAATCAACAATGCATAGTGACATTTACACAGTTTAAGCCATAATTGTTTGTACAGAAAGTAAGGACCTGCATACATTAAACTGTCTTTAAATTAAGTGGTGGCAGCAGAATTATCACTGAACTTTTAAAAGGTAAACCTAAATATTAATGAAATACTTAAATGCAGCAATCAATTCTGAGTGCTTCTGTAGTTTATTGTTGCCTATTGCATCTACTCCTCCCTACCTAATGTGATGAAGGCCCAATCAAGAAACCTCTGTAGGAGCTAGCTTAAATGCCACCCAGCAGGGCTGCTTTTAAACTAGTATATATGTACATATTATCTATATCTATATCTAACACAAACATAATATAATTTATAACATTTGGAATATTTATTTTAATACAATCTATATATGTTTTTATATCTTCAACTTTTTTACATACACATTACATATATATATATATATATATATATATATATGTGTGTGTGTGTGTGTGTGTGTGTGTGTGTGTGTGTATAATATATATATATATATATATATATATATATATATATATTGTTTAACAGGTGTAATATTGGAGGAATCGAGACTTTTATCATACAGTCTCAGTTACACTGGACTGGTCATGTCTTGAGAATGTCTGATGACAGGATACCCAAGATCCTAATGTACAGCCAGTTAGATCAGGCCTACAGGAATGTAGGACATCCATGACTAAGATACAAAGACAAGCTGAAAAACAACTTGTCAGCAGTTAATATACCACATAACACCCTTGAACGCTTAGCTTTGGAGTGGGTAGAATGGAGATCAACGTGTTTTAGTGGACTCAGCAATTTTCAATCTGCTTATCTGAATCATGTTCAAGAAGCGAGAGCAAAATCTAAAAGGTCAGCCAATCTAATAGTGATCTCATCTCACAATTCTCACACCTGCTCCATATGTGGCCTCCTTTGTAAATCACTAGCAGGTATTAAATGCCACTTAAGATTATCGCATAATCTTTCATAACTGAATCAATAAGCTGGCAGATTCTCATATGTCGAAACTGATGGGAGAGTCGATTATATTAGGTTGGTGCAAAAATAATGACGTAATAATGTCATTTTTTCACGTCAAAAAACGACATTATTACGTCATTATTTTTGCACCAACCTAATATATATATATATATGTGTGTGTGTGTGCTTACACACACATTCACACCTATATGAATACATATAACACATATTACACAGCTATATTCACATTATACTTACAATTATATATTCATACATGTATGTCTATCCATAAAATATATTTTAAAAATATATATGTTTATTTATTTATAATAAATATATATAGCATATACATGAAGGATGGTGGCAAGTACTGAAATCAATCTGCTGAAAGTTTTTCAAAAGATTAACTTTATGTCTACACATAACCATTAATTCACTTCTTTTATTCACTAAATATGGGTCATCCTGATTTTTTACTATTCCTTTTTTTAAAACAAAACCCAGAAATGTCTACTCAAACATGAGTACCCACTAAATATGACATTCGGATGAATGTCTGGCTACTCGTATCCAAAGATGCCGATTTACTAGTGTGTCTAGATAATCACTGTTTCAGATGCCTGCTTAAGCAACATATATGTTTGTTCAACATCCACAGATTCCACCTGTGGCTTAAACTGCAACTATACTGAGCAGACTTTAGTTACAGTTTCTGGGAGAGAGTGTGTTATCTATCGTGATAAACAGTCTGAACAAGGCCAGTATGCTCAAACCCTCGGTCACATTGACTTGTGACTTTGTGCTAGCACAGACATTGATGGCTCCCAAAGGGTTCTATCTACCTAATTATGTTAGGTTTTCAGGCACTTCCAAAGGTGCTGCATGCTGAGATGGTCTCCTCCAGACCGACAGCATCAAAAAATCACCTTCTTCATAGATTGACTATGGTGAGATTTGAACCCAGGCCTCATGGTGAGAAAATGAATGTTCTAACTACTTGAGCACATGCCCATTAAATGTAACATTTATAGTAATAAGAAATGTCAAATTAAAACAAATTGCATGAATTTATCTTTGTTTACATTCGTAAAAAATAACACGCTAGAATTTCCCTTTCCCTCTGCCGTGTGGGCTGATTAAGTGATGCAAAATAGGTTGGGTTTCGATCCCAGCTTGAAGCAATCGGATGTCTAGTCACACTGATGACCTATGATACAGCGAAACAGGCTTGTATGTGAATGATATAATATATATATACACACACATATATATATGCACACACACACACACATATATATATATACGCGCACACACACATATATATATGCACACACACACACACATATATATACGCACACACACATGCACACATATATATACACACGCATGCACACACACATATACGCACACACACATATATATATATGCACACACACACATATATACGCACACACACACACATACACACACGCACACACACATATACGCACACACACACACATATATGTGTGTGTGTGTGTATATATCAGACAAAATGCAAAAAGGTTTTTAAAAGCACTTCATCATATTAGGCTTGTTTAAACTGATGCAACTACACATGTGCATGAATAGTAAATTTAAAATTAGAATTTAGAAACAAATTTCTTTTTCATGTGTTTTGGGTATATAATCTATGCTATTTCATTTAGATCATTATATATATATAAAGAGAGGATATAGAAGAAAAACAAAGTGATGCACCAGAAATATACTGTACATGAATAACAGGTCTATCTCCATTTTATAGAGAGTAAAAGAGAAAGAAAACCATTGGACCAATAAATCACAGAATATTTGGTTCAATTTCCAATACATTTTACATTAATCATCAAAGATGTCCTCATTAGGCAAATTCATTGAGCAAGACATTAATCTGGTTAAACCCAATCTCACAATGAGAAACAAGATCTGTTAGCAAAGATAATGAAAAGTCCAGAAAAAAAAAAAAATCACAATTTTCCAATCCTTACGGTAAAATATCAGTTTTGGGAATTTGTGAAAAATTTAAAACTGGGTGTTGGATAGTTTAGCACTGAGGAGTAAACTTTAAAATCTGTGTAATAAATAAATAAATAAGACAAAAAGATAGACAAACAAAGAGTATATCCAAAGTTAATTTTCAGTGGAAGATCTGCCTTGTCGTCCTCTCAAAAAAAAAATGTGCTGGGTAATCTGACCTTTATTTCAAAGGTTAAAAACGAAGTTACCAAAACATTCAAATGGTATGCCACAAATCATGACAAGAACAAAGACAAAAAAAAAAAGGAAAGAAAAGAAGAAAAAAAAAAACAAGCAATGAGTATTATAAACTGATTTAGTCAAATTGGTGCTCTCATCTTGGATGTACTTGTCACAAAGTTTTGGACATTATACTTCCTAAACTTTTAAAGGTACCGGTTACATTCTTTAATGTTCAGGGCATTTCAAAGCAAAACTTTTATCCAATACACTCAATTAGACTGTTTTCAGCCTATTTTCATATCACTACTAAAAACAGCCAGGTGAAAATGAATGTGAGCCTTATCAGACAATGATCCCAAGGAGTCATATAACAAAACTTATACAAATTTTGATGGAATAAAGTACAGAGCAGAATTAGGACAGGAACAGTACAGTCTCATTAAAGATGCTGGAACAAGGAATGCGATCTGTATGCTCATGATAATATCAGAAGTGCAATGAGAATGCAGAAAGGTGAATCTGCAATGTTATTGGTATTGATCTGGTATCTTGGCTTCAGTCACTTTTCCACTACTGTAATGTACCTTCTCTGTTTCTTTTTTGATAAATACTTCATGGTGAATGTTCTGATGAACTTTCCTCTATGGTAGCTAAACTTTATGAATTTAAGCACAGTACTAGAGTGATAGATAAGTCTCATCATTTTATAGTTGAAATGGTTAGATGTAACTGTAGGTTCTATGCTAATAGTTTCTTCTCTTGCACTTCTCACCTTCTAGTCAAGTTTGATCTTCAAACATTTAAATGCAATGTCAATCATTATTCTTTGTCTTTTTTGTCTGTTCTTTTATTGTCCTTAACAATGTTTTTCTTTTTCTCCTTTTCTATCACACTCAATAACACCTGGCATCTTAGTGACTTGTCTTGCTTGATGTGAAATGATTAAAAATAAAAGATGTACAATTGACAGAAAGAATTGTTTGAACTGCTAGGTAAGCTTGACCTATTTGGCAAAGATATAAGAATAATCCAGAACTTTGGAGCAAACCATCTACATATGGATAGAAGAAAATGAATTCAGTAAATACACAGAAATAGAAAAGAGCGTAAGACAAGTATGTGTCTTCTCATCGAACCTATTCAACCTTTACAGCAAAGTTATCCTGAGAACTTGCATTTAAATTTTTGGACATTAAACTTGGCTGGAAGGCATGAAGCCAGAAGGGAGTTCCACAAGCAAGAAGTGCAAGAAAAGAAACTGTTAGCATAGAACTTACAGCTACATCTAGCCAGCTCATCTATAAATTGATGAGATCTAGGCACCAGTTTAGTACTGCACTTAAATTCAAAAAGTTGAGGTACCACAGTGAAGAGCTCATCCAAACAATTACCATGAACATATTTATAGAAAAGGCAGAGGGTGGCAACCTTACGGCAGTGGGAAAGTGACTGGAGCTGAGCCACCAGATGAGGGCCAATAATATTACTGATTCTTCTTCAGATTTTATCAAGGAACTCAAGATAAATAGCAGGGGCACTGGGCTATGTTTGTCAGCAATATTCTAAGCATGGATGAATGGGATACTTTTAGATATATCTAAGACAGATTCTGGAGAGAAAAATTGTCTCGCATGACACAGTGAACCAACTATGTTATCAGCTGATCAAAAGACAAAACTTGTTATCTGTTGTAGCTCTTTTTATGGTTGGCTTTTCATTATCTCTCCCACTTCCTGTCCTGCAATCTATTTACACAAGCTTGTTAGGCAGGTTACTCGCTACTTACCTTTGTCTATCTTGCCTTTACTCTGTCCTCTAAGTGTCAGATTCTCCAAGCCCTCTTACCTCATTATGTCTCCTAGAAAATTCAACTTTCTCTGATTCAAAGTATAAGCATCCTTTTTGTTTCCACAACAACTATAAATTCTGTTTTATTGACAAGCTCGTTGATTAATAATGATAACACTGCATCCCAGATAATAAATATGAGGACAATAGTTTGAATATAAATAGTGTAAATAAAGATAACTCCTCATCCCAGAAATTAAGAAATAACAGTCATCATTTTCAGCATACCCTGAACTTTGACACTTGAGTGGTCATTGCTCTTTCACAATTTAGTAGCAAGATATAATGTTTGATAATACAGTGTAACCCGGATATAAGAGAGTTGTTGAGACCAGAGAAGTCGCTTATATCCGGGTTTCTCTTATATCCGGGTTTGGTCTATTTTGTTTAGGTAAGTATGGCTCTAATTTGGGACCAGAAAAAATCTCTCTTATATCCGGGTTACACAATTCACTTATCCCTCTTTCTCTGATAGTTCACACAGAACACCCAGTCCTGTTACTTTTCAGACAAAACACCTCCATGAAAATTATCGAGAAATTGTCCAGATACAACAACTGGGATATCAAGATTAATAGGATCTGGGGGGAATGAAGACTGAGACTGTACAAATAATAATCAGAGCTTTGGGCTTCGTGAGAAAAGGAATGGACAATTTTACTAACAGTGTCCCAGGTAATATCAACATACAAGTTGCTCAACTTTTATGTTCAGCAATATTTCGACAGTATGTCTGTCTTCAAGTCATGCTTAAAAATCATATACAACTATAAAAATATGAAAAAAAATGTACAAAAAATTATGTCTTTGTACAAACATTGCTTGTGTATAATTTAATACTGATTAAATACAGTAATTGTTGCACAAGACCGAAAAAATGGTGAAGATAGGCCAAGGCTGGTCGACTATCTTATACCAGCCTAATGAGATTCTCGATCCATTCATTCATTACAATTTACTCTATTTACATTATTCAGACTATTGTGCTCATCATTGTTATTATATTTATTACAAAGTTTCGGCCATTGTATGCTTCGGCCTTCTTCAGGTGGTTGGAATGTCAAACTGAACCCTTTATTTCGCTCACTGGGGTAGACTGTTCTATTTCCATGTGCCATGTTTAATGGATGCCAGTTATCCGTTATCTCCTGTTAATTTCCCTCTCCAAGTTCCCCATTGCTTGTGAGCGAAATAAAGGGTTCATTTTGACATTCCAACCACCTGAAGAAGGCTGGAGTGTACAACGGCCGAAACGTTGTAATTAATATGGTGACAATGATGAGGACAATAGTCCTAATAATGTAAATAGTGTACACAATACCACCTCTCAGAAATATAGACAGATACAAGTTACTCATTTACCATAAGAATCTATTCGTCACCATTTGCTCCTACATACACCAAAATACTTCACACGCACAACCCCGCACCACAACTAAAAACACCCCATGACTTAAAATTTCAATATTTACAATATTATCAATGTTATGAAATGATGGGGTGGGGTGATGATCCCTAAAAACAAACTGAAAAAAAAAGAAAGATGTTGGTAAGACAGACCTTGTATATGTTTTTATGGCGTCCTGGGTATGATGGTAAACTACATCCGCGTCCTGGGTATGACGGTAAACTACATCCACGTCCTGGGTATGACGGTAAACTACATCCGCGTCCTGGGTATGACGATAAACTACATACACGTCCTGGGTACAGCGATAAATTGTATCCAACAGCAAGGTCTCAGATAATGTTTTCAGAAAAATAATGTTGCCAACTCTAAGTTTTTGAAACAATAATGTTGCCAGCTCTAAGTTTTTGAAACAATAATGTTGCCAGCTATACATTTTTGATTCCATACAAAATAGGCATTTAAAATTCATATAAACTGGATTTGGCATTAAATAACCCACAGTGGTTGATATGCCATAAAACCCAAACAAACAAACAAATATATTTTTATGACTTCAATGATCCCAAGAAAATTAAATTTTGGCATTAAATAATCCATAAGGAGTTGATATATTGTTAAACAAATCAAATCAACACCCACAGAGCCCACCTGTGGTTTATACTGCAACTATACTGAGCAGACGTTAGTTACAGTTTCTGGGAGAGACTGCATAATCTGGCGTGATCTACAGTTTGAACATGACCAGTATGTTTGACAGATTCTGAATAGTTCTGCCTTCCCAATTTTACTCACAAGGCTTGGGTCAACTTGTAGTATGAGCTTCAGGAACTTTTCAATGGTACTTCATGCCAAAATCACCTCCCCCAAGCCAATAACACCAAAAAGCAACATCCTTAACAAATCAACCATGGTTTCATGGTTAGAAAGTGAATGTTCTAACCACTCCTATATACAGATTATATATATATATATATTTTAAGACATTTTTATATTTATACATTCTTTTTATAGATACAAATATTTAAGTAAATGCTCTGTTTATAATAAACAGTATCTATAACATTTACCGGCCTGAATGTTTGAGAAATCTTCATAGAAAATATTCATCCTCCAACAGGAATCGAACCTGTATCCTATATGGAAATGTCATTTAGCATAACATGCTCTTAACCGATCAAGACACAGGGGATCGTTCAATTAACAGGACAAATATTTTCTATAAAGATTTCTTGGACATTCAGGCCGATAAATGTTGTTTAATACTGTTTATTATAAACAGAGCATTTACTTAAATATTTGTATCTATAAAAAGAATGTATAAACATAAAAATGTCTTAAAATAATTGTTGGACTTTGTCCATTTCATAATATATATATATATTACACACATACATACAGGGAATATTAAAAATACATTTACAAACTTTGGGGGTGGATTCCTCACACCAAAACAAGGAAAAAAATCAATTTACACATATGTCCACAAATCTTTTTTTTTTTTTTTTTTGTTAAGTTTAAAGGAAGTTTATGGTAGGTAGCACTGTTTCAATGTAGACTATGTTACATTTGCCATTCATGTACACTTGGGGCTGGCCTGTCTTCAATGTTTAATGTATGTTGTGAGGAATCCACCTTACCCACCCCCAAATTTGTAAAAGCATTTTTGATACACCTTATATATATATATATATATATAGCGAGACTCTTCGCAAGCCGAATTGAGTCACTGTCGGTCACTGGGCGTGTTTCCTAAAATAAATACGCCATAAATCCACCTTCATCCCAACCGTGCGCCGACAGCTTAGTGGTAGAATATCCGCCTGATACCAATTCAGTCGGGTTTTGATCCTAGCTAGAGGCAACCGGATGTCTAGCCGCACTGATGAGCTGTGATACAGCGAAACAGTCTGTCTGTGGATGACATTATATATATATATATATATATATATATATATATATATATATATATTCTTGCTTTTCTTAACTGGAATTGTATATTTCTTTATAATATTTCTAAGGGAAGATTAGTAGATAATTAATCTTCCCCTAGAAACATTATTTATATATGATCGACTCTCCCGTCGAGATTCGACGTATGAGGGTCAAGCAGATCAGTTTCCAGGAAACCGACAGCCCGACACCGGCACATGAGATTTGATTATAGTGGTGAAGGCCTCGTGCAGGACCATCCACACTTTTTGGAGGGACAAATACAGAGACCTGGTGCACCGAATGCCACAAGGTTCCCAAACGACCCTCCGCAGGTTTTGAATTCAGAGTTGTCCTTCTCCTAGACAAGATGCCATCCAAGGCTATAGAACCCAGTCTGTCCTGCTATTTTACCCATCGCTGGAGGGAGAAGAGGATTCATACCTTTCCCAAGGGTACTAGCACGTAAGTGAATGTAATGGATTCGACGGGAATCCGACCTCGGCTCTCCGATTCCTCAATCCAAGCCGATATCCATTACTCCGGCATATATATATATATATATATATATATATATATATATATATATATATATATTCTTGTTTTTATTGACTGGAATTGTATATTTCTTTATAATATTTCTAAGGGAAGATTAGTAGATAATTAATCTTACCTTATTATATATATATATATATATATATTTATATATATATATATATATATATATAATAATAATGGACTCTCCCCCGTTTCGATGTATGAGGATCTGCCAGCTTATTGATCCAGTTATGAAAGATTATGCGATAATCTTAATATATATATATATATATATATATATATATATATATATTCTTGTTTTTATTGACTGGAATTGTATATTTCTTTATAATATTTCTAAGGGAAGATTAGTAGATAATTAATCTTACCTTATTATATATATATATATAATAATAATAATGGACTCTCCCCCGTTTCGACGTATGAGGATCTGCCAGCTTATTGATCCAGTTATGAAAGATTATGCGATAATCTTTATATATATATATATATATATATATATATATATATATATTCTTGTTTTTATTGACTGGAATTGTATATTTCTTTATAATATTTCTAAGGGAAGATTAGTAGATAATTAATCTTACCTTATTATATATATATATATATATATATATATATATATATATAATAATAGACTCTCCCCCGTTTCAACGTATGAGGATCTGCCAGCTTATTGATCCAGTTATGAAAGATTATGCGATAATCTTAAGATATATATATATATATATATATGGGCAGCAACCTTTCTTTAAATATCTTCCATTAAATATGGCAGACAAGGAGGGTTTAATTAATTTTTTGTTTAGTCTTTCCAGCATCCTTACATTTTTCTGTTTGGTAGGAGTAAGGGAATACAAACATTTTCCCTAATTTTCATTGTCCTAAACGCTTTTGCCCACTTCTTTAGCAATTTTTAACGGGGTTTTGTTTTTGGTCTTGTTAGTTTTACCTCATGTTTTGACTGCTTAAGTTGTATTTTACTTTTGTGATGGTTTGAAAAAGAGTGTATATTCTGAGCTTTCATGTGTTGAGCATGGCTGGAATAAATACTTTTTAAAAAATTGTCTAAATTTTTTTAAGCTGCTTTTTTTTTCTCTCGTGATAATTTCCTTTTTAACAATGCCATTTGTGTCCTTGCTATTTTTAGCATCAAGAGGAAGTTCATTTGTTGTCAGGGAAGAGGGTGGCATTTCCCCAACAAAAACTCATCAACTGGCGTGTCCGTCTGTGTGTATGTAATTGTAATCCTATAGAAAAGCAGTTCATCAAGTCAATTTTTTTAAAAGTGAAGAAAAGGGTGGAACTAATTCAACCTAATTAAAGTAATTAAGGAATTACCTATTCTGTTCCTTTCATGAATTTTCAAAGCAGGTCAGAAAGCTGTTTTGTTTTGTTTGAGTAATAGATTTCTTTTGTTCTCAAAATAAATTTAATGTTAATAGATTTTGATTCAATCCAGCCACATATGCATAATTAAGTTGAAAAAGCTGGCAAGATTAAGTCGGATGCCATCAAACATCAGGATATTGTAATGTTATGTTAGTCACCTGAATCAAAGGAGTGTTGTTCTGGGTCTTTCTTTGAACATTCGATCTTGAAAGAATGTGAGAGATTCTGTTTCCCCACTCAAAGGACGGGTGTTTATCTAATGTCCATTACCTTGTGTGTTTATATTCTAAGTTCCTTCCCTTGTTTATGTTAGTACAAAAAAGAAATAGAGAAATTAATTAAAATACAAAATGAGAATATATATATATATATATATATATATATAAAAGTGAACATAGAAGTTAACACTTAGAGGCGACAGTCTGTTTCATGCTATAGAGCCTGACGATTGCATATAGCATGAAACAGACTGTCGCCTCTAAGTGGTGACTTCTATGTTCACTTTTATATTTACACACGCTCTCTGATATTGAGCACTTTATCCCATAAATATAGCACACCTTAAGACTATATTTCTTCATATATATATATATATATATATATATCATAAAGAAGTAACCATACAAAAAATCAATCAGTAAAGTTAATGTAATTAATGGTAAATTCATTTTGCTAACAAATTCAATAAAGCATTAACTTACTAACCACTTGTTGAATGATGCAATCCTCATGTTTAAATAGCAAGATGGATTAGATGTTATGTAGCTGCAAATTTGAAAATTATCACATTTTAATCATCAGGCATTAATATTTTTTTCATTTCAGGTAACTTCCAAGACGAAAATAAATGTATTGCAGGCTGAAAATTATGTAACCGTAAATAAATAATACACTCTTAAAAAAATATCTTTCAGCCTGCAATACATTTATTAAACATAATACTTTTTTAAACATAAGGATCACATCATTCAACAAGTGGTTAGTAAGTTAATGCTTTATTCAATCTGTTAGCAAAGTGAATTCGCCATTAATTACATTAACTTTATTCATTGATTCTTTATATGATTACTTCTTTATAATATTATATATACTGCACCATTTAACGTATATATATTAGGTTGGTGCAAAAATAATGACGTAATAATGTCGTTTTTTGACGTTAAAAAATACGTCAAAAAATGACATTATTACGTCATTATTTTTGCACCAACCTAATATATATATATATATATATATATATATATATATATATATATATATATATATATACACCCAAGTATAGGATTGGTGTATACGGAATAAATTCCAATAACCAAAAAATACTATTCTTAAAAGAGTGCTCAATACAGAGTAGAACAAATATAATTATTTATTCAAAAATTATAACATAAATGTGTTATAAAATCACTACAAAAATAACATATTTATGTTATAATTTTCAATTAAATAATTATTTATATATATATATATATATTACAGTAAGGTTCACCGTGTACAGACCCAGGGGCCACTTGAGGTAGAGGGTTTTGTTAAGGGGTAGTTTATATGGATAGGATGGAAAAATTAACAGTTAACTCTAGACTTGAACAGGTTGATTGTAGTGGTTGGGGAAATATGCTCTTGGGAGTCTGTTCTACAGGGCAGTGGTTTGTGGGAAGAAGCTGTTTGAATGAAACTTACTTCTCACCAATGGAATATGGAGGGAATGTGGGTGGTTTGTTACTATGTAAATGACATGGTGGGTCCTCACCATGACGGTTAGACCTGGGGGAACTAAAAAATGCACTTTGTCCAAGCACTTTTCAGGAATGTAGTGATAAAGTAGTGAATGGCTTGCCAAATGCTGCCTATGTGAGCGATGTTGGAAGGAGGAAAATAATTCTTCTCTAACAAGGACTCGAAATGCTTTTGGACTCTATCAAGGCTGGAAAGTAAGCAATTGGCATCTCCCGCCAAAAAACATAGAATCTGTGTACACACACAAATATATAACTTTTTAAAAAATTGTCCAAATTTTTCTTACCCTCAAGAAAATTTCACTCCCTTGTTTCTGTTAATACAACTACCAGCATATACAAGGTCTGATTCTTCACTTGGAAGCTTTAATGTCACGTTCCAAGTCAGGCAAACATTTGGGGCTCATAGATTTAAACTTCTGAGGTAATACCAGGTACAAAATTTACTTTGGTATCACTTAGGATGAACCCAATATATAGTGGGGTCACCACAAATCAATTCTTCTTTGATCAAAGGTTCATGAGAGACATTAAATCCAATTCTGACTTCTAGCATTTCATGGCATGAATCACATACTACAATGTGAGAACAATATTAAATAATTTCTTCAACCGGACCAATGAATCACTATTTTTTTTTTTCCCTTCATTGTTAAAGAAGTACCAGCGGTGATGTTTCTAGTTTTAATCCCAGAGAAAAACCTTTTGAATCTTCTCCATTATAGCTGAAGTCTATGAGCTTCTATGAGAAAATTCATAATGGTTCCTTCAAATTGCCTTCTTTATTAATTGATTGGCATTGTGCTTGGCTAAATCAAGTGCATGCCAACAAACTACAGTCAACACTATTATTATTGATTCTATCAAAAATTTCCAGTAAAAATAAACATCCAACCAACATACAATGCATATATTTATTTTGAAACATTCAATTTGTCTCATTATGTATCAAACCTTAAAGAAACCCTGAGGACCTCCTTTATAAACAACAGCAAACATTCTTCTCAATCAAACACAAAATCCAAAGATATTCCAAATTAGGTTCAGTATGTTTACAGACTGATGCTCTCTAAAACAGATGGGTATTCTGTGTACATAATAAATTGAGCAGCCTTTCAAGAGAAAGAGGAGAAAAAAAATGGCTTCAACTATGAGAAAGAAAAGGATTCTGGGTAATTCATCCCTTAATGTCAGTCAAGAAAGAAGGACTCCAATACTGAAGAGTTATTTTTAGCTTGGGGTTTGTACAACTGCTGGCTGAATACAGGATCTGGCATAGTGCTAGAAGTGGGGGAAGGAAAAAGATGCCAATAGAATAACTTTATAAGGAAGCCTTCTTTGGGGAGTCTCTGAGTTGTCTAATTATAAATTCCTTTGGAAAAAGAATCAAGTAACTACTCTCTTTCTATATATATATATATATATATATATATATATATATATATATACATATATATATACACACACACACACACAGGGTGTCCTAAAAAATGTGTACACGTTTTAATAGCTGAAAGCTTAATTGATTTTTTTTTTTTCTTTACAAATTAAACCTATTAGAATTAATGATGGCAGTCAAACTAAGCTTTGAACAAAGGAAATTCATTTTAACATGCTTCTGGAAGTAAGAAAATTCAGTTGAAGTACAAAGACAGTTTAGGTGGGAATTTCAAATAGATCCATCAATGTGACTTACAATCACTCGAATTAAAGCCAACTGAAGCCAATAGGACTGTTCAGAATGCCCACGAGAAGCATTCCAGAAGACCACAGACATCAACAAGCCCTACAAAGCAAGAAAGTACTGGAAACATATCACAAAAGTCCAAGAAAATCTGTACATCAAGTTAATCATAAAGTATGTATTTCAAAATTGTCAGTCCAGTGCATTTTGAAGCACTGTCAATAGAAAAATTACATTCCGAGATTAGTCTATGTTATTAATAACAATGATCCAGATTGAAGAGTGGAGTTAAATCCTACCTTGACAAGATCTTGCCAAACAGGTGGATTGGACAAAGGAGTTACATAGAATAACTTCCATGTTCACCAGATCTCATACCACTAGATGTTTTTTATGGGGATACTTAAAAGACAAAGTCTACACTATGAAACCTGCAACAGTTACTGAAATGAGAGCAGCCATTGAATGAGAATGTACAAAAATACCAAACTAAATGTTTGGTGATGTTAGCAATTCCATTATTTTCGTTGTCAGCAGTGCTTGGACCAGAATGGACGTCAGTTTGAAAAGAGACATTGACAAAACAATAAAATAATGACTGTTGATTCTATTAAATTTTGAAAATGAAATGTATTTTAATAAACACTGACTTTATAATTATTTAAAGTGTGTATATATTTTGAGGGGACACCCAAATACATACATACATATATATATATATATAATATAAAAATGAACAATGAAGTCAACACTCACAGGCAACAGACTGTTTCATGCCACCTGATGATTGCATTTAGCATATGCTACCTGACGATTGCATTTAGCATATGCCACCTGATGATTGCATTTAGCAGTATGTTGCATTTGAGTGTTGACTTCAGTGTTCACATTTATATTAATTTATGCTCTGACACTGATATTGAGCACTTTATCCCATAAATACAGCATAAAAGACATCTTTCGCCAACATCTGTTGGTTTCAGTAAACTTCTTCAGGTTGGAATGAAAAACAAAAATGTAAGCAAAATGCATTTTTGAGGATAAGAGAGGCAATAAATTAACTTACTTCATCACAGCCGATGAATCCCAATGCATTTTCCTTACACACAGACATTGGTAAAGTGCATTGTTTATAAGTTTTTCCACTTTGTCTCATCATCTCCAGTTTTGTTTCAGGAATAGAACATATATAAAAAACACACACATAGACACACAGGGGTATACCTCACCCTATGTTGTTAATTTCACCCTTATTTTCCAGTAATATAGCCTTACACTTAGCATTAGCACTTGTACTGGGACTTTTCTTCATAGTCATGGGCAAAAATGTATTCTCAGTCACAACTGAAATGTAACTGAAAGAACGTCAACAGCAAAGCACAAATGTAAACAAGTCTGAATTCAAAATTGATGTTGGCAGGAATTTGAAATAAGAATACAGTGTAACCCGGATATAAGAGACCCGGATATAAGACAAACTCGGATATAAGAGAGATTTTCTCTGGTCCCAAATTAGAGCCATACTTAGCTGAACAAAATAGACCAAACCCTGATATAAGAGACTTCTTCTCCGGTTCCGGCAACTCTCTTATATCCAGGTTACACTGTATCTGCTAAACACACTTTATTATGCTAATTTTTTTTTTTTTTGATTATTTTATGATATATGTTACATGTTGATAATTGTAACAAAGGAAAAAAAAAAATGATTTACCACAACACAGAGCGAAATCATAAACAAATATTTAATTTACTAAAACACAACATAAAATATATATAAGATAAACAATTGTGGCCTACAAAATAAAAAACACAGAGTTACTGGCGAAGTGTTACGAGGGAGAAGGAAAGGGAATCAAATATCTTTATCACTTTAGGGCTAGTGAATTAATCTATGTGCTATATTTGGAAATCCACAAAGGTGTGTAAATAAATATTAATTTTTAGTTTGGTCAATGAAAATTAGTCAAAATTCTATTTACCAAATTTGTTCCATGAAATTCTCTTTTGGGTTTTTGTTGGTCGGCAACTTTTTATAGTGATTCTTTCAGCTGGATATAATAGTCCTTGAATCAAAAGCCGGAGTTGATAACAGCAGAAATTTCCCTTCACCAACTGACAATCCTTTTCCCATTTTTATAGGGGCTAACACCTAATTTGCATATTTCTAGATGTTTCTCGAATATACTAGAATGATCTAGAATCTTCCAAACATTCTATTTCTAATTTCTCTATTTTACAACTACTTCATGAATGAAAACCTTTTTTGTATTAACAGGTAGGACTCAGTAGAATCCCTTATTATAGAAATGCATCCTCGTAACATATGTGTGTGTATATATATATATATATATATATATATATATATATATATATATATATACACACATACATACACACACACACACACACACACACACACACAGAGTAAAAATAATATTATTTTAAAATTTATTTAAATATGATTTTATATTTGTTTATTGTTATTTTAATGTTTTGCTGTTTTTGATATTTTTACAGCCAACATAAACTCAAGTAAAACGACCAAAGGCAAGGTTTATTTTTCCAAATAATATTTAAGGAAAACTGATGTATTTTCAAAAATGACTTAGCTCAAAACAACTTAAGCCAAGTTATCACTATATATATATATATATATATATATCAAAGAAAGGATAACTTTGAATACCAAGCAATAAATAAGTCAGAGGAAATGACTAATTTCTTTCCTCACAATTTATGGCAATTTACAGATAAAGAAAAATCTGTGAAAAGTTGTAATCGCCTATGTCATGAAAGAACATGGCATTAAAAAATAGTAAAAATACTAGTAAATAAATTACTTATCATCTCTGGTTGTATATGAAAAGTGTCAAAACTGGTACAGTGTAACCCGGATATAAGAGACCCCGATATAAGATAAACCCAGATATAAGAGAGATGTTCTCTGGTCCCAAATTAGAGCCATACTTACCTAAACAAAATAGACCAAACCCGGATATAAGAGACTTCTTCTCCGGTCCCGACAACTCTCTTATATCCGGGTTACACTGTATATGGAATATGTTAAGCAGAAGCATACAGAAAGTGGGGAGGGCCAGGAATCCATAGTGGGAGGGCATCCAATCAAAGAGTGAAATAAAAATTTAGTTTAATTTGAATAAAGTCTTTATTTCATGTTTCATCTGTTTTTACAAATTTAAAAATGTTTTCCTTTCACACTGTATATACTCAAGAATAGGTCACGCTTTTTTTTTTTTTTTCCCCACCAAAATTGCGATAAAAGTCAGGGTTGTGACCTATCCACTTGAGATCATAGAGAATCTGAAGTAGACTGGCATATCAGTAGTCTAGACAAGTACCCTGAATTTGAGCAAGGGAGAAAATGAATTTTTTCTGCAATTTTGAATTTACACAATCATGTCTTTCAACAGTACCACGTCAGCCAGTCAGTTATATGCTTCGGCGATCATGTATCTTTTAATACATGACTGACGAAGCAGATTTTTTCCCACAGCTGGTTGCCATTTCTTTCTGCAGTAGACTAGTTGCCATCCAAGGCTACAGAACCCGGTCTATCCTACTATTTACCCATAGCTGGGGGGAGAAGAAGAGGATCCATACCTTTCCCAATGGTATTAGCACATAATGAATGTAATGGATTTTACTAGAATTCGAACTCAGCTCTCCGATTCCTCAATCTGAGCCATTATCCATTACTCCACTATGCCTCCTACCATGTCACAGATCAAGTAAAAGTGCTCAATCTGCACTGCTTATATTTACCATTTATTATCTGATTTATGAAAAACATTTTCAAGTGATTTTAGGACTGAAGCGATTACTGGTATCCAATTTTTTGTCTAAACAGAGCAGCCCCACACCTAAGTAAATACCATTCAATTACAACTAATCACAATGTCACTTACAGTTATTCAGTACAGAATAGTCATTTACTAGGATACAAAAACTCAATTCATCCCAATTTTTACTGGTATCGGTAGTTTACAAATTTTAATAATTGTAAACCTTAACTGTGAGTAAGAGAAATAATTATGAAGTAGGTTTTTAAGTTAAAAATGGTGGATTATGCAGAAGAATATGGAAACAGACCTGCATAAAGAGAGTTTGGAGTTTCAGAAATATTATTTAACAAATATATTTGCAAGTCAACCACAAATACCTACTTTGACAGCCTCAAACTAAGAGTGCAATTTATGCAATAATATACAGGGTGCATCAGCTTTTTTGAGGACATTTGCATGAATTTAGAAAAAGACTCAAAGCCAATGAATGACAAGTTTTATCTGAAAACAAATTGATGCAAATAATCTTGAAAATCTTTTTATCACACTTATCAAATGAATCCATGATTAGGATCAATGACTGCTTCAATAAGGAATTGGAAGCACTGACATCCCCAAATCAGATAATCTTTATCAATTTTATCAATTACAACCAATCATAATTTTGCTTAGTTATTCCATTTACCGGTACATTGTAACCCGGATATAAGAGAAACCCGGATATAAGAGAAACCCTGATATAAGAGAGATTTTCTCTGTTCCCAAATTAGAGCCTGTGTTAATGTATATATAATAGACCAAACCCGGATATAAGAGACCTCTTCTCCGGTCCCGACAACTCACTTATATCGGGGTTACACTGTATATAAAAACTCGATTCACCTCAATTTTTACTGGTACCAGTAGTTTACAAATTTTAATACTGTGGAACCTCGGTTCACAAATGTAATTCGTTCCTGAAGGCTGTTTGTAACCTGAAACTATTTTACAAATGTAGAGAAAAAAGTCACAGTACAATAAAATTTGAAAAAAAAAAAACAAAAAAAAAAACAAAAAAAAAAACACAACACACGAATGTATACAACATGGTGGTCAACTTGGAAATTATTCCGTTTGGGTTAACTTGGTTCGGCAATGTTTTTTGAAAATCAAAATTTTGTTCAATAACTGGGGCATTTTCATATCGAATTTTCTGTTCGACATGTGAGACTTTCGAGAACTGAGGTTGCACTGTAATTGCAAACCTTAATCATGAGTAAGAGAAAGAGTTATGAAGTAGGTTTTTAAGTTGAAAATGGTGGATTATGCAGAAGAACGTGGAAGCATATCTGTATAGAGTTTGAACAAATATTAGTTATATTTATATTTAAAAAGGGTTATATAACTCTCCAGATTATAGTGCAACCTATGTGTGAGTCTGTTATAGTGGAACACACCTATTCTATAGTTAATAGACTCTCCCACCTATAATAAGTAGGAGTAGTAAGAGTAACAAGTCATTCAGTCAGTGATTCGATCAGTGAGTCGATGTCGGATGACAGTTAGTCAAATACTAAAGTAGCAGCGACCACAACTAGATTACTCTGCGTTATACCTATTATATCAAGTTCCTAACGTTTTGTATGTCGAACCTATTTTAGGACCAACTTAGTATAAATACAAACCTCAACTGTGAAATCACTCCACAACAGAGTCAACTGCAAATACCCTCTTTAACAACCCCCAAACTAAGGGTGTGACCTATCTACTGGTGCAACCTATCCACAAGTATATACAGTTGGCCCTATAGGAGCACCTACTTGAGTCTGAGGGACATACAATCAAGGAGCATCATGAAACCTTTGCACATCACTGGGCAGAAGATAGTTGCTTTCTTATCAGAAATGCTTACAGATTTATAAAATTCTTCTTTACCAGATTCCTTTGACGAGGTTGGTTCTTGACATCATTAAATCAAAAAAATGGGTTTTATGAATCATCAGATATGTTTAAATGAAAATGATAATGTAAAGACAATAAATTAATTTTTCCTCTTCACAATCAGCTGCAGATCATCTAAATATAGAGATGTTATGGCAATGCCCTTGAGACCATGTTATCTTTTAAACCTTCCTACAAAATATTTCAGTCAGTGGAACCAGTGTTCAACAAGAGCTCTTACAGAATTTCAAAGATGTTTTTTGTTTATGAAGAAATTCAGAAAATTGTGCCATCAACTTTAAACTAACATTTATTTATTTTCTTAATCAGTACACTAATTTTTTTGTGCAAAATACTCCATACTATCAAATAAGTAAAAATGTTACTTTTTGAAGGCAGTAGTATGTCAGAGAATGCTGGACAATCTCCTCAAAGATGAAGAAGAGACTTGAAGCAACAGAAATCTGATTCTACAGAAAGATGTTGAGGATACCATTGGAAAAAATGGAAACAAAAAAGAAACTTATACTTTAACATCAGGAAGAGACAGTTGTGAATTTCTAGGTCACATAAGAGGACTTGGAAAACCTGATACTTACTGGGCAGATTGAGGGAAAGAGGGACAGAGGAAAGCAGTGCATAACATACTTGATGAGCTTGGATGGTAGAACAGGGTTTGGGAGAAATAACAAAAACACAAAACTTATTAAAAGCTACAAGGGACAGGAAGATGTGGATGAACATGATCGCCTACATCCTTAAGGGGCACAGCACATAAAATAAGAATCTAATTCCAATCATCTAAGAATCTATTGTGTCAGTAAATGTTTATTTGCATCAGCATTTTCCCCAACTTCAAAGACTGACTTCAGTGCCACTTTCTAAATGATACATTCCTTGCTTAAAGGTTGTTTTAGACCATGTTTTAGATTTTAACAAGTTCTGTGAGGAATTTGATCTCAAATTCTAAGATAAGTTCATGTCAGTTTTCAACAAGCTCATAGAAGTTTTATCTTCATTCTTTTTACATTTTTGCTGACGTCTTCTGAAAATTTCTTTCTCAATGGTTCTATACCTGAGCAGTAATTAAATCTAACAAAATTAGACATTAATCATTGAGTATCTTGGAGAGAGAGAAAAAAAAAAGAAAGAAACCTGACTGAAAGAATGGTACACTCAAAAATGTTCAAATACTTCAGTCAAAGTAATGTGATAAAAACAATAAAGATAATTCTCTGAAGAACACATAAAAAAAGTTTTTGAAAATATATTTAACACCTATCTTCCTCTTGAAATTAAGACTATTTTATAAGAAATTCATGATTAAGTCTTAGGCAGTAAATATTCCAATAGCCTAGTGGAACAAAAATGTTGGTTTAGGAATTTGGTAAAATAGTGGTTCTGAGTTTAATCCCTGAGATGGGCAGTGTGTACTTGCACTCAGTGGAAACAATCAAGAAATAACTGAACAGTACTAAGTAAAAAAAAAAAAAAAAAAAAAAAAAGAACTAGATGATACCCCTAGACATGAAAAGTGGAATGAGGAGGACAGTCTACCCCTGTAAATAAAGGGTTCAGTTCAGAATTCCCTGTTGGTTACCCAGATCAACATTCAGCTGAGGAAAGACAGAGGGCAGAACAAAATGTTTTGATAACAACAAACAAGATGAGGACAATAATCTAAATATAAATAGTTGTTATACTGTAACACACCTATTCTATAGTTAATAGACTCTCCCACCTATAAGTAGTAGTAGTAGTCACGAGGTCGCTCAGAGAGTTGGTGAGTCAGTCGATGTCGGACATTAAAGTATCAGACACCACAACTATTAGGTTGGTGCAAAAATAATGTCGTTTTCTCACATATGTTACTATGTGAGAAAACGACATTATTTTTGCACCAACCTAATAGATTGCTGCGTCATTAACTATTATATCAAGTTCCTAACGTTTTGTACGTCGAACCTTTTTTAGTACCGACTTAATGAAAATACAAGCCTCCACTGTGAAATAACTCTATAACAACTTTGGCGACGAGGGATTCGTTCTCATACGGAGGAAGAAAAATTTATTGTTCACCCTACAACACTTGACGACTACGATTCGAAACTCATACGGAAGAAAAAATTTAAAAAAAAAAAAATATTCGTTCGCCATAAACAACTTTGGCGACCAGAATTCGTTCTCATATGGAAGAAGAAAAATTTTTCATTCACTATTAACAATAGTGTAAATAAAAAAATTCAAGCTGAAGAGGGATCAGGCTTTTTAAAAATCAAAACTAAAATATTCCTTTTCAGAGAAAAATATAAAAACAGGACCTAAAGAAATTCCATGGTGAATGTTGTCAGAAGAGAACATCAATTCATATGTTTTAATGGTTCTGAAATAAGAAATGTTATTTATATGGTTTAATTAATTTATTTATGTCTAAAAAAAGGAAACCTTGTTCTTCAAACAACGTTCCTCGTTGAAGAAAATCTTTAACGTTTTTCTACTGAGCTTTATTACATCAACATTTACATTTTGTAAGATGCAAGGGGCTAGCCAGAGTGAAAGAGAATGAAAAAGACTTTAGGAGAAACCAGAAACCCAATCCTAAACAGGGAACAAGGAATAAACATCTACTCCTATTCAAAAAATCAGTGAGGAGTGTAAACTGGTCAATAGACAAACCTATGTAATCCTATTCATTTTGCAAGATTATAAAAAAAGAATCAAAATTGCAGGTCTAAATACTGGTTGTTGCAAGCATATTCCTTCCAAATCTAAAATCTTGCTTAATTCTTTATTGTAATTGAATGGCAAAGTTTGTTAATAAATCCAAGGAGAATAAAGCTATTCATAATAGTCAAGTAAATACTTAATAAGTAAATAAATTATTTGCTGTTTGAGATGCATTCTGGGCATCAATTGGTCTGACTGGTCAAGCTCATTATGCAGGTTACTCGCTGTTTTCCTCCATCCTTCTTGTCTTCAATATATCCTGTGAGTATTAAATTTTCCAAGCCCTCTTTCCTCATTATCTGCACTAGAATTACTTTTCTATGGCTTATCATATTCAAAGCTAGAAAATATTTTTAGATTGTAAGAATTTGGGCAGAATGGGGAAATAATGATTTAGTGATAAAAGTCACCCAGTGATTCTCAACTGCTGTGCCACAGCACACTAGTGTCCCAAGCAATACTCTGAAGTGTGCCATGAAATATTCCGTCATTGAGCACAGAAATATCTGATTGGATTCAAAATCCCTTCATAAATGTTCCTTCTAATATTGGACTTCAGTTATGTGAAGAAGAAGAAGAATTGGCCACCATTTCTAGTGATCGAGGGCTCAAAATAAAACATTTGATGGTACCCATTGATATATTTGGGATTTCAATACAAAAGGAATATCCCACATTAGCTAAAAAGGCCTTATCTGTTTTATTGCAAATTTTCTAATCCTTATTTATGTGAATAACCCTAAAATAACATCAAAAATAAGAGGCAAGAAAGACTACACTTAACTGAAGAAGGTCTGCTTATTGTACATTCAACCAAAGATTGAAGAAATTATGAAAAAAAAACACCAGTCACTGGTTTCTCACTAAATAAGCTGCACAAATAATTGAATAGAAATAATGAAATAAAGTTCATATTTGTGTGGGTGTGTTTTTTTTAAAATATATTGTTTTATTTCATAATATTTAAATGTATATCGTTTAAAAATTTTGCTAAATGTGTCGTAATATTTTCATTTGCTCCTAGGTATGCCATTGCTGAAAAAAGTTGAGTAACACTGAATTAGTTAAGCAGGGAGAAGAGGTGGATTCATGCCTTTCCCAATGGTATTTGCATGTAAGTGAATATAATGAACCCAACTGGAATTGGAACTCAGCTCTCCGATTAACAATTCTGAGTCATTATACATTACACCACCAGCATATCTAAGCTTACAGCACCTGATATTCCTAAGTGGTCACCCATCACCAGGCTCAATGTTGCTTAACTTTGGTAATCATACAGGAACCAGTATTTCAGTGTGACATAGCAGTAAGCTATGCGCACTAGAAATTACGATTGTCTCTTTCAGTTTCTATACGTATCCTTTTTGTTTCCATTTTCTCTTTGTTTCTCAAATGTTTAAACTTGTCCTTTAAATTATCCAGCCTTGTGTTCTAACCACTGAACTATCACTTCTAAGTTCATTGCTATGTGAAGTGTTAAAAAAGCAAAGCAGGCAGAAACTCTTAGGGGATTAGAGACAGGGATTAGAATTAACCAATCATGACGTTAGATGCTGAGGAGAGGGAGAGGAACGTGACGAGGGTGGAGGAATTCAATCTTCACAGGTAGAAGATTATTCTGCCTGACCAATCAAGTTGAACAACTCTTTAGCTTCCAGCAATTAAGTTTAACATGGAATAACGAGCCAAACGAGTCGATTGTTGAGTAGATTAGCCCAATGCAATTAACAACATAGCGTAATCAAACGAATATCAAGCAGGTAGCTGTCTGACTCTGCAGGTGTAGATTTAAAAATAAAAACAGAAAAAGTGACTTCAGGTGTGCTTTTTTTTTTTTTTACCTAACCTCATATTCTGGCTACACTTTTTTTAATACTCATGAAAATCTCTATTCCACTAAAATTTCAGAATTGACTGATTTGATAATAAATAACTTTTTTAATCCCTGATTCAAGTTATTAGGTTGGTGCAAAAATATTTTTGTTTTTTAACATATGTTACTATGTGAGAAAACGAAATTATTTTTGCACCAACCTAATAAATTTAACCTTTATGTAAAAAGGAAAAAACAAACTGCATAAATTTCACACTTTTCTACAAACTCCTTTGGCATTTCGTCAGCCACATTTTTTTTTTTTAATTACTTCACCTTAAGCAAGTCGGTAAAGACACTAAATTTTATTGCAATTTTTTTATTTTATGATTCAGAGCAGATTTTCAGTAAATAGTGTTTCTGTTTTACAAAAAAAAAAAAAAAGAAATTGATGATTTACATTCTCCAAAGAGTCCTGCCTTTAATTAGTATAAATATATAGTGGGATGTAATTTTAATTTATGGAAATTTCATAAAATTAAATAAGTGGGAGGTAACAGATGTAAAAGATAAAACAATATTTTTACCAAGATTCTCTAAAAAAAAATATTTCAAAAATAATTTCATTCATTTGTGAATAAGTCCTGAAAATTTTATTAAAATCTGACAATTATTTGATTTTTGTAAGAATTTTCAAATCAATGTGGTTTTGCCACAAAAAAGATGTTAAAATTTCCTATGCTAATACTGCTTAACTTCTATGGACATGCATGTGTTTCCCAGGGCTTGCAGGTGTCTTACAAACTTTTAGGAACATGTGGTTGACACATTTTTCTCAAGTGGTTGAAGATCAATTACCACATTTTTCATGAATGGACAGCAAAGCTAACTTTACTGCATGCAATAATACCACAGTGGCAGGTAAGGCTATCACTGAGAGCAGCAGCATGCAGCCATCTTGCTTTAATATTTATTCAGTTAGTTGATTCCCAATATTCCAGTCAGCCTCACTCAAACCTTTGTATAGATGAAAAGCAAGATTGGTGCCAACTCCTTTATTCTGACGCTTTGTTTTTCCAAGAAGAAATATATATGGTCCAGTGCTCCTACTATCTATCTAGAGCTCCTTGATACAATCCAAAGGATAATCAGCAATATTATTGGCTCCAATCTGGCATATCAGCTTCAGTCACTTTCCCACCACCATAAGGTTGCTTCCCTTTCTATATATACTTTAATGGTAATTATTCCGATGAGCTCTTCACTATGGTGCTTAGACTCTTCAAATTTAAATGCAGTACTAGATTGGCAATGAAATCTCACCAATTTACAGTCGAGCTGCTCTTCTCACTAGTGGAACTCCCTTCCGACTCCTTGCTTTCCAGCCAACTTTAATCTGCAAAAAATTTGCATGCAATATCAATCCCTATCTGCTGTCATTATGATTACACTTCCTCTGTTCTCACTCGTTACCAATTTTCCTGTTTCTAACTCTTACACACCCAGTAACCCCTTGCATCTCAGTAGCTTTACTGCCTTGCTTGGGGTGAACTCGATCAAAAAAAAAATTAAAAATATGTACATTTTAGTCAATTCATCTCAAGTTATGTGATGATATTACTAAGACGCAACGAGCTACTTGAATACATATCAAGATAGATATTCATACACAATAATGTTTTTCGTAAATATTTATTACAGACAAGATAAAAAGTCAAGAATGTCTAATAAGAAGGATGATGTGAATAACAATTAAAATATTTCATAATTAATACATTTTTCTCTTTCAATATATATTACAGGTAACACCTACCATACTTTCATTGCAAATTAATTAGTTTTAAATTAATTTTTTTTAAGCCAGCATTATTTCTTATCACAAATATTAGTTTTAGTGGACCCAATTTTTCCTTTTTTTTTTTTAATAAGGGCTTCTTGATCTGGGCTGCTTGACATTAATTTCAGTGTTTCAAAAAACATGTATGTCAACTCAAACATCTGGACCCACTGACAATAGTATTTATAGCAATAAAAAATATTGCATTATATATATATATATGTATATTAGGTTAGTGCAAAAATAATGACGTATTTTTTAACGTCAAAAAACGACATTATTACGTCATTATTTTTGCACCAACCTAATATATATTTATATATATACAAGTATATCTATATATATATATATATACACACAAGTATATCAATGTGTGTGTATATATATATATATATATATATATATATAAGTATATCAATCTATATATATATATATATATATATATATATATCAATGTGTGTGTGTATATATATATATATATATGGATAAGTATATCTATATATCTAAATATGTATATACAAGTATATCATTAATTGTATATATATATATATATATATCAGTATGTATATATACACACAAGTATATTATCTATATATATATATATATATATATATATACACACAAGTATATCAGTGTATATATATATATATATACACACAAGTATATCAGAGTATATATATATATATATATATATATATATATATATTAGTATATCAGTATATTATATATACACACACACACACATACATACATATACAACTATACCATTGTGTATATATATATATATATATATATATATATACACACACACACATACAAGTATATCAATATATATATCATACACAACACACACACAAGTATATTAATATAAATATATTATACACACACACAAATATATATAATAAATAAATAAAGCCACTAAAATGCAAGAGATGACTGACTGTTAGAGAATATGAGAAAAATACTATTAAGGAAAGAAAACAATGAAGAGACAAGAATTAAGAAGGCAGAAGATAATGACTGACAAAGCAATTAAATTTTTGAAGATCAAACTTGACCAGGAAGGAGGAAGCTGGAAGGGAGTTCCACAAGTGAGAAGTGCGATAGAAGAAACTGTTAGCATAAAGCTTATGATTACATCTTGCCATTTCAACTGTAAAATGATGAAACCGTGTTGTCAATCTGGTACAGCACTTAAATTCATAAAGTCTAGGTACCATAGAGTAAAGGAATATTTATTTTGCAAAATACAAAAATGCAACGCAAGAACAAAAAGTGGTACAGGGAAAGGCAGGTCTTATTCTGTTTTATAATTAAACTTAGCCACAATTACTGAACCAACATTCCACAGTTATCCTTACACCACAGCCACCATAATATCTCAAAGTCTCTATGAAGTCTTAACTAGTTCTCATATGTACAATTTGTCTGGGGTGAGGGATAGAAATAACAAGTATTTATAGAAAAGGGACAAAAAGCTACATTACAGCAGTGGAAAAGTGACTGATGCCAAGATGCAAGAACAGGACAAATAACATTGCAGATTCTTCTTTGAAATTTATCAAGAATCTCTAAATATATAGCAGGAGCACCAGACTAGATGTAGCAACAATATTAAAAGCTATGGGAATTTTTTTTATAGTGTTTTAATGTCAAGTGAATAAGATAGCAGTTTAATCAATTTGACTTTCTTTTTTATTTCCAAAGGCAAGGAGCCAAATATTAATTACAATAAAAAGCTTATACAAAAATAAATCCTATCAAAAATAATAATTGATTTAGAAAGTATAATGGGTTTAAATCTCTTCAGTTGCTCAAAAATAGCAGATACAGATCCATATTAGAAAAAAATTATTACAGAATAAAAAAAATCAAAAAAAAAAATCAATCAAATCAATAAAGCTAATCATCTTGGATGGATGACGTTGAATTGATTTAATTTGAACAAGAGTCAACTCTTACATGCAGATCAGTTTAAACATCCAGATTAGCCTTTATAGCCAAAACATATGATTAATGAGGAAATATTAAGGAAAACAGGAGCTACAAGGAAACTTATATTTACATTTAAAAAGAGATAGATAAAATTTCTGGGAAGCATTATTGATATATAAAATTCTGTGACTTCTGTCTGTTTGTCCATCATACTCTAAATTAGCCATACATTGACTGATCAAAACTAAATTTTGAGGAGAATGCAAACAAATAAAGGAGTACAAGGTACAGTTGGTTTCACTAGCATGCATAGCTTAGTACAATAAATTTTCATTCAATTTTTGGGGGAAAAATTAAAAGTTTTATTATTTAACATACAAAATACTCCCACTGCTATGTGTGTGTGTTTTTGTTTGTTTGTGATCAGATGTTGTTTAAGCGTTTCCACAGATTTCATCCAATTTTGATTAATTTTTTTTGTGTTTGATAGATAATTCTTCAGTGCCAGTTTTGAGTCCAAATTGGCTGGAAAAAATTACAACCTTGTAGGTGAAAAAAAAAAAATAAATAAATAAAAAAAACTGATTTTTTATACTTTGCACAAAAATCAAAGGCAAAATTTAATGTCAGTAAAAAATAGCATGCAATCAATTTAGAGAGTTGAAATCTAATGCAAAAGATTATTAGAATTATAAAAAAAAATTATATTATAAATAAAAATGATCGTATATTATTATTATGATGATCCATGGAAGAGGTTCCTTCCTTGCAAGATTGAGAAGGTAAAAAACCATTCAAATTGTTAATCCCCGACCCATTTGGGGATGTGCCTCAGTTGTACCCAATTGTTATTATTAATACTGAGGTGGGCTAACTTTAAACTTGAACTGCTCCAACTGAACGGTGAAAATTCCCAGTTATGAAACACCTGATCGAAGATGGGTTATACTGCTAGTGTTATATACTGTACCTATGAATATCAATGGGCATAGCCCAATCCTCATAAATACATTGGGCACTATTGTAAGTGGGGGTAATATGCTGTCTCAGTAGTCCACCACTAGCAGTGGTTTACCTACTTCACGCCGCTGGCGAGTATTATATTTTATTTATGTTATAAAGATTACCATTTCATTTGAAACCTCCGTTTTGGTTATTTCTCATTAAGTAACCCTTTCTAGGTTACAACAAAATAAAAGATAAGTAATAAACATCACAACTGTAGTTGGTTCACATTTTTATAATCTTATAAATAAACATTGCTGAGGGAGTCAAAAGTGTATACAGTAATAGCAATGTCAAGAGAATAACTGTCCTTTTGGTACACTATTTTTGGTGGATGCAAAGGTTAAACATTTTTAAATATCAATTATTAACAAACATATTTTTCTTTTGGTATGTAGAAATAAAAAATATCTAAACTTGCCCTAAAATGGGGGAACACTATAATACTTAACATCAATACAGATCTGATCACTCATTTTATATCTATATAATACCTGCTTATTTGTTTATCAAATATTGATTATCTGCAAATACATTTTTTATTAGAATGTAGAAATCAGGAGTATCTAAACTTGCCCCAAAATGGGGGATTGCTATAATACTTAACATCAATACAGAACTGATCACTCATTTTATGTCCATATAATACCACCTTATTTTTTTTATCAAATATTGATTACCAACATGTTTCTTTAAGTTCAAATCATCCTCTTCAGAATATATACATGGGTAAAATCTACTAGGCTCTATAATGTTGGTTAGTACAGAACTAGTTCCACACTTTCTGTCCACACATACTTTCTTTATTAAACTATATTTAAGCATCATCACGATCCCATAACCCATTAGGGTTGTAGGGGCAGCACATGTATGCAGCAATAGTAACAGTGGTGTGTCCTTGGCAAAATAACCTGACAGAGCTCAACCCTCTCCAGGCTGGTTTTGAATTCAGAGTTTTTCCTTCTCCTAGACTGGTTGTAACCCAAGGCTATAAAACCCAGTCTGTCTTGCTATTTAACCATAACTGAGGGAAGAAGAAATGGATACCTTTCCCAAGGGTATTAGCATGTAAGTGAATGTAATGAACTCAATTGGAATTTGAACTTGGCTCTCCAATTCCTCAATCTGTGCCACTAATTATTAGTCTATTGTGCCTCCTTTTTAAGTATACAAATATACAAAAAAATTTTACTTAAAGAAATCTTAACATTTTAAAGGATGTGTGTGTCGGGGGAGGTATGAGAAAATGGCAGTTCCTACAAAAGTGCTTTTTTGGAAATGGAACCAATCTAAGCCAATCAACATTGAATGGAACATGCTCTACATCGTGTCATTAACTGATTGGTTGATTGTCAACAGTCATTGTCCCAAGGTTGCCCAGTAGAACTGACCTCAATTTAATAATGAAAGAAAGAAAAAAAATGAGAAATGAGAAACAAAAAACAAAACAAAAGAGATCAGATTTCAGTTGTTTAGATTTCATCTAGCATTTTTTTGCGTGAGAAGAGATCTTTCAAAAAAGTCTGCTAAGTGCAAGATAATAGAACACAATGTGCCATATTTGATGGCATATAAAATTCTAAATTTTTCTTAAGCAAAATCTTGTTTCTTAATACTTTACTTAGCTTTTGGAAGGCATCATTCACTATCCCAATTAGCCTTCAGATTTCACAGTTGTACATTCAGTCCTTCCCAGATATTTAAATTGCAGAGTTGCTGGGAAAACGCATGAGGTTGTAAGAGGATTGATTCATTCATTCATTTTATACAGTTTATCAACCCTTTGAAGGTTATTTCAAGCCAGAAAATATTTTAGATAGTAAAAAGTTTTTTTGTCCTTTTTTTTTTTTTTTTTTTTTTTTTTTAAGATAATAATGACTTAGTGATACAAGTCTTACAAATTAACCTATAAATAGGAAGAGAAGCAGTGGATTCACACCTTCCCCATGTGCTTATGTGAATATAATGAACCCAACTGGAATTGAAACTCAGCACCACATTTAACAATTTTGAGCCATTATCCTTTACACCACCTCCAAGTTCACAGCATTCCCAAGTGGTCACCCATATAGGTACTAACCAGGCTCATTGTTGCTTAACTTTGATGATCATATGAGAACCAGTGTTTCAACGAAGTTGCAAGAGGAGTAATTTCAAAAGGACAAAGGCTTACTTGTTCTAAGTAAGCTTCTTTTTTCTTTTTTTTAAATGAACATGAAATGATGGATACTTTCAGAAAAAAACTTTGTAAATAAGTTAGTTTTCCAATTAATCAATAACTGTTAATTGAACAAGTGAAAAGATTACACTAGTTAACAACAGAAATTTCTGAAATAGTATTGAGACACCAAACATCATTTTTAGCTAATTTGAGGGTGCTGAATCTGAAAATAACTTTACTTTTTTTTGGTTAGCTACCATTTTTACTGCACAGAAATTCTTCATTTCTGGAAAAAAAGCATTTTTTCTCATTTGTTTTCTGTATATATGATATTGACTGATGGCAATTGTGGACATGAAAGTGAGACTAACCTTAGCTTTCGACATAAGAGGGTTCGTTTGTGTCTGGCATGCAGGGCAGTAATTGATCCGAAGGAAGAAACACCGCCATTAGGGTGAGTCGGTCTTATGGGAAACGCGATCTCGTAGCTGCGAAGATTGGCGAGAGGTGAACTTGGCCGTATGCAAATTGGTTGGTGTTCGCTGGCATAAAGGTGACGGCGGGAGACCACTCGAGAGATCGTGTGTAGCGAACTATGAGGCAGTGTTGTTGTTGAGTGCGAAGATCACTGGAGTTTTGAGGCGATTGTCTTTTTTGGATAACTATGTCGTGTGTTTCGAACTGAGGTGTTGTTGTCTTCACCGGAAACTGTGTCCTTCTTACCGAGAACTGAGACTGGTTGTATTTTACATAGAGTAATTCCATTGAACTGTTCAGCACTGAATGTGTTGAAGCTAAATTATTTTGAGCAACCTGTCTTGAAGCTGAGGAGTTTCTTTCTTCCGGACGTAGGCGGCGCCGGGTCAACCCGTTCCATTCCTATTGTTTGTTCCTGATTTTACGTACAGCAATATTTCTCAAAATAAAATCATAGAAATCTCACAATTCATATTTAAACCAACAAATATTGTCTGTTTATTGAGAAATACTATTTTTGTAATAACAATCAGATCCTAAGTCTTTAAAAATAAAACTATTGAATATACCAAGACCATCTAGTATTTTCATCAACTCATTTAATAAACTAACAACAGAAATAAAACCTTTGTGAACATAAGAACTATGATAAAAATTTTCTCTTTCTTGATTGTCATGTTCAATGTTATTTAAGTCCCTTTTGATACTCCAACAATATCATGTACAATGGAATAGGTGCATTCAGTAGGAATGTTGGAGTTTCTTTCCAACTGCGCAATCAAAATGCTCTCAATGTGTTTGGTTTCCTTCCGTAGTTATGGGATAAATTTATGAATATCAAACAGAAGATTTTAGGGTTTCATTTTTTTGATGTCTTCTTCAGGTTTACTGAAGTGTATTACTAATAATGTTTATTAGTTAATTTGAAGTTTGGTGATAAATTGGAAAACTTTGGTACTTCAATTTTAAAATTTTTGACTCAAAAACACTTTTTTCTTATAAAAAGTTTATTTCAGGTGGCTGACATAAATTGCTTGGCCAACCTGAAAATTGATGGCTTTCTGCAACCATTATTAACTAAATTTTGCTATTAGCCAAGATTGTAAATTGATCTTTTCTCCCAAAATAAACAATTTCAATACAGCAAAAATGGTAGCTAACCATGAAAAACTAAAGTCATTTTCGGAAACAGCACCACAAATTAGCTAAAGAATATGATTTGTTTCTTGGCACCAAAAATCGTGTTGACCAGTGTTATCAAAGAAACAAAACCAGAAACATTTAGAGTAACATTGTTTGCCTGTGCCTTTTTTATAAATGTATGTATATATATATATATATATATATATATATATATAGATATAGATAATATTAGTGGTCAATATATATATATATATATATATATATATATATATATATATATATATATAGATAGATAGATAGATAATATTAGTGGTCAATATATATATATATATATATATATATATATATAGATAGAGAGAGATAATATTAGTGATCAATATATATATATATATATATATATATATATATATATAGATAATATTAGTGGTCTATATATATATATATAATATTAGTGGTCTATATATATATATATATACATAGAGAGAGAGATAATATTAGTGATCAATATATATATATATATATATATATATATATATATATATATATATATATATATAGATATAGATAATATTAGTGGTCAATATATATATATATATATATATATATATATATATATAGATAATATTAGTGGTCAATATATATATATATATATATATATATATACACACACACACACAGACATAAATTCCCAAAAGGATAGAATCCAGGTAGAGCTCAATATCCAGGACAGAGTAAGAATATAATATAAAAGACTCAAACACTAATATTCCATGGTTACAATTTATTACATTGGAATTGGACCTACAAATTCCATTTTGTAGGTTTGATGAATTGGATTGTGATTACAATTCCAATGTAATAAATTATAACAATGGAATATTAGTGTTTGAGCCTTTTATATTATATATATATATATATATATATATATATATATATATATAAAGAATTAATGGATTCATATTTAACTTGATTTTTATTTTTTATATTATTTTTGCTGCTGTAGTGCATATTCTCTTTATTAAGATTTCTTGAGTGCAAAGGCTGACAGACATAACACAAAACTGTTTAAAAGGAAAACAGGACGTCTATTTCTAACACAGGTAACCACTAAAATAACGTTTGAGCTAATACCCACAGACACACACACACACACATCTATTGTGTTCCATAAACATAAAAAATATGCAAAGAATGTCTTTGTCATAAATTTATATACCATACTTTCTTGCACATAATATGAGAAATTCTGAATGAATATTAAAGGCAAAAAAAAGAGGGTTATGTACTTGTGTATTCAACTATGCATTTTCAGACATTTTTACTCAGCTTAAAAATCTCTTATTTCAAATAAAATAAACTCTATGGTACTTAAACTTTATTAATTTAAGCATAGTGCTAGTTATCTTGTATTGAAACAAAAATAGATTGGTGGCAAGTTCTCATCATTTTAAAGTCGAAATGGCTAGATGTAACCGTAAGTTCTATATTAATATTTTATTCTCTTGCCATTCTCAACTGTAGAACTGTCTTCCAGTTTCTTGTCAAGTTTTTAGTCAAGTTTGATCTTCAAAAATTTAAATGTAATGTCAAACATATCTTCTGTCTTAATTCTTGTTCTTTCATTGTTCTCTCTCCTTAATAATTTTTTCCTCATATTCTGTCATACTCAGTAACTATTTGTGTCTTTGTGGCTTCATTGCCTTGCTTGGGGTGAAATAATTTAAAAAAAAGAAAAAAAAAAAAAAGAAAAAAAAAAGAAAAAGGAAGTAATGAAAAAATTACCTTCATTGTTAAGAAATGAAGCTCTAAAACTTTCCATTGCCATTTTTGGAGTCACCACTGTTTTATTTCTGCGTCGTACAGTTCCTGTGTCAGTTCCATCAGAATTCAGAGCCTGAAAGACAAACAGTAACAATTAAGACAAAATGCTTCCTTTAAAAAAATTAAAAAAAATATTAACTTATCAACTCTTTTAAAAGTTTTTTTTTTTAAAGATTAAATTTCAAGTTTTACAAACAAATACAAAATAGCTGTTAGATAATGGAAAAAAAAACAAAAAAACAAAAAAAAAATTGACTGAACTTGAGAAACAGCTACTTCTCCTGACAATTATTTTCATTACTTTTTTTTGGAGGGGGGTATAAAGATTTGGTTTATCTACATTAGGATGGACAATAGTACAAAAGTTCTGAGTCATCTTGTATTGAAACAGAAATTAGATAAAAGAGAGAAAGCTCAATGAAATGAGACACAATTCTAAAAATACAACAGAGACAGAGAAACAAAGAATTTATTGGTAATATTTGGAACAGATGTTGAGCCATATCAAAAAAGGATTCTTTTACTGACTTTCTCTCTCTCTCTCTTTGAAAGTGTCAGTGTTAATGGTGCCATTGTGCTGAACAGACAATTTCAAAGAAACTTAGCTCAGCAAAAATGTATAAATAAAAGCCCATCATCCCATTTAACAAAATGTCTCTTGCCGCACCAGTGTTCAATTTTTTTTTTTTAATTCAATAGAAATTCATAAATGAAACTGTTTTCATAAATTTGTCAGCTGAACAAAAATGGTGGGTGTCTTTTTTTTTCTCTCCTATCTTTAGAAAAAAGCAAAGGTAGATTTCGACAGTTTCACTTTGGTGCCTAGTAACAAACTACAAGTGGTGAGACCCAGAAACTACCAGTTAGGTACAGTGGATTGTCAAAGCTGCCGATACCTCCCCGAAATTGTCAGATGAAATCAAAATATCAAAAATCTCTTTCATAACAGATATTTACCAAAAATGTACAACTGCTAAGATTTTCATTTTTATGCAAGAATTGAATGTGCAGGTAGTTTAATGGTAAACAACTGAAAAAGAGATATCAGCAGGTTTGTTGCATTCACTTTCACACAAATAACCAGTTTAAGAGGACAAGTCTGAATTCAAAACTTGTTAAGTGTGCAGCTGGTAATTATATCCAATAAAAAAAACCTACTTGCTACTGAAACCACAGCAGCAACACCTACTGAGTGGGGCTGTGACTCTGTGATACATGGGATGTTTAAGAAAATCAGAGAGAGATATAAAAAATTTATTTGTTGTGAGAGAGAGGGGAAAAAAGTATGAGAGTAAGAGCAGGAATAAAAGGTAGAATGTGAAGTGAGAGTGTTAGAGTGGTATAATAATGGAGTAAGTGAGAGTGTAAGAGAGAAAGCAAGAGTAACAAAGTGAGGGAGCGAAAGTGACAGGACAAAAGTGAGCAAGTCAGTCTGAAAGTAGGAGAGTGGGAATTGTATAAATTTAAATAGGGGGTGGGGGGTAGGAGAATCAAACATAAAAAAACATAATTTTAGACGGTTATCTTAGCTTCACCACTACCAAATCACCACCCTTACTGCCAATTGACCCAAAGAAAAATATATTCCATATGCACATTTGACTGTTTTTATTATTGTAATTGACCTGAAAATGTAAGTATTGCCTTTTATGTATCATAAATTCAAATAAAAATAATAATGACCCCAAGAGGTAACTGTTTTAAAAAAAAAAAAAAAAAATATCAAGTATTTGGTATGACTTATTTGTACTTAGTGAGTAGGTTGTTTAGTTGATTTAATGCAATTCTATACCATTCCCCTTAAATGGTAACTAAGCATTTTAGTTACCTCTCTGCCAATAGGAGATGCTTTATTGAAAGCAACAAAAGAAACCTATTTTTTTTTAATAAACTAAAGTGAATTCACTTGATGTCTTCAGATGAGTGCTTACACATGTAGGTGTATAATATATACAAAGTATAGAATACAGTAATAGTAATATTAGCTGTTTCCTTATAAGGAATCATTCTGTATTCATTAACCAAGCAGCCAGTGTTACTAGAGTTGTGCTTTTCTTCACTTCTGGGCTACCAGGCTGGGATCAATATGTAGTATCTGTTCTCCTTCCCTCTTAACAGTAATGGTAATATTATCTGTTTCCTTATATGGAAACATTCGGCATGGATTGACCGAGCAGCCAGTGTTGCTTTAGTCATGCTTTTCTTCACTCCTTGGCCATAGGACTGCAATCATAGTGCAGTATATGTTCCACTCATATATAATTGTAAGGTTAATATCAGTCATTTTCTTGTATGGAAATATTTGACATTCAATGAATGAGCTTTTCTTCACTCCTTGGCATCAAAGTGTAGTATCTGTTCTCATCGCTGATAGTAAGAGTAATATTAGCCATTTCCCTTTAAGGAAACATCCAGCATTCATTGATCGAGTAGCCAGTGTTATTGTCAGATAAAATTTCCAAAATCTTTCCCTTAAAACAATTTTTCAGGAAATAGGTTTCTCAATTTCACTGTTATTGCTCTTTTCACTACTGATGGGAACTTCCTTCCTAACCTTTTGTTTGAAGTAGTGTGGAATATCAACATCTTGATTAAGTCATTAATTTCTCTTTGAGTGACATGTGATAGACATTTTAGCTGTTGCTGTTGTTGAACATTTTTGAGTGATATGATTTCTGTTATTTGGTGCAGTTCTTTGTGATTCTGTAGCACACTTCCACAAGGTTTGAAGAAGGATGGTCCCTGCTAAGACCTACAGGTTTCATTCACTTGCAGACATTTTTAACCATTGATCTGAGAAAGCAGTTGTGTACAACCAACTGTTTAGATCTATCTGAACGAGACTGATGTCATGAATGACATCCATATGAAAGTCTTGATCTGTCAAGGCTATTTAAGAACATGAATCAATAGAATACAGAATATAGAATCAACAATGCATCAGATGGTCAGATATACGAGATAGACTGCCCGAAGTGCCATAAGAAATACACAGGTGAGACATCCAGAAATCTAAAAACCTGCACTTATAAAACAGTTTTCCTTTGGGATGATCCATTAAATTATTTACTATCCCATAGAAACAAAACAGGCCATAATTTTAATTTTGAAAATGCTACATTATCAAACAATATGGATCTTGAAAAAGATATCAGAATAATACAGATCTTATACTGGGTGCAAACCACCTGCATATGAATAAAAAGAATGAGTAGCTACAACAAAATAGAATAAAAATATAAATATGCAGAAATACTGAATTCAATCAAGTATGAAAATGTAAATAACTTAGAAATCTGATGCCAAAATCTGAAGACATGTTGGAATAGCAAAAGATGCTAAATACAGTATCAAGAAACGGGAAAAGTTCTTTAGAAACAAAGAAAAGCAGTGAATGTTGGACAATCTCCTCACAGTTGAAGAAGAGACTTGAAGCAGTGGAAATACAGAAGGATGCTGAGAATCTCATCGGCTGAACATGTGAGTAATGAGGAAGTTTTACAGAAAATGGAAACAAAAAGGATGTTTATAGAATTACAAAGAGATAGCTGAAATTTCTTGGGTACATAATGACGAAAGAAGGCTTGGATAATTTGATACTCACTGAAGTTGAAAGAGACAGAAGAAAGCAGTAACCTACCCTAACAAGCATGGATGGCAGAAAAGGGATTGGGAAGGAAAGTAAAAAGACAAACATTATTAAGAGCTATAAAAGATGGAAGTTATGGAGAGCTAGGATTATCCATATCCACATAGAAGATTAATAAGCTTTTATAGAGAAAATACCTAAATGGAATATCAATCAATAATCAACATAAAATAAAACTCACTTCTTTTTATCACCAATATTTTGAGTGTAATATATTTTTTATGGTCATTTCACCCCAAGCAAGGCAATAAAGTTGCTAATATGCAAGGGATTACTGAGTGTGAGAGAATATGAGAAAAAGAAAAGCATTATTATTAAATTATGATGTTAGGTCATCTGTTCAGATATCGAGCAGTTGCTCAGGTCAAAAATTTTTAAGTATTTTGAATATCCCACTACAAAGTGATACTGTAAACAATTTGAAAAATCCTGAAAATTTTAAAATTAAAATTCATGGGTGAAAATGGTCATTTAAAGGTATCTTACTTCTAATTGTAAAGAAAATTTTCTCTGTTTAATGAAAATAAACATTGAGTGCTCTTTGTGAGTCTGTCTTAACATATTTCAAATTCTATATTGTGTTAATAGGACTCACCTGGATTATACCAACAGATTATATATATATATATATATATATATATTGTGTATTTGGCAGCAATCCCTCTTTAATACATGTTTTATCGCACAAGATTGATAGCATAATTTTTAGTTTTTTATTATGTCTTTCTAAGATGCAATCAAGTGTTTCCTTTTCTTATAATTTTCTTATTCTGCTGTATAAGTTCA
This sequence comes from Acanthosepion lycidas, assembly GCA_963932145.1. Classification (NCBI taxonomy): domain Eukaryota; kingdom Metazoa; phylum Mollusca; class Cephalopoda; order Sepiida; family Sepiidae; genus Acanthosepion; species Acanthosepion lycidas. The sequence continues at coordinate 36,147,682 of OZ010613.1, forward strand.
ATACTTATTATATCTGATTCAATAATTATTTCTCTTGTCAAATATTGAGCACTTTATTAAACTTGATATATGTGAAATCATATAATTTTACATATATCAATAACTATTATATATATCAAAATTACTATAAAAAAACATAAAATGAGAAAAATGGCAATTAATTGCTGAAACTTTCTGAATTGTGGATTGAACAATTACGAAAAGATCATCTCTGAAAGTCTAGAATTGAGGTGTTGCATGTAACATCAATGAGCTTGGTGACAAATTTTATTTGTATTAATCCTATATATATCATTATGCAACAAAATCCAAAATTACCTCATATAGAGGACAGATCTATTCCAATTGCTG
>OZ010613.1:36153032-36185532 GCA_963932145.1 Acanthosepion lycidas
AGTCATGGCACATAGAAGAAGCAGAAAAAGAATGGGATTGTGTAAATTGTTGGCAGAACAGGGTTCAGGAGAGATAAGAAAAAGACAAAATTTATTAAAAGCTACAAAAGGAAAGGAAATTGTAGAGAGCCATGGTCACTGATGCTCTGAGGGAAAACAGCACATAAAGAAGAAGAAAAAATTTTGAATGAGTCGTTAACAGACAACATTTCACCCCAAGCAAGGCAGTAAACCACTAATGAACAGAAAGAAATAAAAAGGAAGAGAAAGCAAGTGAGAGTTAGCAATAGATGCCTAGATAGATAGATAGATAGATAGGAACTAACTGAGAAAGAGAAACAGATATGAACTGACCGAGGAAAATGGATAAATAGATATAAAAAGACTGTGATAGATAGATAGATAGATAGATAGATAGATAGATAGATAGATAGATATGAACTGAGTGCAATAGATAGTCAGGTAGGTATGAACAGAATGAAATAAAAAGCAAGTGAAAGAGAGCGAGAGTTAGCAATAGATGCCTAGATAGATAGATATGGACAGTGTGGGATAGATAGAGAGATATGGACAGTGTGGGATAGATAGGAAATGTTAGAGAATATTAGAAAAATTGCTATTAAGGAGAGGACAATAAAAGAACAAGAATTAAGAAGACAGAAGGTAACGACTGATGCGTTATGTTTTTCTGCTTATCTAAGACAAAGTTGGAAAAGCAGAAGAGAACTTAAGAAAATGATAAACACGATGAAAGACAGGTATTTGTAAATTATTTTTTTTTTATAAAAACTTGAAAAATGATTTTTGGTTATGAGTAATTGGAATATGCTAATTATATGGAAATTGAATGCCTAGAATCCCTTCCTTAAAGTCTAACAAAAGTTACTCTGACCATGAAAATTAATTAATGAGAACATTTCCATGTAAAATTAATCACAGTGATTTAACTGAAATGTTTAAATGAAAATGAAGATGTGATTTTTGCAAAAAAAAAAAAAAAATTACAATAAAATTTAATTAATTTGTTTTTGTATTTATTTATTTTGAAAATTTTAATATTTCAGCTTTTTTTTTTTTTTTTTTTATTTCCTAAAGATTTTAATTTTAACAATTATAAATGATAAACTTAAAAAAAATAATTTTGATTTCAGGACAATTTAAAAAAAAGTTTTTCCGGACAATTAAAGTTAGTTTCGGAACAGTTCCAGAATGAATGTGAACAAAATAAGTCTGGAGTCCTGGCACACAAGATTCCACGGTGGTACTCAGAATTCTTTATTGAATTACCGTATATTTCCACATAGAAGGCGACCGATACATACGAGCATGCGCGGGAACGTCCTCGAACTGCGTGTGTGTGTTGTTGCCGGGCACACCATGGAGTACCATAATGGACTCGACCGAGGACTATAAGAAGAAGATACGCGAGTCGCTTGGCGCCTTTTCTTGGGCGACAAAAGCCGTTGCAGTCAGTCATCCGTCGGCAGCAGTTGTGGGTGCCGTTTTGCTCGTTTCCTGTCGTAAAGTTGTGTCGCAAGAAGGCGTTCGTTTTTGGTTCACAAGAAGGCATTCGTTTTTGGTTCACAAGAAGACGTTCGTCTTTTGTGTCACAAGAAGACGTTCGTCTTTTGTGTCACAAGAAGACGTTCGTCTTTTGTGTCACAAGAAGACGTTCGTCTTTTGTGTCACAAGAAGACGTTCGTCTTTTGTGTCACAAGAAGACGTTCGTCTTTTGTGTCACAAGAAGTTGTTTTTTCTTTTTTTTTTTTTTTTTTCGTTTTCTCGCACAAGATGAGACCTAAAATCTGATTTTATCTGATACCCATAGTATAAAATGATGATGAGCTCTTTGCATCAGATGGTGATGATCAGAGTACTTTGGAAGAGTTTTATGTGGATGTCTTATGTTTTGTTTTTTTTTTATTCTGTAATGAGAAATAAAGATTTGATGGCATCTTAAATGTTTTCTTGCTTAGCATTGCAGAAATACTGTATAACGTATCTTATTGAAAAATAAAGTTTGCATGTTATACTAAATGTTGCTATTTAACAATGATAATGAAAATTAAAAATTATGGATGCACCCATAGCTCTACAAATTAAGAATGAAAGATTTGTTTATATTACTTGTATTTTATTCCCAGTCCCCCACAGACACTGAATTGTATATATGGGGACTAGTTAGTATTTTCATAGAGACAATGAGGTATTATGGTGTTTGTAGTAAGAAAGGTATGTATGAATGTGTTGTTTTGGTGTAAGGAATATTGTTCGTACGATTGGGTCAGTGTTTGCGGCTAGCTAAGTTAAAATTAAGACAGAAGAAGACCGTCCTTTCCCCAATCCCCCATTTCGGCCTTGTGCCACATTTCTGTATATTTTACAGAATAAATATCATTACTTGTGTATGTCATTCAGTGGAACTTTTGCAAATTGTTTCTGTTTCTTGAATATTACATTTCTAATGTGAAATCAAAAAGTAAAAGTAGTTTTATTACATTTATAACTGTAGTACAACATTAATTGAATTGTTTCAACTAGAAATATTTACATTGGTAGTTATCATAAAGACTAAAGAGGCAGTTGCTAGCCTACTGCAGTCCATGACACAAGCATACTAGCCTACTTACCAGTGACGATATAACAAGGGTTTTAAGGCTAGCTTTTTGCAACTGTTGTATTAGATGACTATTTTTTTTTTGGAGGGGGTGATTTTTAAGATTTAAATGTTACCTTATTCACGGAAATATACAGTAATCTTTGAATTATTTCTTATTTATTTCCTATTATATACATTTTGAATTATAAATTTAAATTGGCTAACAAAATTTAAGATGTCACAAAAAGTGTTATTTTTAAAATGTGTAAATAATATAAAAAGAATAAGCTCTTTTTTTCTTTTTTTTTATCAAATCACCCCATACAAGGTGATAATGCCACTAATATAATGCAAGGGGCTCCTGGCAGTGAAAGAGAATGAAAAAAACTTTAGAAGGAATTGGAAACCCAATCCTAAACAGGAAACAAAGCATAACCCTCTACTCCTGTTTAACAGACTGGGGAGGAGTATGAACCAAATGATAGTTGATTAATTTCTTCCAAGTTAAAGAACTTGTACATATCACTCAGATTTAGATATTACCTGAAGTTATTCCTGGAAGCGGATACATGTCGAAATTTTGCTTACTTTTTCCTGGTTTCATTTTCAAAGATTCTCACAAATGAACCTGTCATGGGTCCTTACTTATAACTACAGAATGAACTCTTCCTAACACTATGTATACTACGCCTCTTAAGAGAGAGGGACGAATCGTGTCGAGCTGATAGTAGTTCACTCCAAAGCAGACTGACAGTCATACTAATAACCTTCCACATCTTGTATTATTATTTTGTGTAATATACCTTCGTTATTTCTACTTTTGTGTTCGTGTTGTTCTTCCTTGGTCCTAGCCTGGACCATAACAGAACCAATCTGTGGTTTGGTAAGAAAGATGAGGATATCAGTCCAAATTTTCTTGTGCCATTTCTTAAAACTGGTGCATAACTCAAAAACCAATGTCAGTATTTCAGAGAAATTGTAAGATTAAAGATTTTTGTTCTGTGTCAATGTCACATACATAAGTGGATTTAATGTTTTGGTCACTTAATTTGGAATTATGAGAAAAAAAAATAGTACTTTCCAAACTGGTGTGTTATGTGTGATATTTGAATTAATTACATGTTCTTTTATTATTAGCTAAATGTTTTATTTGGTGTTATATATATATATATATATATATATGGCTTGGCTCACAAAATTTATTATGTCACAAAAAATTTAATTTTTAAAAAGTGTCTTACCAATGCAAACAGTTTAGAAAGTCATGTTTGACACAAGATCAAAGTATTGCATTATATGCCTCAGATCAATAATTCATTTCCCGACCTGAAGGTCGAGATAAGAGAAGAGTATTTGTTCCAATTCTTCTCTTTAGTGTTATTGCTTTTGAGCAGTTCATGGAAAAGCAATGAAGGAACCTTTGTTCCAGGGGTTTCAACTCTGCAACAGAATACTATAACAAAATTCTCTATCTTTACAAGTGTTATAACATACCTACAAACGATAATGGGCATGTCCCCATTCACATAAATCCAGTAGTAAATACTGTATGTTGGTCTGCAGTTGGCGATTCATTGTGGAATTCATTTGACTACTACATCTACACACCACTGGCAAATCTTATGTGTGTTGTTCTTGTCCTAAGTATTATCATGCATTAACAACCTTTATTTGATTATTCTATTCAGCAACCTTCCCTAGGTTACAACAAGTTCAAAAATAAAGTATTGCTGTCATATCTGGGCTGGCACTACCCAATCTTCACTTGCCTGTCTTTAAAGAGTTCAAAAGCATCTATATGGACTCGTGGTTGATTAATTATTTTTCATTCTGCAATCGCTTTCCCAGAGATGAAATGTTAAGAGCCTCTTGCTATTCTGTCACTACTTCCATGACATGGGTACTAATGAGTTATTTGATGAGGGATTAGTCCCATCACCCCTGACCTTTACAACTGCAACCAACTATGTCACAGACACAATGGTGAATCATCCTCATTCCCTTTGTATTCCATTAGAAAGGAGCTTCTTCCCAAGAACTGCTACTTTGTGGAACAAACTCTCATCAAGATGTTTTCCCAATCACTACAATCTTTTCAGGTCTAGGAATAATCATTATCTTTCCTGCCCAACTCCATGAACTTCACTTCCTGCCTTTTCTTACGCTCATACAACACCACACAGTAACCCTCTGCCTTAAGTGGCTCATGGGTTTTGTATTGGGTGTATATTAGTATAAAACAAAATTTGTTAATTGCCATCAAATATGGATTAAACCAAACAGAATGATCGAATAAGGAACACAGGAAACATTTATAAATTTAACATGTTTTGTTATTCATTTCCAAATATTTCTGATGAAGTTTAAATAAAAGTGAAACATGTCATATTTATAAATATTTTCAATTTGTTCCTTATTCTATCAACTTGTAAATGATAAGATAAACTTTCAGTCAAAATTTCACATATGCTGTAGTTTAAATCTTATCTAGTGGTCATGTTTTCAACAGCAATGCCAGTTATAAAAAGTATGAGTTACTGTATATACTCAAGGGTAGATCACACTTTTTTTTCATCAAAATTTCAATAAAAAAATCCAAGGTGTGATCTATCAACTTGATATCACAGAAAATCTGAAGTACACTGTGGTATATGAGTACCCTAGGTGAGTACCCTAGGAGAGTACCCAAGGTTCGAGCACAAACAAGAGGAAAGGAGAAAATGAATTTTTACTGACATTTTGATTTTACGTAATCGCCTATTCCAATAGTACTATGTCAAACATCAAACGAAAGCACACAATCATATTTACTATTTATTATCTAATTTACAGTTACCATTTTTAAGTGATTTTTGGCATCCTGGGTATGACGATAAACTGCATCCGCATCCTGAGAGTAGGACGATAAATTACGCCCAGTGGCAAGGCCTCTGATCAGGAGCTTTTGACAAGTGTGGAACCACCTCTTAATTGCTGGTGTTCCCAAGTCCAACCTGACCCGGGGTGGTAGCACCTGTTAGGGTCCCAGCTATGGGCAAATAGTTGACCCCACAACCTGACTCAAAACACTATGAAAGTGTAAAAATAGATTTTAATACCAAAAATACTTTAAAAAAAAAAATTAGTATCAGTAATAAATATTTGAAAAAAGAAAATATTACCAGAAATAAAAATCTTGTCAGCATTAAATAACCCATTGAGGTTGATATGCCATAAAACAAAACAAACTATACATTTTTTTAAAAAAATATTACCAGCTATACATTTTTGAAAAACAAAAGGAAATTATGTCAACATTAAATAACCCATTGTGGTTGCTATGCTGTAAAATAAAACAAACCAAACTTCAGTCATTTTTGGACTGAAGCAATTCATGGTATTCAAATTTTCGTCAAAACAGAGCAGCACTGCACTCGATAGGTATATACAAATGAAAAGAATGTTTGACAGTGATGATGATAAAGAAGAATCTTGGGGTTTCAATCCTGATGAAGTTTAATAATTATATCTAAATGAACAATTTTCCTATGTTTTAATATATGTAATCAAAGTTTAGGAATAAAGGTGAATATTTGAAAATATTTAACAAATGTTAGTTATATTTACATTAAAAAAAGGCCATGTAACTCCCCAGTTTATAGTGTGACCTATCTGCAAATCAACTGCAAATACCCAATTTGACAACCCCAAACTAAGGGTGTGTCCTATCCGTGAGTATATACTTTAATTATTTTTTTGCAGCACTAGACTGACCGTCTAATTGAATGGGAAATAGCATAATGTTATCTGTATTAAAAGAAGAATAAAACCATGAGTTATTAAGGAGTTGAAATGTGTATATCTGTATAAATAAATGCAAATGTCAGTGTGTCACACTTTTTAAACTTTACTCCTAGAGGCTGTGGCCCAACATATCATACCATTTTGGAATCAGGCTAACTCCGTGAACAAATTAAAAACATTCTGGGATGGATCCGGACCTACAGTCCCGAAAGTTGAATTCCCAAGTTTTCATAATTGCGATTGTTTTAGACAATTTTTTATGTGATTTTTGTGACAAATTTTTTTGTATGATAACAATTTTCATAATTTGGAAATAAATTTAAAAATAATTAAAATTAACTGCAAAATCCAGCAAAAGTCAACCATGAAATAAAAATAATTGTCTGTGTGGACAGTAAAGACCTACGTACATCAAACTGTTTTTAAATTGAGTGGTGGCAGAAAAATTATCATGGAATTTTTAAAAGGTAAGCTTAAATATTAATGTTATACTTAAATGCAGTAATTAATTTCAAGTCCTTCTGTAGTTTGTTGTTGCCTATCGCATATAGTAGCAGTAAACCTTTCAAAAAGAAAAAAATTGCAACCAAAAGAGCCAAGGCTGCAGCAAGGAAAAGAAAGTCCTGTGCAAGTGAAAACCAAGATCAAATGGCAGCCAGGAGAGCTTTCAATGCTGGGACTATGCATAGACTTAGGGATTGTCAAACTCCTGAACAAGCTGAAAACCCAATCAAGAGCACTCTGCGGCTTTTATGCTAGTGATATGTTACTTATGATTTTTTTAAAATTGAAAAAAAAAAATTCTTATTGTCAATTCACAATGTTTATAACATTTTTTAGTCAATGGTATAATGTAGTGATCCCTGACAGAATTTTCGTTGCACACCAATAAAATTTTGTGAATATATAAAAGCAAAAAAACCATTTGAGCTTTCGATCAATATAACCACTGAATAAAGCCTAAAATGTGAGCCCTCTTTTTTTTTTTCTTTTTTTTGCATCAAAACAAAACAAGATTTAGTTTGGTCTGGTTTTGTCTGTTTTACAGCATATCAACCTCAATGGGTTATTTAATGCTGATAAAATTTTTATTGCTGGTAATATTTTTTTCAAAAAGTATTTCTGGTAATATTTTTTCCAAAAGTATATTGCTGGTAATATTCTTTTTTGAACCTGGGAACACCAGCAATTAAGAGGTGGTTCTACGCTCCTCAAAACCTCCTGATCAGAGGCCTTGCTATTGGATGTTGTTTATTGTCTTACCCAGGACACACAAAAACAAGGTCACATTGCAGTCAACAAACAGTACAAATGCTAATAAGCCTATAATCCAGTCACTGTATACCCTAGGTACAGTTCTGATTTGGCACCAGCAGGCTCCTAGACGTTACTCAAATTAAAAGATGCACTGAAAGGTCAACACTTTTTACTTGTTGTTGAACACAACTGGATAAAAAAATGCTTTCTTCATGGTCGCAATGAAAGAATAGATAGAATATTAAAAAAATATCTATCATTAATTGAGACTTAATTGAAAAATAACCCTTTTTTGAACAGCAATATATTCCATTTTGATACCAGGATCATCATTCTATCTTTATCTCAAAAGTTATTTTATAGGATTGGAGCCATTAATTATCAATCAACTCAAATCTGTTGAAAAATAAATGTGCTTCATTTTGATATCAATTTTATAACTATCTGGTTTAAAATCCGTTTTTTATAGGATTGGAGACTTTAGATAACCATCCTTGTTGCTCTAAGACAGTGACTATGTTGAAAAATAAACTTGTAATTTCAAAGGGGAATAAATTTACTTCATACCAGTTTCATTATTCTGTCTGGACTAAAACTTGTTTTATAAGACTGGGGTGCTCATTTATCAATTAATCCTTGTATATACAAAATTGGGCTTGCTTTGGCATTTAGTTGGAGATTCGTCTCCGGCTAAGCTAGTTAAACTCTCTGCCTTCAGCAAAGAGGAACCCAGACATGGCTATGTCGAAGGGCAGAGTCATCTGGGGAGGTAGACAGCTATCTGAACCCCATGTATATGGGGTCTACGGGGGAATTTTTGCCCGAGCCTACATGCTCCGTTTTACCCTGCATTAAAAAAAAGGCCTTGTGCCACATCCTGCCTCGTGGGATGGTGAGGTAAATAACTTTGTATATACAAAGTTATAAAGATGCATGATTGCATACACAGGGTGGGTACCTGGTTTAGTATAATACTAAGAAAGTTCATTTTATTTTTATTGCGATTAATCCCCATCTGATATCACATGACTTTGGTCATGCACCACATAAAACATTGTAAATAACTACATACACATAAACTAATTTTGAATCAGCCACTAATAAAGATTACAAGCAGGGTCATTTATACGGGTACACAATCACTTATCTAGAATCCTGAAATCAAAAAAGCTCCAATAACTAAACTTTTTTTTCTTTCTTGAATGTAGTTTGCTTGCAATTTGTAGGATATAAAACCCAAAATATTCACAAATTTACTGCACATTACTCCATATTCAAAATCTAAGAAGAAAGTTATACTCAGAAGGTTTTTTTTGTTTCTCAAGAACTGCTACTGTAGAGCAGATTCCCACATGGGTGCTTCCCTAAACATTACATTCTTAACCTTTTTAAGAGTAGGGTTACTTTTTATCTATCCTCTTTATCCTCATGATCCTCACTTTCCACCACCTGCTCTTTCATTTATATCACACACCTCATTCATCATAATCTTTTTAAAAGTAACCCTCTACATTACCATCTTAACCATTTCAAGTCAAAGGTCAATTGTTATCTATCCCCCTTATCCTCATATTCTTCACTTCCCACCACCACCACCTTTTTCATTCATATCACACACCTTAATCATCATAAACCTTTTAAAAAGTAACCCTCTACATTACAATCTTAACCTCAAGTCAAGGGACAATTGTTATCTGTCATCACTATCCTAATAATCTTCACCTCATTCATCATAACTGTAAACATCTACACAACATTTCTAATCTTTTCAAGACTAGGGTTCACTTTAATCTGTTCTCCTTACCCTTATAATCTTTATTTCCTACCACCTCCTCTTTCATTTATATCAAACATCTCATTTATCATTACCAAATTCACACTAACTCTACTTCGAGTTGTTCTCAAGCCTTGTATTGAGTGAACTTCAGTAAATAAGAAAATAAAAATATCGCAGAAGTTATTGAGATAGCATTTACTTCAACCATAACACTGTTGTGACTCAGTGCTTCTCAGAGCCTGACACACCTGAAAATCTCAGTTTTCATATTTTTTCCATGTTTTCTTTTAAAATTTTGAAGACTGAAAATGTTAAACTGTTATAACTCACTAGTGGTTATAATATTATGCCTTGCTAAGGCTACTCACTGACATCAATAGAATTCTCTCTGACTGACTCCAACAGACTTCTACTGATGCACTTTGCGTTCTTTATTTAAGGCGTCTTGCCTATTTCATTTGTGTTACCAGGGGGTGTCTTATTTAGTCGACAACATAAGCCAAACTGCAGATTCCTCTCCAGATAAAAATTGATATATCTATCCTCTATATCAGTAGTGTTAAAGTGTTTTATAAATGCTTGGTTAAGTAAATGTATATTTAAAGAAAAAGAAAAAAGACTGTAGTCAAAATTTATTTAAGCAAACAAAAATAATAAAGTTGTTTTGAACTACTCTAAATAAATTCATCACTTCAAGAAATGTTTCATTTTTAAGTAAAATTAACTTTATAGCAGAAGCAAACAAAATTAAGTGATTGATTTACAATATATTGGTCAAGTATGATATGCAGCAGCAGGTAGAGTAAGTTTAAGGTTCCACATTCTGCACTCAGGATTGTCCCATAGGATAACAGCCTAGTGGATTAGAGGTTGTACATACATCATAAATGAATCAATCACTTCAGATTCTATTAACTTTCTTTCCCTTTTAAAGTAAATCAGCATATTAAAATTTTAGTGTATCTCACAATATGTGTAAGAACTAGCTGCAGTATCCTAAAGCACTGTGATACCCACTTTACATAGGCACCTGGAATACCATTCTTACACAAAAATTTCCAAATTCCAAAAATAATCTAGTTGCACAGGTTACACATGAGACAATGTGTACCTGTTTCTTTTCTTTTATGCTTTTGGTAATATTACCTGAGAAAAAAAAAAGAATCAAACAACAAAACTTCATGAATTATCTGTCTAGATTTCTAAGATGAGGTATTATGTACACTATTTACATTATTCAGACTATTGTCCTCATCTTTGTTGCCATATTTATCCCAACAGACATGGCACAGTGGATAAAGGCATTGGTTAGATCCAGTAACAGGACCCAAAGATTTGTGAGTTCAATACCTGGTTAAAGCAGTGGAGAACTTGGAAAAGGGAATTAACAGGAGATAACTGATAACTGACATTCATTAGACATGGCATGTGGAACTAGAACAGTCTACTCCAGTGAGTAAAATAAAGGGTTCAGTTCAATATTCCAACCACCTGAAGAAGGTCAGAGTGTACATTGGCCAAAACATTGATTCATGAATTATGTACCTGAAGAAGTCTGAATTGGTTGGTTTTTTTTTGGTTTTTTTTGTGGCATATCAATCTCTATTGGTTATACAATACCAAAATCTAAATATTTTGAACACAATTTTAGATCTTCAACTACAAAAAAAAATGTATTGTTGGTCATTTTGCAATAAAGTCTATTGTTAGTAATTCTACTATAAAATGTACTGTTGGTCATTTTGCTTTCAAAAATGTACTGTTGGTAAATTTACAATAAATATGTATTGTTCATAGTTTTTTTGTTTTTTTTTTGTTTTTTTTTACATAAAAATATATTGCTGGTATTTTAACTATAAAAATTGTTGGTTCCAATATGTATTAGAATAACTGCAAAATACTCCCCCTACTCAATTTATAGGAAAAGCTACACAAATGCATGCTGGGATTTCTTCCTAGGAAATAAGGCCACTCCTCAGTCCCATCTGACTCAGTCCTGGTCTGTCTTGTCTTGAAACGAGAATACTATTTTCGTTAATCTGAATCCGTACTTGTGTATCAATACCAATTCTTAGTGTGTGAACCTTTTGCTTTACTACTGCTGCTTTGTCTTGCATATATTGTTTGCTTACTCAATATTGTTTTTTGCCCTGTTCTTTTCTTCCTTATTACAAACTTTGTCAATTCTGTTTGCGAGGCAGTTCGACCATGTACATTTAACCATGGCCACTTACTCTACAAAAATATATTTTTATACTTTCATAGTTGATGTGTTCTGGAAAGGGATATATTTGAACAAAGTAGTTAAGTGGTTTTGACTACTATAACCAAGTATTAGGTTGGTGCAAAAATAATGACGTAATAATGTCATTTTTTGACGTATTTTTTAACGTCCAAAAACGACATTATTACGTCATTATTTTTGCACCAACCTAATAGAATACTTTAGCAGTAATCGACTGGTACGCGTCGTAGTCGCAGGTAAGAAGTGTAGATCGATGGCGTAGTGCCAATGGGTGTTGTTATAGACTTAGCTCTCAGACTAAGGCTTTTTGACTCTCCTACACATTCATCGGTATTTATGATGGACACCAGCCAATCATATTCCAGTGAAGGGGAACACAGGTGTATGCATATTCCATTATATCAATAGTTTTTTGTTTTTCTTTGGAGGTTCACTGTTTACCCATAGCTGGGACCCTAACAGGTGCTACCACTCAGTGTCAGGACAAACCTGAGGACAATAGTAATTAAGAGGTGGTTCCATACACCTCAAAAGCTCCAATCACCTGACCAGAGGCCTTGCTGCTGGATGTCGTTTATCATCAGAACTAGAAGGAGGCTGAAAAATGGATCAGTACTGAAACATTATGATAACGAAAAGAATTAAATCAATAGACAGAAAAACTCTTGGAATGGTAATGATTATCATGATGTGAGTAATGGAAAGAATTCCTGATAGTTTTATTTCCGATTTGGCAAAGATGCAGCTCTTTCTTCGTCCTTTTTTCCGGATGAATGTGCTTGGACAAAACTATCAAGTGTGAGAGCAAAAGAAAAGTAAAAGAAGAAAAAAATGAACAGTTCAAAGTTTGGATCCCAGCCAGAAAAAAAAATGAAAAATAAAATAAAAATGATTTCCTGACTTCCTATTTTCTTATCTAATCTCACTTTACCTACCTCTGCTACAGGATGGAGGTACTAGCATAAAATTTTAATCATAAATCTCAGTTTATTAACATTAATCAGTCAATATGAGGATGCGCTGAAAGTCCTCAGTCTAATCAATAAATGTTCAATGGTCTTATCTCATTCACTAATTTCAAAGTTTCACATCAAATCACTCGTCAGGGTCAGATGTTCAATAAATGTATTGAATTTATTACCAGATCCATATTTATACTGATTGGAACAAATGTTAATCCTGAATTTCATTTAAGAATTCGAAATTCTTATGACATAAGATTTTTGTTAAAAACATAACAATAAATTTAAAACTAATCAAAATGTTATTTTATCGTATTTTATATATATATATATATATATATATATATATATGATAAAAATGTAGTTTTAAAGTATGCTATATTTATGGGTAAACATAAGCTCTATCTCTGATATTGAGTATTTAAATATAAAAGTGGACACCGAGATCGACGCTGATTTACAAAAATTGCCTTCAAACATGAAGCAGACTATCGCCACTCGGTGTTGACCTTGGTATCCACTTTATATATATGACAAAGTGGCAAAACTTTTCACGTGACACATTTCATCCTACAGGACAAAACACATGACATGAAATATTTTCCCATTTTTGTCATATATTTTTACCCTAAAATTGTTCTTGATATATAAAAATCTATATATCCTTATCCCATATATATATATATATATATATATATATATATATATATATATATTATTTTAAACATAAACTCTGGCAGTGTGAAAACAAAAACACATAATATGATTTGTTGATATTTGGGAAAAAAATATCAATAAATCAAAGCAAAAAAACAACCATATTGCTTGAAAAAAAAAAAAAAAAAATCAAAAAAAGAATCAACCAATACAGCAATGTCTAGCCAAAAGGAAAAACATCACAGAGCACGTAAGTTGAACATAAAAGTGCTCAATACACTAAATAGAGCAAAATTAAATACCTAAAGAGCCAGAACCTATCTACCTAGGTTTCAACTACCAGATCATCAGGATAATTCTGGCTCAGAATTATCCTGATGATCTGTGATATATATATATATATATATATATATATATATATATATATATATATATATATATAGGCAGCATATCTTCACTCAAGCATGTATGGTTAAATAATTTAAATATATTATGTCTATTTTATTTTAATTCTCTCATCTTCATGGATCTCTTTCTTAATGCTCTAAGAAAATCATCTTGGATGAGACTGAAAGTACTTGGGAAAATAAAAAGAATGAGAAAAGCTACAGTGTCTCCCTCAATCAATTTAGTTATATATTATGTCCAAATTATTCAACCATACATGCTTTTATATATATATTGTGAACTCTCCTTTCCTATTTGACATATGAGGGTCAAGTGACTCAGTTCCTAGGAACCAATAGCCAGACACCAGCACATATGAATAGATTATAGTGGTGAAGGTTTTGTGCAGAACCAACTACATTTTTTGAAGAGCCAGATACACAGACCTCATGCACCTTGTGCCACAAAGGTCCCCAACACTCCTCAGGTTTTGAATTCAGAGTTGTCCTTCTCCTAGACCAGTTGCCATCCAAGGCTATAAAACACAGTCTGCCCTATATTTTTTTACCCATAACTGGGAAGAGAAGAAGAGGATTCATATCTTTCCCAAGGGTATTAACACATAAATGAATGAATCTTATATATATATATGTGTGTGTGTGTGTTTGTGTGTGTGTGTGCACACATGAACAATATTTAGAAAGAATTGATTTGGGTTTTATTTCCGGATGTATTTTTCACTTTTTTTCTGCTATTTTTTTGTTTTTGTTTTTTTCCTTCTTCATTTACCCAGCCCAAACAATGCATTTGAACAAACATTTTTTGTCAGATATCCTTTTTCAATGTCACAAAGTATCTACCATATTACGTCTCTTCTTGCTAGACTCCTATCTTATTACAGTGTTAAAATGATGACTGAAATATAAGCAGCACCAGAGGAATGGCAATATATTACAGGATAAAAACAACAAAGGAGAAGATACTTGTTCAAAAGTAGAATATAAGTATGGATCAAATTTGCAGCATAACTGTTACAAGCTCAATACTGATCTGGAATTTACCCTTTTGCATTAATTTTATCTCTTACTAAAGTCATGACAGTTTTTTTAAAAGTTAAGATTGCTTTTCAATTGCAGTTATTATTAAGTTGGTAGGTAGTATTTACATATATTATTTACATTATTCGGACTATTGTCCTCATCTTTGTCGCCATATTTATTACAACATTTCGGACGTTGTACGCTCCGGCCTTCTTCAGGTGGTTGGAATGTCGAACTGAACCCTTTATTTTGCTCACTGGGGCAGACTGTTCTAGTTCCATGTGCCATGTTTGATGGATGTCAGTTATCAGTTATCTCCTGTAAATCTCCCTCTGAAAGTTCTCCACTGCCTTAACCGGGTATTGAACTCACACTCTTTGGGTCCTGTCACTGGATCTAACCAACGCCTTTATCCACTGTGCCATGTGTTCTTGAGGACACATGGCACAGTGGATAAAGAGTGTGAGTTCAATAAACATTTTCATTATTGTTGTTGTTGAAAGGTCTCAAATGATGTTATTCTGTTATTTGGTACAATTATTTGTTTGCAATTCAGTAGCGCCAGGTTCTAAAAAGAATGGTCGACACTACGACCTACAGGCTTCATAAATGAAGCGAATTAAACATGAAAACTGATTTCTCAACAGTAATTTGAAGTGATGAATGTAGAGTAACATCATATGATGCTCAGCTGTAGGTGGATTTTTCAAGGAACAGTCAACTAATAAGATTTATAAGATAACAAGCTAACATTCTCAGCTGACATGAAGTGAAAAGACTATATTGAATCCATTGCTAGGTCAGCGGCTAACAAAGTTGGTTCACTGTGTTGTGCAAGATAATTTTTCTCTCCAGGATCTATCTTGCATATCTATAGGTCTACCATTCATCCATGCTTAGAATATTGGTGCCACATATGGTCCACTGCCATTGCTATTTACCTTGAGATCCTTAATAAAATCCAAAGAAGCAACAGCAATATTATTGGTCCTGGTCTGGTGGCTCAGTCTCACTCACTTTCCCACCACCATAAGGTTGCCTTTCTATGCCTTTTCTATAAATACTTTCATGGTAATTGTTCAGATGCACTCTCTGCTATGATACCTAGGCATTTTGAATTTAAGCACAGTATTAGACTGGTGCCAAGATCTCAAATTTATAGTTGAGCTGGCTAACAGTTTCTTTTCTCACACTTCTCGTTTGTGGAACTCTCTTCTGGCTCTATGCTTTCCAGCCAACTTTAATCTGCAAAAGTTTAAATGCAATGTCAATCACTATCTACTGTCCAACTGATTACTCTTTCCTCTTCCTGCTCATTATTAATGTTTCTGTTCTTAATTCTTCTACACCCTGTAACCCCTTGTGTCTTAGTGGCTTTACTGCCTTGCATGGAGTGAGGAGGAATAAAGTTCTCAACTTGTAATATTATAGTTCCCTTCTCAGTCAATGATGCCATCAAGATAAATGCAGATATTTGTTCTAAATTCTTAAAAAAAAATTTTTTTTTATTGATACAAATTGGAAGAACATCACTTTTGTTCTGACAAGAATCATGAACTGATGGATGTGTGTGTTCTGTAATGGATAACAGCTCAAAATCAGAAATTGAAGAGCCATGGTCAAATTCCAGTTGAGTTTATTACATTTGCTTAAATGCAAATACCCTTGAGAAAGGTACTGATCTATCTATTCTCCCACCAAGTATGGGTTAAATAGTAGAAAGATTTGGCTCCTTAGCGACAGATGACAACCAGTCTATAAGAAAGACAAAGTTTAAAACTGTAACAATTGCTCATAGTCCTTGACCTTAGAAATGAGGAAAGAAAAAGCAAAATAAAGAAAAAAAATCATAATCAAGAAGCTTTACACTAAATTTTATATTCATATGAAAAAATGCTACCTCATATTCTGTGGAGCTAATCTTTGTGCTCATGCCAAAATAAAAAAAAAAGTTTTCAAAGACACCAGATTAATGGAATACCACCCACCAAGCACTTTTGATATTAACCCAAAAGAAAACTTTAGGTCCATTATTAAGAGATGTTTTTTGTTTTTTTTGACAATGATGTTTACCCTATACAAGAGCCAAGAGCCACTTGAGGTAGAAGGTTATAGACTACATGGAATTAACCCATTACACCCTGTGCTCTGTCCTACTGCTAATACAAATGTTGGCAAAGTTTAACCTTCATGTCTACAAGTTGAATATATAGAAGAAAAACAAGAAACAAGCATAAAAAATTCCTATAAAACAATAAAAACTGCTGCAAGGCAGTGCAAATGAAAGATGAGTGATGGTTAAGGAGACCATGTAAAGTAATAATTTATTTAAATACTAGCAGCCATACCCAACTGGTCAAACAGAAAAAGTGTTCAATTAGAATGAAGCAAAAACAGTATCATGTTCAGATGTAATAGAGTCCATCTTCTTCAATTACTTTAAAGTACTTTCATTAAAAAAACATTTTGAATTAATGCAGTTACTGATATAACAGAAGTAGTCTGTATTTATTCAATCGAAGTTAGTTGAGGACATGAAGGGGTAAAACTGGCAACATGAAGACCCACTTCAGACTACAATTATTTTAGAGTTTTTGAAATTCAATTTGTCAGTATGCAACCAGGGATGTAAAAGAAGATACATTTATAAAGCAATTGTTAAGTTTGATGAAAATTGGTTGAAAGCTCAATGAAAAATAAGAAACCAGTAAAAATTGCTATTCTTCGCTATTTATGCAGGTTTTAGCTATTTGGGTGGACACAATTATCAAGTTAAATGACTGTTAAACAATCAACTTATTGTTGGCTATAATTGAGTGAAGTTTGTATTAGATTGCTTGAAAATTGTGGGAGTTTTTAGTTTAAAATTTGTATTGAAATCAATTTGTGTTGAAATTGATTTTTCATTTTTTGCGATTTTTTGCTAAATGCAGTTGTATAGAAATAAAAATGAGGTATGGTGGAGCTTGTCATGATGTAAGTAACCTACATGCCGAGTTTGAAAGAAATCAGAGGAAAAAAGTTGAATTTATCGATTTTTGACCAGCTTTATCGATTATTGATTTTTAAAAATTATTGATTTTTTATGCTAAGAACCTTCCTCATACATTGTACAATGTATGTGCCAAGTTTGGTCAAAATCGGTTGGATAGATCTCAAGTGAAAAGGTATCAGACATCCTCTGTTATAGAGAGAGAGAGAGAGAGAGAGACTGTTCTAATCATATATATGACAATGAACTATAAATTTTTTTTTAATAAGAAACAAAATTTATACTGTATATTTCCGTTTCAGTTTTTTCATAATAAATTCTGAAACTTTCAAAACACATTATGAAGATTTTTAGAAGGAAAGATATTCTTCTCTTATGTGCTATGTCCCTTAAGGATGTAGGTGATCATGACTCCACAATTTCCTGTCCTTTGTAGCTCTTAATAACTTGTCTTCTTGTTATTTCTCCTAAACCTTGTTCTG
The DNA here is from genome assembly GCA_963932145.1 of Acanthosepion lycidas. Lineage (NCBI taxonomy): Eukaryota > Metazoa > Mollusca > Cephalopoda > Sepiida > Sepiidae > Acanthosepion > Acanthosepion lycidas. The sequence goes on from OZ010613.1 coordinate 36,171,214, forward strand.
CCATCCATTTATTTACTCAATTTTATTGCAAAAACATTGACTTGTATAATAAAATCTGACAGTGTGATTATATGGAGGATCATTTTATTACTTAATAACAATTGAAGCCTGATTCCCCACTTTATGTCCAATAGAAACCTATGTTAATATTTAACGTAAATATATATTGAAAATTTTCTAAACATCTCTTTTGTTTAATACCAATTTTATTATGTTGACTTGCATAATAAAATCTGACATAATATAGTAATTCTAGGGGGATCATTTTATTACTTAATAACAATTGAAACCTGATCCCCAACTTTATGTCCAGTCAAAACTTATGTTAATATTTAATGTAAATATAGCATGGAAGTTTTCTCAACATCAACTGTTTAATACCAATTTTATTATGTTGACTTGCATAATAAAATCTGACATGATATAGTAATTCTAGGGGGATCATTTTATTACTTAATAACAATTGAAACCTGATCCCCAACTTTATGTCCAGTCAAAACTTATGTTAATATTTAATGTAAATATAGCATGGAAGTTTTCTCAACATCAACTGTTTAATACCAATTTTATTATGTTGACTTGCATAATAAAATCTGACATGATATAGTAATTCTAGGGGGATCATTTTATTACTTAATAACAATTGAAACCTGATCCCCAACTTTATGTCCAGTCAAAACTTATGTTAATATTTAATGTAAATATAGCATGGAAGTTTTCTCAACATCAACTGTTTAATACCAATTTTATTATGTTGACTTGCATAATAAAATCTGACATAATATAGTAATTCTAGAGGGATCATTTTATTACTTAATAACAATTGAAGCCTGATTCCCCACTTTATGTCCAATAGAAACCTATGTTAATATTTAACGTAAATATATATTGAAAATTTTCTAAACATCTCTTTTGTTTAATACCAATTTTATTATGTTGACTTGCATAATAAAATCTGACATAATATAGTAATTCTAGGGGGATCATTTTATTACTTAATAACAATTGAAACCTGATCCCCAACTTTATGTCCAGTCAAAACCTATGTTAATATTTAATGTAAACATATCTTGAAAATTTTTCCCAACATCAGTTCTTTAATACCTATTTTATTATGAACACTCTGATTTAGAGAATGAAATTTGGCATTGTATAGGGAAATATACTTGTTTGTGCCTATCTACCTACCTACCTACCTATGGTAGGTGTATCTGTATTTCTACAGTTATAATATGTGCTAGTAATAAGATGTAGATCTTTCTTCACCTGTAAGAAAAAATACATCACTTCAGAATTAAACCTGTTTTTTTCTGAGGTTCAGTCAATTGGGTTGTCATAAATATACATTTCTGTTTATCAAATTTATTCTTACAAAAATAAAGCACAATTAAATTAAAAGGGGGGTGAGGAAAAGGCTGGTCTTTAACTGTTTTATATTTAAACCAAGCTAGCCATAATCATTGACCGAAATATACAACAATAATCCTTACACCAAAACATATTATTACTTATCGTTCTTACTACAAACACCAAAATACTTCAAAGTCTCTATGAAATATTAATTAGTCCCCATATGTACAATTTGTCTGTGGTGGGAGGGGAATATAAATAACAATGTAAAACCTAACCTCAATGTGTATTTACTACAGATGAAAGTTCATCATAACAGTTACAAAGTCAAAATTTCATGATTTTTTAAAATCATTCCACCCCAGGCCAAGCAATAAAGCTACTAAGACACAAGGGGGTTACTGACTGTGAAAGAACATGTGAAAAAGAAAAAAAAAATAAAGGAGAGAGAACAATAAAACAATAGGAATTAAGAAAACAGAAGATAACGGCTGACGTTGCATTTAAAATTTTGATGATCAAACTGAAAAGCAACGAGTTGGAAGAGAGTTCCACAAGCAAGAAGTGCAATAGAAGAAAGTTAGTACAGAAGTTACAAGTAGCCATTTCAACTGTAAAATTCTGAGACCTTGTTGCCAATCTAGTACTGCACTTCAATTCACAAAGTAGGACTAACAAAGAGGAAAGCATGTGAGAACAATTACATTGGTTACTGGGGAAAGATGACAAACTACATCCAACAACAAGGCCTCTGATCTGGAGGTTTTGAGGAGCGTGGAACCACCTCTTAATTGTTGGTGTTCCCAGGTCCAACCTGACCCAGAGTGGTAGCCCCTTTTAGGGTCCTAGCTATAAATAGTTAACCTCCAAACTGGGGTCAAAATACTATTAAAGTGTAAAAATAGGTTTTAATACCAGAAATACTTTGTAAAACAAATTGTTACCAGCAATACATTTTTGGAAAAAAAAAAAAACAATAAAAATCTTGTCGGCATTAAATAACCCATTGAGGTTGATATACCGTAGAACAAACCAAATCAATTACCATGAAAGTATTTATAGAAAACGCACATGGAAGGTATGTCATGGCATTGGGAAAGTGGCTAAAGCAGATATGCCAGGACAGAACCAACAACATAGCAGATTATTATTTGGATTTTATCAAGAATCTCTTAAAACATAGCAGAATCACCAGACCAGATGTGGCAGAAATATTCAATACATGGGATGAATGGTAGACTTATAAATGTGTAAAATAGATTTTGGCAAGAAAAATTGTCTAGCATGACACCTAGTTTAGTTCATGTATCAGTGCTCAACTTAAAATCCAGTATTAATTCCCATACTATCATTAAAATTACCATTATGATTTATTTAAGGAATAGTTAGTAAGGATGATACATTCGTCATCATAATTAGTTCTACAAAACGGAAATTACTTATGACTTAACCTAATGTATAAACAGACAAATAATCATTATCATGAGACAACATAATAGAAAGAAAAACGAAGAATAAACAAAAAAAGTCAAATTAATAGTGAATCACTCTAATTAATGATAATAAAATTGAAAAGGCAGCAGTAGAGAAGGAAATTAAATCTTCTCAAAAAGACTTTAATAATTCAACATGAAATTAAAGAAAATCTCATTCAAGATCAAAGCAATAAAAATGTCTCCAACACTTGTTTTCTGGTTATCTGACTACAGCAGTGTCCATATTGAATTCTTAGACGTACTACTACTATAACTTTTTGTTAACTTTCTCATAAGCTAGAGGCCAATAACTTTATTTTTTTTTTCACCCCAAGCAAGGCAATAATTCCACTAAAATGCAAAAGGCTACTGAGAATGAAAGAGAATGAAAAGATTTCAGAAGGAATTGGTAGCCCAATCCTAAAAAGAAAACAAAGGATAAACCTCTAATTCTGTTCAAAAGTGTTATAGAGTGATTTCACAGTGGAGGCTTGTATTTGTACTAAGTCGGTCCTAAAATATGTTCGACGTACAAAACGTTAGGAACTTCATATAATAGGTATGACGCCTAGTTGTGGTCGCTGATAGTTTAGTATTCGACTAACTGTTGTCCGACATCGACTGACTGACTGACCCCACTGAGCAACTCCTACTACTCCTACTTATTATAGGTGGGAGAGTCTACTAACTATAGAATAGGTGTGTTCCACTATAACAAAAAGACCAGAGAGGAGTGTGAACCGGATGACAGGTGAATCTATCTACCTTTTTTCTTTTTTTTTTTTTTTTCTCTCTCCAATTATTTCATCCCAAGCAAGGTGCAATGCCATTAGTACACAGGGGGTTACAGAGAGTGCAAGTGAAATAGAAGACTGAGGATTGAGGAAAGGATGAAAATCGAACAGGATACAAGAAGACAAGATGGCGATTGACATTGCATTTAAATTTTTGAAGAGTGTAGTTAACAGGGAAGCAAGTAAACAGATGGAAGTTCCACAAGAGGGAAGTGCAAGAATAGAAACTGTTAGAGTAGAAGTCATGGTTGTGTTTAGCAATTTCAACAGTAAAAGTGTGGGACCTAAATGCCAATCTAGTAGCACACTTAAATGCATGCAGTCAGAGCACCAGGGAAAAAAGCTTGTCAGAGCAGTTGCCAGGAAAATATTGTAGGAAAGACAAAGGGAAGGCACATTACATTGGTGAAAAAGTGACTGATCAGGATTGATTACATTACAGACTCTTCTTAGGATTTCGACAAGAATCTCGGTTTGGGTGCCAGGAGTTCCAATTCCAGCCAGGTTCATTTTATTCACTTATGCACAAATACCCTTGGGAAAGATATAAATCCACCTTCCCCACCTCCCAGCTATGGGCTAGTATGACTTGTATAAATAAATCATTATCATCTTCCCAAAAGTTTTAAAGTCTAAAAACATTTTCTGGCTTTAAATAACATGCAAAAGATTGATATGTCTTATATTTTTAATTTCATGCATACATGCTATTTGTTTTTGATTTTGTTGACCGTACAGTATAGTAGGGGCAATTGGGCACCATCAGTAAAAAAAAGAACACCATGACAGAATTCACCCTGACAGAAATTTGGAAACAATATGCTTGGCCTTTATACCAGAAGCTCCAAGAACATTTCAGAGTGTTTGGATGCCAATCTGAGGACATGGATAGGATTTGAAAACAGTTGAATTAGTCTAATGCTGTTTACAAAGGTGTTTGGAGTGATCAGTAGTGATGGCGACATTATACTGGTATTCATCTTCACATAGGGCTGCAGACTCAACACACAGGCCTTGGGGAGGTAGTGTTACCCTGGGTCAAGAAAGTGGGAGCTGGAAGAGCCTATTTCTGGCAACAGGATTCTACACCATGCCATGAAAGCAGGATAAGCCAGTCATGGCTGTGAGACAATTTCTGCAACCATATCACCCCTTACATCTAGCCACCTAACTACCTAGACTGCAACCCTCTTGATTATTATGTGTGGGTGCAGTTGAGCGAGAGACCAACAAAACTCCTTGTAACAACAAAGATGAACTAATGGCAAGGATTAATAAATATATATATATATATATATATATTACATGTATACACACCCATATATATTTTATAGATATATATATATACATACACACACACACTCATATATATATATTATATACAGAGGCACACACACACACACATATATTATATACAGAGGCACACACACACACACACATATATATATATATATATATATATATATATATATATATTATACGCACACACACAGACAAGGCCAAAAGGTTGCATAACTCAGCTGCCTTCAGTCTGGAAACAGAATCACATACAGCCATGCAACCTCACATATATTACACACATACATATATGTGTGTGTGTGTGTGTGTATATATATATATATATATATATATATATATATATACACACACACACATATATATATGTACTCTAGAGAAAAAAAAACTGCTGTATTAAGCGGCATTTAAGCTAGATCCTGGAGAGGGCTCTTGATTGAGCCTTCATCACAATAGGAAGGGAGGAATAGATGCAATAGGCAACAATAAACTACAGAAGAACTCAAAATTGATTGCTGCATTTAAGTATTGCATTTATATTTAAACTTACCTTTTAAAAGTAAGTGCCACCACTTAGTTGAAAGACAATTTGATGTATGTAGGTCCTTACTTTCCATACAAACGACTATTTTTATTTCATGGGTGACTTTCACTAGATTTTGAAATTAATTTTGATGATCCCCAAATTTATTTCCAAGTTATAAAAATTATAATTGTAAAAGTAATAATTTGTAGCAAAAAAAAAAAAAAAATTCACTGAAAACAATCCCAATAATGAAAATTTGCTAATCCAAAATTTCAACCAGAATATTTTTAATTAACACCCAATATATATATATATATATATATATATATATATATATATATATATGTGTGTGTGTGTGTGTGTGTGTGTATACACACACACACAATTTTTTCCACTGCAACTCTCCCCATCAATTCCAGTGTCAAATGAAGAGATTTAAGTTGTTGAGTTGCCTCTGATTGATTCGCTGAACAAACCACCCGACGAGAACTTGGCAGTCAAAACGATGGTAGTGTTCAAGTCAGTGTTCTTATTTTTTTCAAATATTAAATCGCTCTGCAAGTTTGGTTTTCTTACTTGAAATTGAGCACTTTTTAACATGCACGATTTTAAATATTTCAGTGTTTGTTTATTCTGGCGCTTGCACACACACACACACATTTGCACACACACACATACATACATACATATATATATATACACACATTTGCACATAAATACACACACACACACACACACATTATATATATGAGAGAGAGAGAGAAAGAAAATGGGAGAAGTATGTCGCCAAGAAGAATAGAGCAATTTTCTTCTTACAAACATTTACAATATTATTTTCTGGTTTTTAATACAAAAAGTTAGTAAAACAAATGAAAAATTACTTGTTGCAAATCTGTTAATACCAAACTGATTCTTTGAGAAAAGCAAAAATGAATGACACAGATTAAAAAAAAAAAAAATTAATTTCCTTTTTAATTATAACCATTAAGCAAATCAATTTCCTTTTTAAATTCATTCACTTTATTTTTTTTCATCCAATATCATATATTAGATTTGCTTTTTATTTTTTTATGCATTCACTTTTTCCGCACAATTAACTATTGAAAATTCTTCATCAAAAATAAAAATAAATAGTTAAAAATTTAAGAGAATTTAATCATTCAACAAAAAGTATGAAGGAATTTGAAAAATACACCTTAATTACATATATTATAATTACATGTAAAATTCTGACTTCATGATTGAATATAACAAACACATGAAGAAGACTGAAAGGTAGACTAATAAGATAATCAAGATGAAGACAACAGTTCAATTAAATCAGTGTATATTAGTGATAATTCCTCATCTTAGAAAGAGCCAAAATATTCCATATAATAGTGATAATTCCTCATCTTAGAAAGAGCCAAAATATGCTTCAAATTGATGATGATAGATCAATTCTTTGTATAAAAATGATAATTACACATCCCTGTAATTCAGACAAAATAATTCATGAAATATTTTAAAATTTTTTTAAACATTTCAAGTAAAACTTTTTTTTTTTATTTTTAAAGAATTTTAAATCTGAAGAAGAATAATAACTTTTCTGATGAAACTATGTTGGCCCCGTTTTTTTTAATGTGACTCCATGAAATATTTTTTTTTAAATTTCAGTGATAAATAAAATATTTTAATTATTTAAACTACCATAATATTATTTTAATTATTAGGAAAATAAATTTATTAAGTTGTCTTGTTCACATGAGAAACAAGATTTGCAACAAGTGAATAATGACTATTTCACTATCAATAAAATTAACAGCACTTTTACACCTATAATATAAAATCTCTATGATAGAATTCCAATGAGTTCATAAGTTTGGTAATGGCCTAAACCAATACATATGCATTGCCAAGAGAGTCAAAAGTGTATAGAGTAATAGGGTTATCAAAGAAATTATCATCCTCTTGAGACACCATTTTTTTGCAGGCATGAACGTTAAACATTGCCAATTTTTGTTTATTATTAACTGATGCTAAAGTCTTGTAAAAAACAATTTTCTAAATGTCAAAAGTTCTGCATATATTTTTAAAATGTCTTTTAAGACAAAACTGCAGACTGGGTTTGATCTACAAATTAAAAGTGCAGAGAGTTATATAAATATAATTTTACATACTGAACCTTTTTTCTGTCTTTCATTGTATCTTCCCTATTTACCATCCATCTTTGTCATACATGCACATACAAGCATTCAGAGAGAATAAACTGTTATCATACAGATAAATACACATTAACTGTTGTTGAGATGTTGAGTGTTTCCGCGTGATTGTATTGAAATAAGGACAAACACATACGTAGGGAAAAATACTGGTATATTCGAAGAGGTATTTGCAACAGAGAGATTAGTAGTCAAACGAACGCAGGTTAGTCAGTAACAATCAGAAAGAGTATAAAGTCCAACTGTATCTTCCAGTAGAGAGACGGAAGTGTGATGGTCGCCTGATCTCTCCAGAACTCTATAGAACTGTCCTATTAGTAGTAGAGAGATCAGTCCATTCTGATGAGAAGGTGGGTGCACCCCAATAATATGTTTATCTTTATCAAGACTAGAGATAGACAATAAAAAGTGAAGTAGAGTATTTTTTGCTTATGAGTTCTTTGCAAACCTAAAAGTTTTTGAATAATGTTTAGCTACGAAGGAGTGTCTGGTTAGCAAGGTCAATTTTACTGCTTTTAAACTACAAACTTCCCATGATTTCCCTCAAACATCCATATCTTTAAAAGCAGTAAAATTGACCTTGCTAACCAGGTATAACACATCTGGCTATATGATAGCTCCGTGCAGGATGCAAGTTCAATTAGTCATATTTTCTATAAAATTTTCCAAACCAGTAAAAAGTTAATACTGTTTCTTATAAACAGGGTATTTACTGAAATATTTATTTAAATAAATAACATATAACAATAAAATATATTAAAATAATTTTCTTTATTCTTGAGAATTGACAAAGATGTTAAACACTATTTATTTATTTATTTATTTATTAGATTGTTTATTTACAAGAATATTTTTATATTTACAAGATTATAAAAATATAGGAACCAGCTATAATGAAATATTTATTATTTACCATTTTATAGATAAAGACGAAAAGAATGTTTTTAATTCATAAAGTCATAAAAATATCTCTGAATAAGAAAATTTAAATAAACACATAATGACAAGTAATTATATTTATAAATCTTGAAATAATTCATTTTTGAGACATTTCTTTCATTTGCTCTTGCCAAAAAAAAAATCACTAAAACTGGTTGAGAGCATCTCTTTCACTGAATAAAACATTCTTTTAATTTTAGAATTTAAAGAAACCACAAACCCTCAATATTTTGAGTGTGTAGCTCTCTATTCATTAGGTGGACAAAGTTTTTTTGTCTATGTCTCGTTTTTACTGGAAATGTCGCACTGCAGTTGGTTTATATATTTTGAAAATTTCATGATTTTTTTTAATAAATTTTGAATAAAAAAATTTCTTTTAAAATTTCTTTTAAAATTTCTTTCTATATAAAACGGTAAATAGTAAATCTTTATAAAAGGCAAATAATAAATATCGCATTATAATTGGTTTATATATTTTTATAATCTTGTAAATAAGCATTGCCGAGTGAATCAAAAGTGTATAGGGGTGTCAAGGGAGTAACCATCCTTTTTGACACACTGTTTTTTGGCAGGCATAAAAATTAAATATTGCCAATTTTTGTTTATTATTGACTGATGCCAAAGTCTTGAAGAACATAATTTTCTATGTCAAAAGTTCAGCATATATTTTTGAAACTTCTTGAAACAAAACAATTTCTCTGATGTCAGGAACTATATATTATATAAAAGACATAACTAAGTACATCCGGTGAATTGTAGGATTGAATATCAAGTGTCTCTTAAGATGTAGCGGTCAGTACTTTTCATAGAAAATTTTTATGATGGCATAAACTGTGGAAATGTGGCCAAGTCTGGGATATGACAGGCATATTTTTGTAACAAGACAATTTTCTTCTTATGATACAAAATGTCTTCACCAATAATCTCCAGACACTTTAAGTGTACAGCCACATCATGTTGAAAAGGTAACCAAAGTTGAGCCTGGTCAGTACCTAGATGGGTAACCACTTGGGAATACCAAGTGCAGTAAGCTTGGATGTGTGGGTGGTGTAATGGATAATGGATCGGAATTGTTAATCAGAGAGCTGAGTTCCAATTCCAGTTGAGTTCATTATATTCACTTACACATAAATAACATTGGGAAAGGTATGAATCCACCTGTTCTCTCTCAGCTATGGCTTAATTAGTAAAACTTATATCACTAAATCATTAGTATCTCCCAAAACATTTTACAATCTAAAAATATTTTCTGGCTTTAACCTTCAGCACTCTGCATTATTATTAGGTTGGTGCAAAAACAATGTCGTTTTCTCACACATTTTACTATGTGAGAAAACGACATTATTTTTGCACCAACCTAATAATATCACTTCCCTTTCCACTGTATTCTTTTTCAAGGTCTCTCAATTGCAGTAACCTTATTGTCAATTTCACTCAAAGTTGTTTTCTGTTGTCATAGTTGGATATGACAACACAACTATGAAATTCAAAGACACTATTGTTCAGGGATCAGTCACCTTCACTGGCAGGATAAACTTTTTGTACAGCAAATGAACTCATATACAGAGTGATAAAGGTTAAATAACCTGCAATGGATTGATAAGCTGTAGAAAATGAATGAATCAATCAAGAAACTTTAGCACAAAACAACCATCTATCTCCTCTCATTCACCCCACTGACAAGATCAAATCTGTTAAACAAGTAGTGGGAGATCCAAAGCTTTAGGGAGAGTTCATTTTTGTCATAATTTATCTCAGACCTGCTCTTGCAGTCATTTACAATGATGACACACAGATGCAGATTGCTAAATTTTGTATGGCAACAAAAACAAAAAGAAAGAAAGAAAATTCTAGAATGGCCACTATGAAAAAAGAAACATAACATGTTCTACAAAGATCAACAACTATTTAGAATTCAACCTCATTTAGATAACTGGTGCAACACAATCTTCCAAAACAATCAAATAAATTCTGTCCTAATCGACCTTGAGTGAGATTAAACTAAGGGGGTTAAATATCTATATTCATCTTCCCATCAGCATTAGTGTTCAAGCCCAGTTAAAATCCAATATTCTGGATGCAGATTTTCAAGGCAGATGAAAAGCTGAAAGCCTCTTGCTACTCTATCACTATTTTCATGGCAAAGCTACATTCCTTAGATCCACTAATTCAGACCTTCATATCTAAGATCTGCAATGTCACTCAAATGGCTTCTTCTCAAAATTGATTGATTTGTTTTTTATGATTTGTCAACCCATTTGTGAGTTATTTAAAGAGGAAACATATTTGATTGTAAGAATAATTCTTTCATTTGTGAGTGAACAAGAATTTTTTTTTTCTGAAAACAATGATTTTTCCAGATGCAAATGGGGAGCTGATAAGCTCATACCTTTCCCAAATGTATTTGCACATAAATGAATATAATGTTTTTTTTACCGGAGCTCATATTACAATTTTGTTGTTGTTATTGGTTTTCTGTAGCACTCCATATTACTGGTTCCCATATTGTATTCATTTTTATGCTTGGCCGCTTAGGAGATTTTTCTGACAAATACAGACAGATATTAAACAAGCAGACTGTCCAGAAGAGGTGGTGGAGATTCCGAAGTCATCTGAAGGCCATGGTTAAAGCCAATGGTGATTTATTTGAATAAATTTGCTCTTTAGTATTACAAGATATTTTTGAGAAATTTTGGCAAATATATCTGTTAAAATGAGATATCAGTATTATTTTCATGTGTATAAAAAGAAAAACTTGAAAAATTATCAGCAGTAAATAACTGATATCTCCTAAAGAGTGGACGGACTCTAGAGTTGGGATGCTGAAGGTAACAATCAGCAAAGTGACAATTTTACTCACATTACTCCTCACATGCACAAACTTCACTTAACCAAGAAAGAATCTTCCCACAATTCTACAGTTTGGTATTGGATTAGATTTTGGAATATAGTTTAGAGTAAGAACTTTTCAGCACATCTCATGAGTGCATACATATATTTCCACAGCTATGTACATAAAGAAAAAAAAAAAATCACTGGTGTAGATGTGTAGTGGGGGGTGCACTCAACTAAAGGAAAGTCCCAATGATCCCCAACAAACTCTCCTTAATCAAAAACCACAACGTCACTGACTTCTATAGGAGAGGATAGAGAATTGATTCATACCAAACATACACACACACATTATATATTTATATATATATATGGTTGCCAATATCTAGTTATTTAACTTACCCCCCTCTCTCTCTCTCTCTCTATATATATATATATATATATATATATGGTGGCAAATATGTGATTTACCCACATTATATATATATATATATATATATATATATATATATATATATATATATATATAGATAGATAGATAGATAGATATAAAAATTTGATACTGAGGTCAACGAGTAGTTTCATGTTTGAACATAATCTTCAGGCCTGAAGATTATGTTTAACCAGGAAGCAGACTGTTGCCACGGTGTTGACCTCAGGGTCTACTTTTATATTTACATATACTTTATCCCTGATTTTGAGCATTTTTACCTATACATATAGCATATCTTAAAACTATATTTTACCATTATGTAAGTAGTGCACAATGAGTGGCGTATAATAACTAAGATAAAATGTTTACTAATAATATACATTTTGTTCCTCACCATAAGCACAACTCACTCTCTCTCTACACACACAGATACACATATATATATATATATATGTAAAAGAATAAATATTGCATTTATATACACAGGTCATTTTTAATCATTCATATCATTCATCATACTTATTATAAAACCCAGGTTGTGTGTGTGTGTGTGTATGTGTGTGTGTGTGTGTGTTCATTTATATATTGGATCAGATTTCCTACATTTTTTAACCGATTTCAACAAAACTTCACAGGACTACGTAAAATTGCCTTGCGGTGGTTCTGACAGTGCCAAAAATCGGAAAAACACAATTGTTTCTGCACGAAATCAATTTGAAAACACGATTAAGAGGCATCACTGTTGCAAGAATGAAAGGGGGACAACTCATATTGAGTTATACTTATAAAACCCAGGTTGTTTGTGTGTGTGTGTGTTCATTTATATATGGGATCGGATTTCCTACATTTTTCAACCAATTTCAACAAAACTTAACTTTTTTTTGGCAGGTAGTGTTTCTTATTGTTTTCCACACTTTTTTCTTTATTTTTACATTCAGAATGCCTTAAAAATTCCATTTACAAGACAATTGTTTATAATAAAATTCTATTCAATCGGTAGACTCATAACTATTGAAAACAATGTTTTTGTTTGAGTTTGACCAATTTGTAAAAAAAACAAAAAAAAAAAAACAAACAAAAAACTAATTAAGACATGCGTGTCCGTCAACCTTAAACAATAATCTTTGTCAATTTTATTTTTCAGTCTTTATGATGGTCGATACTTGATCTATCTCTTACTGTTACATCCCCGGGCAATGCCGGGCTCTACTACTAGTATTATATATAAGAATGTGAAGACAAGGTGGAGTAACGGATAGCAACTTACATTGACAAATTGGAGAGCCAATTTTGAATTTCAGTCGAGTTTTTGACATTGACTGACATGCTATTACCCTTGAGAAAGGTATGAAACTATCTGTTCTCCCACCCAGCTATTGATAAATATTAGGTTGGTGCAAAAATAATGTCGTTTTTTGACATATTTTTTAACGTCAAAAACCGACATTATTTTTGCACCAACCTAATAGCAGGACAGACTGGGTCCTATAGCCTTGGATGGCGAATGGTCTAAGAGAAGGACAACACTGAATTCAAAACATGTAGCGGGTCATTTAGGGAACTCGTGGTATACTGTGCACCAGTTCTCTGTATTCGGCTCTTCCAAAAAGTGTTGTTGATTCTGCAGAAGCCTTCATCACTATAATCAAATGATATGTGTAGGTAGTCTGGCTGTTAGTTCAAAGAACTGAGTTGCTTGACCCACTTATGTCGAAAACGATAAGAGAGTCCAGTATATCTCACCTGGGTTGTGTAGTCTTGATTGTATCTGTGATGGAGGCTGCTGATATATCATGTCTGAAACCTTTTTCATAATCAATGTTTTTGAAATTGTGGTTCTTGGTTAAGGTAGTGACTGTGTCATCTTTTTGTTAGACTGGTATCAAATTTTAAACCCAAATTTAAAGTTTCCGTTTCAGTGATAGAAAGTGTGAATGCGGAGATATTGTGGATAAGATTTGGATTATCAGTCATCTTTCATTTGCTGTTTGTGCATAGGTTACGGAGTTTGAATTTTAATCAATTTTGTTGTTTGTTGTTAATGTGCAATATTGTTTATCGCAATATTTCTGCTTCCGAATTTGAGAGGATGTTTTTAACAATATCACGCATTACTTCCAAAAAGTACAAATTTTAATTTGACTGTCCACAACATATATGTATATATACACACCCACCCTTGGGAAAGGTATGAATCTATCTCTTCTCCCTCCAGCTATGGATAAATAGTAGGACAGACTAGGTCCTATAGCCTTGGCTGGCAACTGGTCTAGGAGAAAGACTTCTCTGAATTCAAAACATGTGGAGGATTGTTTGAGGAAATTGTAGCATACCGTACACCAGTTCTCTGTATTTGGCGCTTTCAAAAAGTGTAGCTGGTTCTGCACAAGCATTCATCACTATAATCAAATGATATGTGTGGGTAGTTTGGCTGTTGTTTCTAAGAACTGAGCTGCTTGACCATCATATATTG
>OZ010613.1:36188032-36203032 GCA_963932145.1 Acanthosepion lycidas
TTCTTCTTTTTGGGAGATAAATTATATAGAAACATGCCTAACAAGAAAACTCAAATTATATCTTTCTGACCATAGCTCAATTAGCTCTCATTTAAACACACATGTCAAACTATGAAACTACATCTGCAACTTACTCATTGGTAATACAAATATAATAGCTTCATCCACATGTAAAAAAAGCTAAAAATAGTGGAACCATTATTAATCAGAAATAAAAAGCCAACACTCAATAATATCAACTATGAACATGGTCACAATGTGCTGACCATGTTAATAAAGAAAACATTCCTATAACTCTAGATACACACATAAAACAACCCATACATTCAGTTAAAAGTAAAAATAAAAATCATCCTTGATAATGGCTAAATGTGTATCTGAAAGACCTTGGACATAAAGAACATTAAGACAATTTCTACATAATCTATGTCCAGAAAAGAAGAAAATTATAAGAACACAAGAAAAATTAAATAAAAAACTTCACCACATTACCTTTTCAGTTGCTTTCATGAAACTTGTATAAAAGAGGGATTGCTCCCCAAATGAACAATTGTGTGTGTATATGTGTGTATGTATGTATATATATATATATATATATATATATATATATATATATATATATATATATGTACATAGATATGTGTGTGTGTATATATATATATATATATATATATATATATATATATATACATACATACATATATAGATAACTAGACTCGTTTCGAAAAACCCTCGAATTTTTGATTTGCAAATAATCAAATCAATCTCGAGGGAAAAAAAGAAAGAGCTACAAAACATGAACTACTGGCGAAAAAAATCGCACAGATGCAGGTCTGAAGCCCAAAGAAAAAATCCTGATACGAGTAAACAACTAACAAAAGAGTTCAATACAACCGTAGAGCAGACCTAGATGCACCTACTTTACGTACTTTCCCTGACGATCCGTTTAAGCGAAACCTAGGTAGGTTTGTCTTGCTCACTAGGTGTATCTATATATATATATATATATATATATATATATATATTTAAACATATATTATTAAATCTAACAGACAATGAATGTCTATTATGAGGCGTTCTAATGTTTGAATGTTTGCTTTAATTTCAAGTGAAAATAAAAACAAAAATTTCCCAACATTCGGATATGTTTTTATTAAGTTGGTCCTAAGCTTTCGGCTCACATGAGCCATCCTCAGAGTGGTTATACAGACATGATACAAAGATATCCACCGTCAAAGATGATATTTTGTTATGTCAACATAGAAAATTGCTATGTGACGACAACAGTCTGATGTCTATTATGCCATATCAAGCAATATACCAAAGTATTACAACAGAACCAATATCTAGATGCAATGTAATGCGTTGTGACTATATATATGTGTGTGTGTATATGCGTGAGTGTGTTCAACATTCACAAAAGGAAACTTCAGCTTATATTGCATCTATGCTGAGCAGTCCATAGTTACAATTTATGGGAGAGAGTACATAATCTTGCATGATCAACAGTTTTAACAGAGCAAATATGCTCAACCCCTCAATCACAATGACTTTAGACTAGTGTTCTAGAACAACCATCAACAGCTTCTGAATAGGTCTCTCCAATTAATTTCACTCACAAGGCTTGGTTCAACACGTCATATGGTTTTCAAGCACTTTACAACAGTGCTGCATGCTGGGATAGCACAACCCCCCCCCAACCAAGCCGATAATGTCAAAAAGTAAACCTCCTTGATAAATCGACCATGGTGATATTCAAAACAGTGTCTCATGGTCAGAAAGCAAATCTTCTAACCACTCTGCCATGTGACTATATATATATATATATATATATATATATATATGTGTGTGTGTGTGTGTGTGTGTGTATGAAAATATATAGAAAATAAGAAAAAACTTGTCAGGTAAATAATCATAAGTTCTTTAGTATTTTTGTTTTTATTTTTTAAAAACAGTGCTTGATACAAAAATAGAGCCTAAACATAATTATTTATTTAAAAATATGATTCCTCTGCTACATAAGATTTCTCATGTTTCAAAAACAAAACTTCAATATAATTATTAGAAAACTTCAATATAATTATTAGAATTAAATTGAATTAAAATACCAAGCTCTGTTTTATCTTCAAGCGAAATTTTTGGAACCATAAATAGACTGCTCCTGTATAAAATTTCGCTTGAAGATGAAACAGAGCTTGGTACTTTAATTCAATTTAATTCTAATAATTATATTGAAGTTTTCGGCTCTTGTTTTTGAAACATAAGAACTCTTATGTAGCGGAGGAATCATATTTTTAAATAAATAATTATATATATATATATATATATATATATATATATATATATATATATATATATATATACACACACACACATATATATATAAAAACTTTATTCAATATCCAATAATTAAAATTTCATTAACAATTATTAGAAAGAAATCAATATTTTAATACTTGTAGGGAGTTAGGTGTTGCATAAAAAGAGGAAATAATCAATACCTCACCTATTTTTGTTCATTTTTTTCTTTCTTTCTTCATTGCAACTGATAAAGTGATGGCAGCTCAAGCATAAAATTCACACCGCCTACTTCCTGACGACAAGAATCACAACCCCCGTATCTACACATAGATGCAATCTATGTATGGAATATATAAATAGTTTAACACTAAATGATCACATATTTCCTTAAAACTTTTAGTAAATAAATATACTAAATGTAAATGACTGCTCCGATGAGCTGCTTTTGCTGGTTCCCAAACTTCATGAATTCAAGCGTCCTATGAAGCTGGCATCCTGCTCTCACCCTTTCACTGTTGAAACTGTTAAATGTAGCCGTCTCTTCTACTCCAATAGCTTCATATCTTGCACCTCTCACCTGTGGAACTCGCTTCCCTTTTCCTGTTTCTCTGATAGCTATAATCTCCAACTATTCAAATGTAATGTCTATCACTCCTATCTGCTCTTGCTCCAAATCCTATGTAATCTCTTGCGTGCTAGTGGCTTCCAGCCTTGCTTGGGGTGAAATGCTTAAAAAAAATAAAAAAAATGGAGCGCCTACTCAAATATGGATACTATTTACATTATTCGGACTATCGTCCTCATATTTATTATTATTATTTGTAATAAATATGGCGACAAAGATGAGGACAATAGTCCGAATAATGTAAATAGTGTACTAATACCTCATCTCAGAAATATAGACAGATACTGAAAGGCCGAAACGTTTTAATAAAATATGGCGACAAAGATGAGGACAATAGTCCAAATAATGTAAATAGTGTACATAATACCTCATCCCAGAAATATAGACAGATACTGAAAGGCCGAAACGTTGTAATAAATATGGCAACAAAGGTGAGGACAATAGTCCGAATAATGTAAATAGTGTACATAATACCTCATCTCAGAAATATAGACAGATACTGAAGGGCCGAAACGTTGTAATAAATCTGGTGACAAAGATGAGGACAATAGTCCGAATAATGTAAATAGTGTACATAATACCTCATCCCAGAAATATAGACAGATACTGAAAGGCCGAAACGTTGTAATAAATATGGCAACAAAGGTGAGGACAATAGTCCGAATAATGTAAATAGTGTACATAATACCTCATCTCAGAAATATAGACAGATACTGAAGTGCCGAAATGTTGTAATAAATATGGTGACAAAGATGAGGACAATAGTCCGAATAATGTAAATATAGTGTACATAATATCTCATCTCAGAAATATAGTCAAACAGGAGTATCCACTAAAAATAACATTTAAAATTATATATGGGTACATGGCCGAGTGATCAGTATGTTCACTTTCTAACCATGAGACCTGGGTTTGAATCTCACCATGGTTAATTTGTCATGAAGGTGACTTCTTGATGTTATTGGTATAGAGGAGGCAATCACAGTGTGTGACACCTTTGGAAAGTGCCTGAAAACTACACTACGGGTTGACCCAAATCTTGTGAGGGAAAATGGGTAGACAGAAACATTGGGGGCCGTCAGTGGCTGTGCTAGCATGAAGTCACAAGTCATCATGACCGAAGGTTTGTGCATGCTGGCCTTGTTCAAATTGTTGATCATGCTAGATAACACGTTTTTCTCCCAGAAATGGTAACTAAGGTATGCTCAGCATAATTACAGTATAAACCACAGGTGGACTCTGTGGGTGTTGAACAAACACAAAATGCACCTGAGCAAGTGACTGCAATAGCAATTAGCTAGCCACCCTAGTAGACAGGTATCCCTGAATATGAGTGCCCAGCCATCATATATATATATATATATATATATATATATATATATATATATATATATATATATAAACATATATATATATATATAAACAAATGTTTAGAGGTACAAAATTTATATACAGTTTTAAAAACAAGGAATTTATTTTAATTTTATTAGTCTCTAAGGCCCTTTCAACCAACATCTCATCAGGAGACAATCTTTTTTTTTTATACTACTTGGTACAGGCTATATTCTCACGTAAGTGTTGAGCAATAGCCGATTCCATATTTATAGGGGGAAGATAACACATTTTCTCTATCTTACCAAGTCGTATTTTGGAAGGTACATGCTGGTTGATTCTAGTTTCTAGAAAAAAAAAAGAGTGGTTTAAAATCATTCATATGGCTGGTTCCAAAAATCATTTGAAGATTTTGCTATCAGTCTGTATAGGATTAAGGAAACCTTCTCTCTGCCGACAAAAAGAATTTGTAAAGTCCCTTAATCTGTTAGGGGATATTTTATTTTAACTGCCCCTCGCTAATTTATTTACACGTTATTTCCCCTCCCCTCATTACAAGTATATACACTTGTTTATTATTTTAGTGTGTTTCCCCTTTTTTTTTGCTCTTTATTTTCGTTACTGTTCTTTCCGTTAATTAATTATCCAACGATTGTCTCCTGATGAGATGTTGGTTGAAAAGGCCTTAGAGACTAATAAAATTAAAATCAATAAATTCCTTGTTTTTAAAACTGTATATATATATATATATATATATATATATATATATATATATATATAGATAGATAATATAATAATATCAATATGAAAATCCGCTGCTCAGAGTTTCATGTAATAACAGTCAGCAGGCAGAACTTCTGGTGTTCCACCTGATGATTATTATAACATGATACCAAGCTAAAATAAGACTAACAAATATTGTCAGTTGAAATAAGCCTATTTACTATATGAAGTAATTTTGAATCTTATTGTGTACTAATTATTTGGTCTGCAATAAGAAATACATTGAGCACTTTTTGTGAATCAGTTTTAATATTTTATATTACTCGGATCCACTTGGATTAAATACCAACAAATTTATTACCTTTACTATATATATATATATATATATATATATATATATATATATATAGAGAGAGAGAGAGAGAGAGAGAGAGAGAGAGAAAGAGAGAGAGAGTCCATATGAACTGGGATGAAAAAGTATATATATTTCATTTAACCTCCCCATTGATAGATTTCCAATACACTTACTTTTCCTCCTCTTCTCCTCCCCTTCTACCACACCATGTGCTTATTTATTTATTTTTAAATAATATAGCATTTAGGAAATCAACTGACCAAAACTGACTGAAGATACCGAAATAGCGGACTCAGTTCATCTCCTAATTCTATATATGTGTGTGTGTGTGTGTACATCTACTTTGCTGTTAATTTCTTGGAAAAACTTCACCATAAAACTTCACCAATAAACTACCCATATATATTTGATTACAGTAGGCGAAAACTTGTGTAGAATCTATCAACATCAATCAGCAAAGTGACTTTTACTCACATTAATCCTATATATATATATATATATATATATATATATATATATATGAATAAAAAGACAAGAGGAGAAACTATCCTTAGCTAACATGTTTCATCTTGATAAAATCCCTCAGAGGACGAAATGCATTGGCTATGAATAATTTTTTGTCTTGTCTTTTTTATTCATTTTGTTTCCTCTGCAGGTACACTCTATCTGAGAAGATTTACACAACCCATATATATATATATATATATATATATATATATATATATATATATATTAGGGAACATAATGAGAAAGCAGGTCTTGGAGAATTTGACACATACAGGACATGTTGATGGCAGGAGGAATAGAAGAAAGCAGCAAATAAATTGCCTAACAAGCTTATTTGAATGATTGGTTGGTTGGTTGGTTTTTTGGGTTTTTTTTGATAATGGTTTTAGTGATAAAAGTTTTATTAATTTAACCCATAGGTGGAGGGAGAAGAAGTGGATTAACACCTTTCCCAAGAGTATTTGTGCATAAATAAATATAACAAACCCAACTGGAATTGGAACTACCTAATTAAGAATTCAGAACCATTATCCATTACATCACACACACCCTTGAGCTTACAGCACCTGGTATTCCCAAGTGGTCACTCTTCTCAATACTAACCAGGCTCAGTGTTGCTCAACTTTGGTAATCATATGGGAAAAAGTGTTAACATGATGTGGTAATAAACCAGGAATTAGGAGAGATAGCAAACAAAACTTATTAAAAGTTACCAAGTGCAGTAAGTTGTGGAGAGCCATGATCAACCATGTTTGGACATCCCAATGTGCTGTAATGGTTAGCAAGCTTGTCTTACTAGAACAATTACGACTGAGTAGTGAGTTCAATCTTCACTGGGTACCCCATGCTTTCGGCCTTCTGACACATCTAAGCTATGCTTAGAAAATAACCATGATCAACCATGTTCTGAAGGGAAACAGAACCAAGACTGATTGACTGATTTGTTCTTTTATGGCTTATCAGCACCTTTGCAGGTTATTTAAGGCCGGAAAATATATTTAGATTGTAAGTTTATTTTGAAGATACAGTGTAACCCGGATATAAGAGAAACCCGGATATAAGAGATATTTTATCTGGTCCCAAATTAGAGCCTGTGTTAATGTATATAAATTAGACCAAACCCGGATATAAGAGGCTTCTTCTCTGGTCCCGACAACTCTCTTATATCCGGGTTACACTGTAGTATTCATTTACTGATACAAGTCTTACTAATTAATCCACAACTGGGGAGAAGAGGTGGATTCATATCTTTCCCAAGGGTATTTGCAATTAAGTTAACATAACAAACCCAACTTGAATTGGAACTCGGCTCTCTGATTTCCAATTCTGAGCTATTATCTATTACACCACCTGTACATCCAAGCTTACAGCACCTGGTATACCCAAGCAGTGCCCCATCTAAATACTGAGCCAAACTCGATATTGCTTAACTTACTGATCATATAAGAACCAGTGTTTCAACATATGTCCATAAGCCGTCAGCACAGAAAAAAGAATATGGTATATATGACAGTATATGTTTGTACACCTCGGCATGGTGTAATGTTTAGCAAGCTTGTCTTGCTAGATCATTTACAACTGAAAAGTGAGTTTGATCCTCGAAAAGTGAATTTAATACTTTCAGCCTTGTGCCACATCTAAGCTATGCTTAGAAAATAACTATATAACAGTAGTTTTTTTTTTCTAAGGAGTGTTTTTTTATTATTATTTTCACTCAAAAGCTGAATTATATGTAAATTTATTTTCTTATTCAGTTATTTAAAATCTAAAAAAAAGTTGATGAAATGTTAAATTTGTTTTATTCTGAACCAATTAGGGTCTATAAATTAACCTCTGGAATCAAACCATAAACAGTTAAAAGCACCCCAATTTTGGAAAGCTATATTTCAAACAACATTATACTCTCAAGAATTATAAAAAAATGAAAAAGAAAATACAATTGTTCACATAGAAAAATCAAATGCTATAAATGTATTTAAGTGACTCATATATGCGATTCGGAAGAAAACAAATTTACAGTCATAAAGAAATACAGGAGAGTAAAATTCAATGGTATGTAAACAATTTTACGTCACAAGTGTTTCTACACACACACACACATATATATATATTTTTTTCTACACATACTATATATATATCAACCTACACACACACAAATATATATTTTTTTTCTACACATACTATATATATATCAACCTACACACACACAAATATATATATATATGTATATATATATTCATGAATCATTCATACAAAAAACAAATATAAAGGTTAATGATTTAAATGGCGAGAATACATCATCGCAAACAATATAAATAAGATACACCAACCCCGAACCTGTATATGAATGATATGATCCCTGTTCATAAATTCCAGTTGCATAAGGTCTTTTTAATTTTTATTACCGAGAAGTAAAAACAAGAACAAAATCTATTTCCATACCTGATGATGTCTGTAGGAACAGACGAAAGCTTGTAAAATATTAAAAAGTTAAATATTTTATGCAAACATGAGAAAACTTATCAAGGAATGAAGTGCGTTGACATAAAATGATTTGTCTTGCCTTTTCTTTAAATTACCTTTGCAGATATATTTTATTTATATATGAATTCATGGGAAAATATATATATATATGAGGATAAGTAAAAAAAATTATTTGCACTTTTGTTATAATTGTAATTATTGTTAAGAGTGCAGATAATTTTTAACTTCTCTCGTGTGTGGATGTGTGTGTATGTGTGTGTATATAAGTGATCATTGAAGTCAGCACTCAGAGGCGACAGGCTGTTTCATGCTAGACGCAATCCTCAGGCCGCGAATATTAAAATAGACCAAAATTTCATTGTATAACAGGAACAATCATTTTTTTTCCAGAAATTCATACATTTTTTAATTCTAGAATATACAAGATACCAAACAATGAAAAAAAATGATTGCTTTGGACAATCTTATATATATATATATATAAGTGAACATTGAAGTCAACACTCAGAGGTCTTTGAGTGTTGACTTCCATGTTCACTTTTATATTTACATACATCCTATCTCTGATATTGAGCACTTTATCCCATAAATATAGCACACCTTAAAACTATATATATATATATATATATATATATATATATATATATATATATATATATATATATATATATATATATACACACACACACAGTGTCCCAAAAGTTGAACTAACATTAAAAAAAAAAAAATGGCTAACTTTTGTGTTTATTTACTACATGAAATAATGTTTCTGCGTATTACAATTTATCATTAGGAAATTTTATGGGCTTAAATATAGAAGTTGATGTCAAAGAAATATCCTTGCACATTCTTTTCAATTGCAGCAATTCAATTTTCAGTGTGTGTGTGTGTGTGTGTGAATTGGGATCAAATATTGATCGGAATCCAAAAAAATGATAAGGTAAAGAACAAATAGGAAATGTTTATTAATCGAGACATACTTCACTACTACTAATCACATACATACACACACAATAAAATTCTGATCATTTTTATTTTTGCGTTATTTGATTTTCATTGATTCATCAGGTTTCACATGCATTCGACTTGTTAAACAAATATTAGTATAATTTATGGCACTCTGAATTCAAGAAGAGATAACATATCCCTTTGAAGATCCAAGAAATTAACAGATTCAAAGCCTAACTCAAAAACTGTAAATATTACTTTATGTATGTATGTGTATCATAATTCTAGTTTGTCTATGTGGGATTCAGATGATAATACATATATTCATAAATGTGTGTGTGTGTTTCTAGTAGACATGTTTGCTGGTTATTTTTGCATGTTGATTTGGGAATGTTTTTATGTACTTACCGTTTGTCTGAGATAAATATACAGTGAGTCTCCCATATTTGCAAAGATTAGGGACCAGAACCGGCCATGAATATTCGCAAATACTTGTAACCCCCACCTAAAAGTGCTTGTAAGTACCTACTTTGATTGTTAAAACCCCATATGTTTTAAACTTTCATTCTAAACATGTTAGAAACATTTCAGGCCCTTTTTAAAACATTTTTGAAAAATAGTATTGGTGACCATACACTTATACATAACAAGACATAAAATATAAAGTTTAAAACATTTTCTAAAAATAGAACTGTGATGATGCTCCCATACTTAGTATAAGCCACTTTAAGACCCCAGCCACAGCCCCTAACAAAGAACAAAGGCCAAGCACTATGTATGTTTTTTGCATTTATTTTTTTTTTTTTTTTTACAATGAAGATGTATAATTCTGTCAATTTTTACCATAAAAATGGACTGCTATATGTTTTAAGTCACTTAAATAATAGAAAAATAATACAAGAATATTTTAAATATGTTCTATTGAAAAAATATGCGAATTGAGGGAGTTCTCAGTGAATAATTTGTACATATGTTCTTCAGAAAAACACGCGAATATTCAGGGTTTCTGCAAATAACAAGTACCTGTTCTGAAGAAAATTCTGTGAATATGTGAAGCTGTGAATGCTGAAATGCAAATAGGCAGGGGCACACTGTTTATTAGATTCTTTGAGAATGGATTTGATAAAGGTTGGTGCTTTAATATAATGTTTTTATGTGTGCTTATAGCTGATAATATTGTTAGTAATATAGATAGATAGACAAATAGGTAGAGAGAGGGAAAAACAAAGGAATATATGGACAGACTGAGAGAGAAATGTAAAAAGACAAAGATTTTTGTTCAACTCACTTCACATTAAAGTCTCTATTCAAAATTGAATGAATAATGACACTTTCTAAATGATACTGGACCAGCACCTTTTATAAATTAATATAGAAATCACCTGTGCTGGTGAAATCAAAAGGATTTCAG
Organism: Acanthosepion lycidas; assembly: GCA_963932145.1. Taxonomy (NCBI): domain Eukaryota; kingdom Metazoa; phylum Mollusca; class Cephalopoda; order Sepiida; family Sepiidae; genus Acanthosepion; species Acanthosepion lycidas. The sequence goes on from OZ010613.1 coordinate 36,198,719, forward strand.
TATCATTTCATTTCAGTTTTATTTAGGTATTTACTAAGAGTAGTTTGGTAGTCACTAATCTAATCAGTCAGTGCCAAAATGGTAGATATTTACTGCACTTCGTCTAACACAAGTGAATGGATGGCTTAGCAATGACAAAGAAAGATAGTAATGAGTTAAAAGTAACTTTGACTAACAAAAGACAAAAGAGGCTATAAAAAAACCATGATCACCCATATCCTGGCACAGAAAAGAAATAAGACTAACACAAGGCCACTATAAATGAGCACTCAACAAAGCTTCAACTCACTATTCTATCAAACCAATTGAACTATAAAAATATTGGCAATGTTTAAATTTTTTGCCCACAAAAATACGGTGTATCAAACAGACAATAATTTTTTTTTAATTATTTTTAATTTCACCTCAAGCAAGGTGATAATGCCACTAAGATACCAGGGACTATTGGAACTGAAAGAGAATGATAAGACTTTAGAAGGAACTGGAAAACCCAATCTTAAACAGAAAACAAGGGATAAATCTCTATTCCTGTTCAAAAGACAAGGAAGGAGCATGAACCGGGCAATACACAAACCTATCTATTCTTCCACTGATATCACTATTACTGCATACACTTTTGACTCCCTCAGCAATGTTTATTTACAAGATTATAAAAATATGTGAACCAACTACAATTGCAATATTTATTATTTAGCTTTTATCAAGATCTCTTTACCATTTCATAAACAAATAAATTTGAACAGAAATATTCTTATTTAAAAATTTATAAAAAAATGACAAAATTATCAATGTCAACCAACTACAATGCAATATCTATTATTTCCTATTTTATAAATAATTATGAAAACAAACTTTTTATTCCATTAAATAATGTTTTATATCTTCATCAATTCTCAAAAATAATGAAAATGCATAAATCCACTTTCATATTTAGGTTTTACAAAATTCTAATAATCCTTTGTTAAAAACAATAAATATTGCCAAGGGAGTCAAAAGTGTATACAATAATAGTGGTGTCAAGGGAATAACCATCCTTTTGATGTAGTTTTTGTGCAGCCATGAAGGTTAAACATTGCCACAATATTTATTCAGCTCAGCTTAGTGTTTGGTACAAGGCCACAAGAGTTAAGCACCTAGAGAATATTGTACTCATTAGATGAGTAATGAGCTGTCAGTTGAGCTTGTATAATAATAATAATAATAAAATATTGATCTCTTTCGAAATATTTTCTATGATTGGCACTAACTGAGAATTGAACTTACAATGCAGATCATCCATTATACTGAAGCCAGTCTTCATGTCAATATTTACTTAGCATAGTCTGGCACAAGGCCACTATATTGAATTCGAGGGAGAGTATTAAAAAAAATCTACATGCTCAATAGGTGTCTTTCAGATAAATACTGAGTGACCTGCATTTAAAATAATCAATTTAGAATATAAAAACTTATATTAAAATCTGTGATTAGCAACAACATAAACATTCAATCTAATAATTTTAAAGACAAGTTTTATATTTAATCATACTATCCATTTTAACGAGACACTCAAAAACCTAGAACTGTCCGTCAAAATAATTACCTTAAAAAAGATCAATTAAAAATCTTAAAAGTTGTGTCTATAAATATAACCAATAGCCAATCAAAATGATTGAATTAAAAAAAATGAATGAAAAATCTTAAAACTCATTCTTATTAATATAAGAAATCATTCTATCAAATTTGTTAACTGAAGTTCACAGAAAAAAATAGATTAAGAACAAAATATATCAATATAAAATTTTAAAAAACAAAATTGAAAAAATTAACTACATTCTAATTTCCATCTCTTACATTTTATACCAAATTAAGTTGTATTTAAAAAAAAAAAAAAAAAAATTTGGGTACTGATGTTTGCACCCTATACCTTTCCAAATCTGAAAGATGAAAGTTTCTTTATCATGGGGGCTTGTTTCTAAAAATAAGTGTGTGTAGATTTATTTCAAAGCTGGGATCTCATGACAGCTGAAATATGGCCGACTCAGAGAGAACAAGAAAAGAAGAAAGTCTGCTGAGAAATTAAAATATATTTACTATAAAATATTTTAAGACATTTGTTTTATTATTTTTCTTAGAAATCCTTCATAAAAAAAAAATCAAGTTCTAATTTCTTTTATTCTTATTACTAAGAACTTTACATAGCCTTTGAACTGTGGATAGATAAAAAAAAAAAAAAATTCTTATTTTTACAGTATTAAACTGGCTCTTGTTTCTGGCTAAAAGTTTTATAGATTTTACAAGTACACAATGTACTTTTGTATTGATTTGAAACTGTTTTTTGATCTTAGCTGAGTAAATCAATGTATTTATTTTAAAAACCAGATAAACTTGTATAAATGATGGTGTCTCTAAACTATTAGTCTAAAAGTCTTCATAATTTTCCAAAATTTTATTTCTATTCTATTTATCGAACATACACAAAAAAAACTTGATAATTTTTCCATCTCAGTCTATATAGAACCTACAAGAAATGCAACCAAACTATTTTAGTTAATTCCTGATTATTGTAAGAAGGGGAAAAAAAAACATACCTCTAAGATTAATTTCAGCAATTTTTAACAATTCCAGGAATTATTACATGTACCAGTATCAGTTGGTTAGTGTATTTTGAGTACATTCTAGGTCTCCAGTTACTAGTGAGTACAAACTTGTTGGTTGTTTTAATTTAGTGATATATCAACCTCTATGTATTATTTAATGCCAAAATTTAAATATTTCGTACACAATTTTTTTTCTGAGATAATCATGGTTTTAGTGATATAAGTCTTACTAATTAACCTATAGCTGGGGGGAGAAGAGATGAGTTCATACCTTTCCCAAGGGTATCCGCAGGTAAATGAACAAACAAATGCAATGGGATTTGGAACTCAGCATTCTGATTAACAATTCCAAGCTCTTATCCATTACACCACCTGCACGTCCAAACTTACTGTACCTGGTATTCCCAAGCAGTTACCTATCTAGGTACTGACCAGACTTGATGTTGCTTAACTTTGGTGATCATACAGGGAACTGGTGTTTCAACATAAATCTGGCTGTAAGCTTTGACTATAAGCTGATTACTAAGAACAGTCTGATTCACAACCTCAAATTTAATCTTCAAAATTCATCTTAAAACCCGTTTTGAATGCAGATGTCTAGTCCCCTCAGAGGATGAGACAAGTTCACTGATAATACACATGACCATCAATACAGAGAGATTATCATTAAGAATTGATAGAAATGAGGTTTGCATTCTTTTTAGCAGTTATATTATTGGTAAATATGATAAAAAAACTTACTACACTTTAAATCATTTACCATTAATCAAAACAGTAACAAAACACAACCAAATCTGACAAATACTTATCAATAACATTGATAAAAGAAAAAAATGGATTACAAACACTAAAAGCCTTTACCATAAAAATAAACAACCCAATATCTGTAAAAATTTTATTAAATGTAGGAACAAAGATATTAGATATATTTCACAATATTCTCACAAAAGGCCCAATTGATGGACATGAGAAAGGAAGAAGATTGTATTACAATATTTTATGTGCAAAGAAGCTGTAAATGAGCATGTGAAATCCTGAATTTTTACCTCAGTTCCAAAAACAATTGCTTACTTGGAAATATATATATATATATATATATATATATATATATATTAATTAATAAATATCAAACACTTAAAATCCCATAGGTAATAAAAATTGAAAGCTATTTTTTATAGCTTTCATGAAATAAAAATTATTACCTATTTTAAGTGTTTGATATTCATTAATTACTAATTTTGCTGTCTGACAGAGCTCTCATTGGATCTATATCCTCCTGGAAATTCCATACAGATTACCATTTTTTATTATAAATATGTGTGTGTGTGTGTGTATATATATATATATATATATATATAAAACTATAAAACTGGTGGGAAATATATAACTATTTCACCTACAAGGCGGGACTACATGTACAGGAATCACTCGGCTAATTTGTACATCTGTAACTATAAAAATATCAATTTTCAATTACTATGGTTAAGATGAAGCAAAAATCATGTATTATGTATGTGCTAATTGAATTTTGGTACATACAAATTTTAGCACAATAACTGTAAACACATTAAGCAAATTTGCATTAATTGAGGGATTGATTTCTTATATTTATCAAATATACAATAATGTCCTTGTGTCATATCTTTCCACTGTGGGGAGGTAAGTAAATAACCTTATATCTATCATGTAATTATATATTTATTGAATTTTAAAAGGATTAATGGATTTATTTTTA
>OZ010613.1:36208032-36263032 GCA_963932145.1 Acanthosepion lycidas
TAAATTTACATTACATGAAAATTATCAGTACTGACTGATAAATAAGGTCACCAATCATAATTATTATCAAAATGAAATAAATTTTTTTTTTTCAAAATTAATATGGTTGATTGATAAAGTCAGTCCCCAACAAATAAAATAATGAAACTGATATTAAAATAAAGTCAATTTATTTTTCTCCAAAATTTCAAGGGTTGATTGATAAGTAACATCTTCAATCAATTAAAACAAGATTTAAACCAGATATTATAATAATAATAATAATAATAATAATAATAATAATGATAATGATGATGATGATAATAATAAAAATAATGATGATAATGATGATACTGATGATAATGATGATGATGATGATAATGATGATGATGATGATGATAATAATGATGATGACGATGAGCATGATGATAATAATAATGATAATAATAATAATAATCAACAACATCAACACCATTTAGTATTAACACATTCCCCTAAATACTCTATCAGCTTTTTCCATTCTATCCATGATAGTGTTTCTAGTTTACTTTAGGCCCTGTTGCAAACTTCAGTCTGATGGTGCTAAATTAGGTCTACATGGAGTGCATGCAACAATGATACTGAATTTTAGACTCCTTAACATTTGCATTTTTTTTGTTGACTGCAAAGCAACTTTGCATTGTGATGCAAAAAAAAACAAAAATGAATTTGAAAAACAAACACAAAACACTCTGCTTTATAGTCCTTATTCTGTGGGTGCATTGTCTGTCGGAGTGCTCACAAGTTGTCATGCATCTGTGGATTTCAATTTGTGCACAACTTTCAAGTAGCAAAATTTCTATCACTCTGCTTTGACGTTGCATAGTTTACATTAAAGATTGTAGTTAGTAGGGAAGCAAGAAATGAGAAAGGAATTCCTCAAGCAAGAAGTGCAAGAACAGAAATTATCAGAATAGAACTGATGGTTACATCCAGCTAATTCAACAGAAAAATGGTGAGACACAGTTGTCAACCTATTAGTATGCTTAGATTCATACAGACAAGGCACTGAGAACAGCTCATTAGAACAATTGCTATAAAAATATATGTAGAAAAGACAGAGGGAAGCCACACCATGTCAATGAGAAAATAACTAGAGCTGAGATGCCAGGTCAGGTTTGATTACATTGCAGATCCTTCTTTGAATTTTGTCAAGAATCTTGAGATGAATAGCAGGAGCACCAGACCAGATATGGCAGCAATAATTAATACATGGACGAATGGTAGATTTATAAATGTGCAAGATGGATTCTGATGAGAAGTAGTGTCTAGCACGTCACAGCAAACCAAATTTCCTAGCAGTAGACCAAGCAATTGATTCAGTATAATCACTCTACTTTATGTCAGTGGAAAGTGAGAGTCCAAGAAGATTAAATGGAAGCAGTTTTGTTTTAGAGGTGTTAAAATTTACAAGCCATTCCTTGCCTCAGTTAACTACTGATTAGAAGTCCTTTTCGAGAGCAGCTTCCAGTTCTACTTTGTTGGATGTTGGATTTTCTACTATAAGTTGGGAACTGCTGATATTGGAAAGAACAGACTTAGTACTAATGATTAGCAAACACTAATACTCAACACAATTACACAGTGAATAGGATGTTATATACTCAGACAGTTATGGGCCATGCATGATACACACTTAGGCGATCATGTATCTTTCGATACATAACTGACAAGGCAGTTTTTTTTTTCTTGCAGTAGGTTGCCATTTCTTTTTGTGGTGTATATATATATATATATATATATATATATATATATATATATATAAGATGATAAAAATAGTTTTAAGGTATGCTATATTTAAAGTTTAAAGTTTATTTAAGTTAAAGTGCTCAATATAAGGCATAGAGCATATGTAAATATAAAAGCGGACATTGAAATTAACACCCAGTAGCAACAGTCTGTTTCATGCTTAAACACAATCTTCAAGCCAGAAAATTGTGTTTAAGCATGAAACAGACTGACATCACTGAGTGTTGACTTTAATACATGTGTGTGTGTGTGTGTGTGTGTGTTGAGAGAGAGAGAGAGAGCAACAGAAAACTAAATGTTCACTTGTCTTATATCTACAGCAAATTTTGTAGAAATTACATTCACTTTTCAGGAGACTTGACTGTAAAATTTAATTTATTTTTAGAAATAATGTTTTCTTCAAAAGAGATTAGAAAACAGAAAAAAATTTAATTTAATAGAAATTAATCCCATTTATCCATTTTAATAGGTGAAAAAGTATTTGTACAATACAAAAAACAATAAATACATAATCTTCATTTAATACTTTGAAGAATAGCCATTATTCACTTCTACAGCAAACAACCTCTTCCCAATTATGAATTTGAAAATTTTAGTTGCTATTTTGTTCCATTCTTCTTCACATATGGTCTTCAGATCAGTGATGTTTATTGGAGCTCTCAATTGAATTTGAATTTTCAAATAATGCCACATTCTCGATTGGGTTTAAATCAGGGAACTGACTTGGCCATTTCAGGATATTTACATTATTTTCAGCAAGCTATTTCTTCATAGATTTTGCAATGTGCTTAGGCTCATTATCTTGTTGGAAGATATAATCAGGAGGAAGTTCAAGATTTTCAACCAAAATCATTAAATTTGCTTCCAAAATATTTTGATATGCTGCGGCATTCATTCTCCTATCTATTACTGATATACTGCCAGTACCTTTTACAGAAAAACATCACCAAACCATGATGCTGCCACCACCAAATTTCACTACTGGAACTGTATTCTTTTGTTTAAAGGCATCACCATCTTTCTGTCATACATGATTTCTAGAATTACAGCCAAACAACTAAATTTTGGTTTCAGCTGTCCATAATACATAATCCCAATATGATTTTTCCTTATCCTTATATACATGAATGAATTTCAACCTGGTATCTCTGTCTTTTTTTAATACCAGTGGAGTTTTCCGCGGAGAGTGTGACTTTTGATTGTTCCTATGAATTTAATTGCTTATTGCCCATTTCAGGTCGTCTGAGATTTTTCTGTAACTTTTACCTTCTTTCCAGATCTTTTTGCAAATTTCCAATTCTTTACCTTTTTGCAAGAATATCAATTACAGAATGTCCTGTTTGTACTTGTAGGCTAAAAGTAACTACTGATAACATTATTGGGATGTTCTAGAATATTACACTTGAATAATAAAGCAATTTAAAAGTTGTAAAATCTGAAATTTGCATTGTCTGAATACTTTTTTCAACCATTAAAATGGATAAATGGGATTTATTTCTATTAAATCAAATTTTTTTTCCTGTTTTCTATGCATATTTAGTTATTGTAGTGTTCATTCTAGAATATTCCCCTTGAATAATCAAAAGTATTAAAGCAATTTAGAAGTTTTAAAATCTGAAATTTACATTGTACAAATAATTTTTTTCAACCATTAAAATGTGTAAATGGGATTTATTTCTATTAAACCAAACTTTTCTGTTTGCTATGCAACTGTGTACTGTTAATTATATGAAAAGTATGCTCATTCATTAGTTAGAAATACAATAAACTAAAAATTTGTATGTATATGAATATTTGTTTCCCCCCACTGTGTGTGTGTGTATATATATATATATATATATATATATATATATATATATATATATATAAGGGGAAAGAAGTATAACAAAGCAGAAAAGGTTTTGTGTGATGCGTTTCATTCTTTTGGATTTTTTCAGGCAAAGTTTATGCTTATGTTGATATGGTTACATGAGCCAAAATGAAGGAGAGATGCCGAGAATTTTAAATTTAAAATGTTTTTTTTAATAATATTTGTTTTGGGCATATAATCTAGCAAATTTCATTTAGATGATTTTTGTTTCTGTTTAAGTTTCCATCACTTTTGTTATTAAACATACATATTTTAAAATCTGGTTTTATATAACAAAGTTGGTGTTTGCTGATACATGTACATTTACTTAGGAATTATTTATTTTATAACAATTTTTTTGGTGTTATATATATATATATATACATACATATACATACACACAAACATAGATTAGGTGATGAATACTGATAGGTCTGACCAACTTCCCAAAACCAGTCTCTTGATGTTTGATCAATCAAATACTGTTTTTGATAAGTGGGTTACACAAAACTTTTCAGCACCTTCTTGTATAAATGTATATTTTACATGCATGTACATGCAAACATACTGGATTTGAATATGTACTTAAATATACATATATGCTTGCGTACATGCTATCTATATATACTATATACATACTAACCAAACAGTCATACTGTCAATGACATCTTACATCAATACTCATTAAAATTATGAAAATAGTTTAACTGTTTCATTTTTGTTTTTAAATAATTCTGCGACTAACATTGGTGGTTTTAGTAAGCCCCTCCTCCATACTGCCAGCCAGCCTCAAGCACCGACACACTCAACTTTATTAAGATGGTCTTGACCTTATTCTGTCACTCATTTTAATGATGCAATGAAACCAAAGAGTTCTAAAAAGTCATATATATATATATATATATATATATATATATATAGCATCCTCTCTCTGTATATATAAACAATAACAAATATTGTTTCCCCACCACCACCACCACCACCACCCACCCAAAAAAATTTTAAATAGTTGGCTAGTGTATTTCTAGATGTGTGTGTGTGTGTGTATATATATATATATATATATATATATATATATATATATATATATATAGGCATGTGACTAAATGCTTAGAATGTTTGCTTTCAAACCATGAAACCTGGGTCAATTTTAAAGCAAGCAGTCTTTGTAATTAAAGTGCTCAATGTCAAGAGACAGAGCATTTATACTAGTGCTTTGTCTCTCATCTTCTCTTGATGAGGCAAGAAAGGAGCATTTAATATCTTAAAGCTCTGTCATATCTTATGGCATTGCTTACTGGCAAAAAAGTGCTTAGTACCATAGGATATCCTAATTATCACATATGTTACTGAGGACTATTCTTTGCCATACCAACAAGCCTTTTCCAGTAGAATGTATTTAATTTTTTGGTTTTCACCTATTTTTGAGCTTGGCCAGATTGTTTATCCTCCTACCAGGCATGTTTAGTTGGTTCACCATCTTGAACTCACCTGTTGGTATATTAGTCAATTATGTAACGTGCGTGATACACACTTAGGCAATCATGTATCTTTCGATACATAAACGATGAGGCATATTTTTTCCCATAGTAGGTTGCCATTTCTTTTTGCAGTCAACCAGTTGCCATCCAAGGCTATAGAACCTGGTCTGTCCTGCTATTTACCCATAACTGGGCAGAAGAAGCAGGTTCATACCTTTCCCAAGGGTATTAGCATGTAAGTGAATGTAATGGATTTGACTGGAATTCAAACTCGACTTTCCAATTTCTCAATCCGAGTCGCTATACACTACTCCACTGTAGGGTACCCTTTCTACAAACTACAGCCGACTACCTGACAATTGTGTGAAAAACATGAAGCTAGCAGTCATGGTCAGTCACTGCCTACCAAGATTTCTATTTTTACATATATATATATCACAGCCACACAAATATATATACATGTGTATTCTGTACTGAAGATTACTTACATCCATGACACTGACCTTGGTGTAAGTAGTAACATATTTTGTTAGGATAGGATTGAAAGGAAATTTGACAGGAACCAAAAGTTGCTCTAAGGTCTTTTTATTGTTAACCATGACCTTTCAAGGCAAACAAATTAGCCAATTTGTTTGAGATATTCTACTGTTACCTATCTGAGTTGCCATATCATCTGGTCATCATCTTTTAGACTTCCTGTTCAGCAAGTGTGAACTATCAGAAGAAAATCTCCAATCAGACTTATGGCCATTTAGTAAAACACAAGCTGAAATCGCCAAGAGGTCAGAATTGGATCTGAGCTCGTTATAATGACGTTGAAACAATTTCTTCATTCTAAAAAGTCGGACTACAAAAGTTCTTATACCAAGGTAAAATAAATGCAATGTATATCTAAGTGCCTATTTTACTACAGGATTTCTTATTCCAAGGTAAAACAAATACAATGTATAGCTAGGAAGTGTTTATTTTACAATATTGTCATAAGTTACATTTTCATCAACTTATGATTCTAAAAGAAAAACAAAACTAAATAGTTACAATAGCTCGTCTAGTAGTAAAACTAAATAGTTACAATAGCTCGTCTAGTAGTAAAAACTGTATTTGAGGGGAAAATTCTCCTGTAAAATTGCTCACAAATATTTTTCTTATCTGGATTTCAATAATAAAAGAGAAATTATAGTCTTACATTGAATGGTTACAAATAGTAAGAGTTACTATAAAAGATATTTTCTTATAAAAGGATGGAGATAAAGTGCCTAGCACTATTATACTTTTGCACTTTGCATACTTCCATGATTACCCTGAGCAACTGGGTGGGCTTTAAGCTTTGTAGAAATCAATAAATCTTTGTTTGCAAAGACAAAAATTCATTTTGATATTGATTCATTTGTATGGCTTATCAACCCTTTGCAGGTTATTTAAAAACAGAAAATATTTTTAGATTGTATGATATTATTATTTTTTTGAGAGAGAGAATAATGATTACTAATTAAACCATAGCTGGAGGGAGAAGAGGTGGATTAATACCCCTTCCTAAGGGTATTTGTGCATAAGTGAATATAACAGCTTACTGTTATCTTCCCAACATATCCACATAAACTGTGCCTTTTACGATGTAACTCTCTACCTTGAATGGCTTCTGGGCCTTGTACAGGGTGAAACTCACTGTAATAATAATAATAATAAAAAGACAATGGAAATTGGAACTCAGCTTTCCAATTATTAGGTTGGTGCAAAAATAATGTCGTTTTCTCACATATGTTACTATGTGAGAAACGACATTATTTTTGCACCAACCTAATAACAATTCCAAGCCATTATTCATTACACCACCTGTACTAACCAAATTTACAACACTTGATATTCCTGAACAGCCACCAATCTAGGTACTGACAAGGCTCAACATTGCTCAACTTCAGTGATTGTTTGGAAACAGGTGTTTCAATGTGATGTGACCCTAAGCCTATTTTTGATATGAAAGATGATTATTTTGTATTGTTTAAGAGAAATCAAAGATTCACAGACTCTAAATTTTACCATTTTTGGCACCAAATCACCACAGATGTATATTCTCTTTAATATTATTTGAATTTATATTCAATTGAATAATACTTTATTGATGTTGATTTTGTTGATGGAAAATTGAAGTTTCCAGATATTCAATTTAAATGTTATAATGCACAAAGTAAATATATCACATTTTGGGGAACGGATGCAAAAGTATCATAGTGGCAATTGCTTCATCCTTTTCTCATAAATAACAAAAAATCTTTCACATTTAATCCTTATGCTAGGTACCAATAAGTATGTAATTTAAAAGGATCTAAGAATAAGCAGAAAAATAAATTCTCCCCACTTAAATATAATATATATTATATGTAAGTTATTTAATCCTTTGATACAGTTGCCAGAATTATTAATATGCTGGAATATTTTTGCAAAACACTGATGAGTGTTGAAATCCTCACTGTATTTAGTATTGTTAAAGTTATCACTAACATTTTTGTTCAGATTTACAAATTCTACGTTTCGTTGACTTTGGCATACCAATCGATGAAATTTGAATAAGACGATTTGTTTGGAAAAATACTTTGACAAAAACCCTACTTTGCAGATTAATAATTTCTGCAATTTAATTTTATAGGACTTCATGGTAAATTTTCTTTTTTTTATAACAGTGAAGAATAAATTCTTGGAGATTTCTTACTCTTTAGCATGCAACACACAACTAGCCATGTGTAAATATTCCTCTCTGGAGCCAAACTCCAACTTTTTGAAGCATTTGGCCTTATGATTTGTTTATAGTTCTCAAACACAGGGCGAACAGGAAACTGGATTCTTGTATATATAAAAACTTGAAGAAAAGATATGAAAAAAAACAATATTGCATTTTTATTAAATAAGTATTTTTTTATTTTGGTCATTAAATTGATTTTAAAATAGTGGGAGTATTTTGTATGTTAAATAATAAAATAGATAATTTTTTCAAAAAATTAATAAAAATTTATTGTACTAAGCTATACAGCCTAGTAAAATCAACTGTACTTTATACACCCTTACCCATTTGTACTTCTCACCAAAATTTGGTTTTGATTGGTCAATGTATGGCTATTTTAGAGGGTGTGATGGACAAACTAACAGAAGTCACAGAATTTTATATAGAGATAGATAGATAAAGGGATAATTGTCCTAATAAATGTAGGTAACATTCTTGCTATTATTTTTGCTCATGTATGGCGAGCACTGCCAATTCCAGGTAGTAAAAATATAGAAAAATTCAACACCATTCCTGACATGTTAAAAATCCTGGCAAACTTTTAATATTATGTTTTCTTGTTTATTTTTCATTGAAAATTAGAGAAAAAGACATTATCAGCAGTGGTGTAGCTAGAGTAAACGTCACCCAGGGCAGTCCACTCAAATGACCCCGATTCACCCTATACTGAATGGTTAGCTGTAGCTAAATTTTCATACATGCTCTACCTCTACTTTACTCTACTTACCGGTATGTTACTGTTTATATGTATGATCCAAGACAAAATCTAATACCACAAAATAATCAGTTCAAATCAAAAGATTTTTAAAATGCAACTGTTCACTTTCAGAACAACTAAATACAAAACACGACAATACGCAAAAGAATGACATTCGATACTATGGTCTTAGAATGAATGTTTTCTTGTTTTCATTGTGGCAAACTGGTCAATGACATTGGCAAAATCTGTCTTGTAAGCTCGTTTTCAATGGACAGCACAGCCAGATCCGACAGTCTCGACTGGCTCATGGTTGACGTAATTTTCTGTTGCTAATTTTCCGGTGTCCAATTTTCCATTGCATCATTTTCTGGGTACCATTTAATTATCAATGATGTTTTAAAGTATTTTTCTTGACAAAAATATTCTATTTAATTTTTAAGCATTTTACGGAACATTGTAAATCAACTGCATTCTTTTAAAGGTTACCTAGAGAATTTATGCAAAGTTTATTTTTTTGTTTTTCTTTATACAAGTAAAATAAATTTACATCGTATTTTGATGTTATTATGATTTTAGTTTTAGTGATAATTTAAAAACAATAAATATTTATCATTAGTACCAATAATGGAAAATTAAGTTAAAAATTTAAAAGAATCATTTTTGGAATCAGAAAATAGGCACAAATTTTTCCGATTCCGATACCGTTTCCGATACCCCTAAAAGTTCCGATTTTTCCGATTCTCGATTCCGATTAATCGTTCCAACACTAGTAGATATATTCAAAAGTATATCGCTCACTCAATGGAAAATTGTATCTCAACGAATTGATACACAGGCAAGACTGAAATTGTTGCACTTTTGGCTTCGTATTTCGCTTTGTTGTTATTAATGATGCAGAGTTAAAACACCATATCATCCGATAAAATGTTACAACAATGTCTCTTGTTAGTAACCAAGATTGTAGCAACTGAAACACATGAAAGCTGAAAACATTGCTATTTTTCCTACTCACAAATTTCCTGACAATTTATTAGAAAATTTCTGACTGGTCATATGCCCGCCTGCGAAACCCTGTGTCTCCACCAGTTTTCACACTATTTTTGGCACCTTAGCCTGGTTGAAAAATTTTGTTGGGGGTGACATTATGTCACCCCTCCTGTGCTGGCACCCGGGGTGGTCTTCCCCCCCCCCAGCTACGCCACTGATTATCAGTTGCCAGAAATTAATGCAAACTTTACTTTAGAATAAGGCTCTTGAAAATATAATGTAAATGCTCTGCTAATGATTATTATAGAAATGTACTGAATATCAAAAGAAAAAAAAATATCAATAGGAATTATCATTACTGACAGATTGCTAATGGTAATATTAGCCATTTCCTTATAAGAAACATTTGCTATCCAGTGCTACTTTTGGTTGAAATTCATTTAATCTTTCTATTAACAATCTATCAAAAAAATAGGTTTCTCAAGTCCACTGGTATCATGATTTCTAGTCTTGATGGTGGTTTCCTTCCTAACTTTTGTAGTGTGAAATTATTTTCTCTTCAAGTTAAATATGCTATATGTAACACTAGAAAGTGTTGCACATGTAAAATATCCCCAAAAAGAAAATGGCAGCTTTACAAATTGAGTCATATATTTAAAAAAAGATAGATTGACTTTCGTAAGAATCTCTTTTAACCTTTGCAAATTTGAACTGTCATTCAATCTATAAAAAGTGCTTAAAGAGGAACAGACAGTAGTGTGACTGCTGTGGTGAACAGGAGACAAGTTATGTTGAATTGTTTGACTTAAGCTACTCTGTTGGTTGAAGGTTAGAGAAAACAGATTAGGTAACTTTTTACAAGCTAGAAGAAACTGACAATACTATTCATTTTAGTTGTTGCTGCTGTTGAAAGTCCACAAGTGATGTGGTTTCTTTTATTTGGTAATGTTCTTTGTTTGCGATTCTGTAGTGCCAATCCAGACGCTTCATTTGGTGTAAGCTATTTTTAACCATTGATTTGAGAAAGTGGTTGTATTCAGCTGACAGTTAACATATTTCTGAATATGTTGGTCGCTATGCATGACATCTATAATGTGTTGGTTTTAATCTCCAATAGGAATGACTTCAAAACACTTCCCCTTCTCCTTTATAGGCAGAAGCACACAAATGCATGCTGGGATTTTTCCTAGCCAATAAAATAGGCCAGTTCTTGGTTTCATCTGACTCAGTCCTGGTCTGTCTTGTCTTGAAGTCAGAATGCTATGTTCACTTGTCTGAACTAGCTTTTGTGTGTCAATACCAATTCTTAGTTTGTGAACTTCTTGCCATATTACTGTTAATTTGCCTTATTACTTTTTGCCATATTATTTGTTAATTTGCCTTGCATATATTCTTTGCTTGCTTTATATTATTTTTTGCTCAGTTCTTTTCTTTTTCTTGTTATTGATAACTTTTCCAACTTTGTTTGTTGGACAGTTCTGTTATTTATTTTACATTTGACAATGGCTACTCACTCCACAAAAAGCATTAAAAATCAAGAAGGAATAAATTTGTCAGTGGTCAAGAATTAATACAAGCATTACTCACTAGTGCTATTATATAATGTAAATCTCTTAATGATTTTACAAGTGAAACACATTGATAATTAAGATAAAGATATAGTCAGTGGTCAAGAATTTATTCTGTTACTGACAAGACAGAATAGGGCTATTGTCTATAGCACCCACTAATGATAGTCTTTTTATCTGTTCTGTCTTTGAAGAAACTTCCAATGTTTTTATTAAAAGAAAGACGTTATCTGTTGGTGGATATAGTCACACCCCAGAGTTAAACTCAACCAACAGCATTTTTGTCTTGTCTCCAGTATTCTGGTCAGTTTTCCCTCAGCTCTATATAAACAGAGATCATGATGATAAAGCAAACAACAATCTCCTTTTGCTCAAAAGGTCAACATAGGGTAAATTTTCATTTTAACACTCGAGCGCTAATATCCCTTCAAATTTTTCCAAAATAGTCTTATTTCTGTGCAGATGTATATGCTGAACTCAAATCAACAATTAGATATTGAAGAAACCTACCTTTTTGGATATAAACGACCTGAAAAAAATCGGACTTTTTCCATGGTCTTTCGTCAGCCATTACCGGCTTATTGATAAGTAATTCAGTGCTGAATTTTGTTAGTGGACGTATACAATTTGGGCCTATTTACTTCCTTCACAGTAATTCCTTGTAGTTAACTTTCAAATTAGAGTTAGGTGTTTTTTTGTTTCTTTTGTTATTCTTTTATTTGCCGATGTTTACATATATTTGAAAGTTAACTTTCTTCTTAAATTCGGGTGTTATAATGAAAATTTACCCAACACAGAACCAAAGAGCCCCAAAAGTCACTCAATAGTTCCAGACATATTCTGAACATAAAAATGGCCAATTGCTTGTTTCTGAGTACATTTGTCTGCTAAGATGGCTCGCTAATCCAATCCCTGTTGCAGACATTTTCTTAGGCACACTTGTGTTCCTTTAACACTCACAGATGCAACCTGTAGTTAATACTTCAACTATGCTGAGCCAACTTTAGTTACAGTTTCCAACAGGGAAACAGCAAATAATCTGGAGTGATCAGTAGTTAAACAAGAGCAGTGCATTCGAACCCTCGGTCATAATGACTTGTGATTTTGTGCAAGCACAACTGAACAGTTTTGTCTATATAATTTCACTAACAAGGTTTGGGTTAACATGTGGTATGGTTTTCAGACACTTTCCACATGCTGGGATTCTCTTCCCAGGTTAATATAATAGACACTTCCTTGAAAAACTAGCTACAGTGAGATTTGAACACAGATCTTATAGTTGAGACACAAATGTTCTAACCATGTGTCCATATACTATTCCCAACATGCAACTCACAGAATGTGTTCATTTTGGTCTTTTACTTCTGAGTAGGCGTACCATTGTTTATCGAGTCTTTGCAGTCAGCCAAAGTCTGGTTGCATATTTAGTTAATTCTATTGACATAATGTTGTTTCTATTGTGCGTGAAAAGCTGATGTATTTAATATTGTTCAGATTGAATATTTTTAAAAGTTTCATTTCTTTAAATAAAATAATTTTTTTGCCTATTTCACTTTTGTTAGTTATACATGTGAATAAACTGAAATTTTCTAAAAGATTTAAAATTTTCGATCCATTGAATTAGGTCCTTTTATAAATTGGTCATATAATGTAAAATTTTTCTACCACTACAAATGAAAATATACTAATTTGCAAGTTTTTAAGATAAATTGAAAGTAACAAGGTGACCTTCCAGAAAATGAAGCATCCTTCTTCAAACCATAGGGACTGGTGCTACAGAATCACAAAGAACTTCACCAAATAAAAGACACCACATCACTTGAGGACTTTCAACATCAGCAACAATTAAAATGAACAGCACATAAAGACATAATAATTACATACTACTTTTAACAAAAGACTAGGAAGGAAACCCCCACCAATACTGGAAAGAGTGATTGGACTTGAGAAACAAATTCTCTTGAAAAATTGTTTTAATAGAAAGACTTCATTAATTTCAACCAAAAGTAGCATTGGCTTTTTGGTTGATAAATACCTAATGTTTCCTTATAAGAAAACAGCTAATATTACCATTTTATTAGTAATGCTTATATTAATTCCTGACTAATATCTTTTTCTCTTTGATGTCCAGTACATCTCTATAGTAATCATTAGCAGTGCATTTATATTTTTTATAGATGGGTAATAATAGCTTAAGTTGAAATATATTGCTAAAAGCTCTACTCTGTATTGAGCATGTTTTTAAAATATAATGCCAGGACACTATTTACATTATTCAGACTATTGTCCTCATCTTTGTTGGCATATTTATCACAACGTTTTGACTGTTGTACTCTCAGGCCTTCTTCAGGTGGTTGGAATGTCAAACTGAACCCTTTATTTCGCTTACTGGGGCAGACTGTTCTAGTTCCACGTGCCATGTCTAATGGATGTCAGTTATCTCCTGTTAATTCACCTCTCCAAGTTCTCCACTGCCTTAACCAGGTATTGAGCTCACACTCTTTGGGTCTTGTCACTGGATCTAACTAACACCTTTATCCAATGTGAGTGTGAGTGGATAAAGGTGTTAATTAAATCCACCAGGCTAGTTTGCTGAATTCACTTTTGCACAAATGCCCTTAGGAAAGGCATGAACCCATATGCTATTTTTCTTTTCTATTTTGACTATTATCTCAACTCTCAAATTTCTCATTATAAATGTGGCTCAAAAATGAGGGATCAAAATAATATGAAAAAACAACCATATCTTTTAATTTCTCTTGGAAACTATGAAAAATCAAAACTGTGGAAAAAAATTTTTTAGGGAAAAACAATGATTTTTCTAGATACAAGTCCTATAATTTAACACATAATTGTGGGGAGAGGGATCCAAACCACAAACTTATACATGCATTATAAACAGAATAGAGCTATTTTATGTATAATATTTGGGTAAGTGTCTACAAATTTGAATATAAATGAAATCAGCCAAAGTTAAACAATTAGAATAAAAAAAGTTTTAAAAATTCATAAAGTGTAGGCGGTCTTGCAGATCAGGTTAATATCATCTCAAAACTCAGGGTGTCAATGTTAATACAATACTGCAAAACTGAAGCTAAAAACATTCTCGATTTCCTGTGTCAATTCAGGTGGGACTGCCGAGTTTGAAATAAAAGAGGCTGAAAAACTGACGTCAAAATGAAACTGAACCTATTCTTTAATCAACGAGGGCTGAATGAAAATAAAAAAATTATATGTTGTTAGAAAAAAATAATATAAATAACAATAAAACCAATTTTATTGTGGATCTAAAACACAAATATTATATCCATTCAGAATAAACATGATCATGACTCTCCCAAACTTATTTTCTTCAATATCTCTAAATTAACAAGACATTTTCAGAAATAGTCAAGTGATTTCCTATTGCTTTTTCTGCTGTCTTGAATTCATAGTAGTCTATCTCCTAGACTGGCTGCCATCCAAAGCTAGACTACCCTGCTATTTAACCCAAAACTGAATTCATACCTTTCCCAGTGGTATTTAAATTAAAGTAAAAACAAGGGGGTGAAATTTCAACTTGACTTGCCAAATTCCACTTCTTACACCAATAAGCATTACACTACCCAAATATCTGAAGAAAGCCTTATAGAATCAATATTTTCATCCCTATTGGCATACTGTTGTGTAGTTGCCATCCCTGTAATCTGTAATTCTGTAAATGAACATCTTTTAGTCCCTTAGATTCTATTGAGGAGTAAGGGCCCACAGCTCTTAACAACACCAGTCAATTCTGCGATAGCTTCTATAGCAAATAAGGTTTTCTAGCCCCATGTGTTGATCTAATCTAAGTCTAGAATTAGCTGTTATCTTTCCTGCATTACAGCAAGAACTTTACTTCTTGCCCTTTCTTATGTTAATACAACATTATACAGTAACCCTCTACCTTGACTGGCCCTTGGGCCTTGTATTAAGGGAACATTAGTGAAAAAATATTTTGGAAATTAAGAATATGTGTTCTTACAGCACAGAAACACCATTTATTATAGTGGTATAACAAAAAAAGTATCCTTTGAAATAATACAGTTGACCCAGCTGCACTTAGGATGTGTGCACAAGTGAAAACTGTATAAGTAGATATATAAAGCCCCACCCAAGAGAAAGAAGAAGAGAGTCTCTCACATCTGACAGTTTAGCCAGATATGCTTGGAATCAATAAATTTATGGACAATTTTTACATTCATTAAGTCCAGAAATGTGTGTTTTGGTGTAATGGATATCGGCTCAGAAAGAGAAATCAGAGAGCCGGGTTCAAATTCCAGTCAAGTTTGTTACATTCACTTATCTGCAAATATGCTTGGGAAAAGTATGAATCCATCTCTTTCCCCCAGCTATGGGTTGAATAGCAAGACAGACTGGGCCTATAGTTTTGGTCGGCAACCAGTCTACCGCAGAAATAAATGGCAACCTACTGCAGGAAAATCTTCTGCCTAGTCAGTAATGAATCGAAAATGGTATAGCATTTAACTGACTTAAGTCCAGAAAAGAAAACACTTGCACATATACAAGAAAAGCAATAAAAAAATCTAAAGAAAATTACCTTGTAAGTCATGTTCAATGAGACTATATATGGATACACATTGCAATCAATATATATGGATGGTGAAAGATTTTCTTGTACACAAACCAGTCTTTGATTTCTTTCTGCTCACTTTTTTATGACATGTTCCCCTTCAATGCAAAAATGATCATAGCTCTCCACAACTTTATTATTTGTTTGGTTTCAACCTGCTAGGAATGACTGCAAAACAACTTGCCCTTCCCCTGTTATAGGCAAAAGCTCACAAACGCATGCTGGGATTTTTTTTTTCTTAGCCAATAATATAAGCGAGTTTGCAGTTTGACATGATTCAGTCCAGATCTGCCGACTGCCGGGAGGAACCCAGATGAGGCTATGCTAAAGTGCAGAGTTGTGTTTGAGGAGTTAGACAAGCCTTAACCTGTGTATATGGGGTCTACGGGGAATTTTTGCCCAAGCCTACGGGCTCAGAATAGCCCCACGTAAAAAACAGCCTTATGCTACATCTTGCCTTCTGAGGAAGCTAAGGTAAACAACCTCAGTCCTAATATGTCTTGTCTAGAATTCAGAATGCTATGTTCACTTGTCTGAACTTGTCAGAATGCTATGTTCACTTGTCTACACTAATACTTTGTGATCTTTTTGCTTTCTTAATTTGCTTTGCATATATTGTTTGCACGCTTGCTTGATATTACTCCATTTTATGCCTTGTCTAGTTTGGTCTGTTTTGTTTTATGGCATATCAACTTCAATGGGATATTTAATGCCGACAAGATTTTTATTGCTGGTAATTTTTTTTTTCAAAAATGTACTGTTGGTAATTTTTTTTTTTTTTTTTTTTTTTTACAAAAATGTATTGCTGGTAATAATTTTACAAAGTATTTCTGGTGCTAAAACCTATTTTTACACCTTCATAGTGTTTTGACCTCAGTTCGGATGTGTGCACAAGTGAAAACTGTATAAGTAGATATATAAAGCCCCACCCAAGAGAAAGAAGAAGAGAGTCTCTCACATCTCTGGGACCCTAATGGGTGCTACCACCCCAGATCAGAGTGGACCTGGGAACACCAGCAATTAAGAGGTGGTTCTACACTCCTCAAAACCTCTTGATCAGAAGCCTTGCTGTTGGACGTAGTTTATCATCTTACCCAGGATGCAGATGTAGTTTATCATCATAGCCAAGTCAAATGCCTTGTCTCTTTTTTCTTTTCATTGCAAACTTTGTTAATTCTGTATGTTGGTGAGTTCTGTTCTATATTTTGCATTTGACCATGGCTACTCACTCCACAATATTTGTGAATTGTCATTACTTTTCTTAAACAAATCTCGTTCTCAACTGAGTATCTAGCAAAGCTAAAGAGCCCCTGTTATTTAAATCACTTGGAGAGTGGTGTGAAGGATTCATATCTTTCACAAGGACATAAGTGTGAAGCAAATGTAAAGGCCATGGCTAAAATTTGAACTTATTTTGCTTATTCCATTTTCTGCACTGCTCACCATTATAGCACCCAAACATCTTTTTCATGAATGAAGGAAAAAATTAAAAAATCAACCAAATAGGTTACCATTGATTCTTCCAAGTTTACATTATTGTATTCCTAAATTCATTGAAGTAAGGAAAGAGGCCTTATATTAGCAATTTGTGTGACCTTCCATCTCCGAGTTTTGTGATAAGCAATCTTTTCCTTCAGTTAAAATACAGAAACTTCAAAATATTGGGTTATCCAGAAAGTTTAAGTTTTTAAGGGAAATTAAAACACAAAACAAAATTATGCCATTAAATATTTATTCAACTAAATATGAACATTTTGTTGCACAACCTTTCTATTTTACCTTCAACTTAAAGATTCCATCTTCCCAGAATTTCGGTGGTTTCTCAGCAAAGAACTAATTAAGTTGGGTTTTTTTTTTATGTCAGCCAAAGAATTAGAATTTTTACCATTGAAATTATTTTTCAGTGACCTGAATAAATGAAAATTCAAAGGAGCAATGTCTAGTGAATATGACAGGTTGGGTAACACATCCCAGCCAAGCTGCAACAATCTTTGCTGGGTCACCAAAGAAACATGAAGTCCGGCACCATCCTGATAAAAAACAACACCTTTCCTGTTGGCCAATTCTGGGTGTTTTTCTTGAATTGCTGCCTTTAATTCATCCAGTTGCAAACAGTACTTTTCAGAATCAATTGACTGGTTCCTTGGCAGAATCTCATCGTACAGGATTTCTTTTCAATCCTACCAGATGCATAACATGGCTGTTTTAGGATGAAGACCTGCTTTTGAGGTGGCTAAAATTGGCTCATGTCATTTAGCCCAGGATTTTTTTCACTGAACATTGTTGTAAACAATCTATTTCTCATCACCAGTCACCATTTGCTTAAAAAAGGGTGCATTTTCATTGGGTTTATACAGTAACATCACAGATGAAATGCAAATCAAAAGATTCTTTTCACTAAGATCAGGTGGTACCCAAGATTCACTAAACGCTCATGGATGGTGGATTTTGATAAATTAAGTTGTGTAATGCAGTTTATTCTCAATCAATGTCTTGATTTGGCTATCTTCTGTAGTTAGGGGGGTCTGCCTGAGCATTCTTCATCAATAAGGCTACAATCACCAACTCCTGAACCACCTCTTTCAGCTAAAGCACCTTCACTGTATACAGCACATATCTTTTTTGTTGCTTGCTAGGCATTTTTGCCTTTGTGGTATGAAATAACATCAAATATCTAAAATTCACCTTATAATCTTCCATTTTCATAGGAATGCAAAATTGACACAAATCAAGTAATTTTAAACATTCTTTCTCAAGAGATAGTTTGAAGCGTGCTCTAATTCGAAATGTAAGCATATTATATCGGTCAATAAATTTGACGGGTTCTAATGTGTTGAAACAAGAACGACAAAAAATCAGCATGAACTTTCTGGACAACCCAATCTAGTTTTTCTCTTTTGCTTACAAAAGGAAAACATGTTTGTGTTTATTCATTTATCTATGAAAGGAATATGGTTAAATCAGAAGGTTGTGCCATCAGTTAAAATGGTTACAATTTGGGAAGAAAGTATACAAACTGAAAGTAGGATAACTTTACTGACTCTACCTAAAAAAGGAATCCATAAATAAATCAATCTAGGTCAACTTGTCATCAAATTATCAATGGCTTCCAACATTGCCGATACCTTGACAAAATTGTTTATTTTCTTTTATCCTTGATCTGATTTCCACATTTTTAAAAATCTTATTTGTTCCAAACAAATTTGATGGCTACATGGTATGAACCCCTTTCTCTGTGCTCTATCTTTTTGCTAATAGCATACCAATTTTTATCTCTATTCACATTCACTAACCCCAGAATGGGCTTTTTATTCAGTATTATTCCAGACCTTTTTTTACGATGATGTTCACCTGATACAAGGCACTCAAGGTAGAGGTATACAAAATAAGAGGCAGTTTAAGGGGACAGGTGGGGAAAATAACAATTAACCCTAGACTTGAACTGTTTAAGATTGTAGTGATCAGGGAAGCATCCTCTTGGGAGTCATTTCTACAAAGCAGAAGTACAAAGCAGGGTGGTTTGCTACAGTGTGTCGGACATGGTGGGTCTTAGCCATGATGGTTAGAATAAGTGGAACTAAAGAATATAGTCTGTTTAAATACTTTCCATGGAAATAGCGAGAAGCCTGCAACATTTCGGTGTGAAAAGTGGTTGTATGGTAGAAAATAATTCATCATCCACAAGGACAGTGAGATGCTTTTGGACTCTGGAAGGTGTATTGGTGGGTTGACTTGAGAGATAACCGCCTAGCTACAGGGTGCATATCTGCAGTTTACATAATGCCAGTGGCTGCTCTTGACAAGGAAACAGTTGACCTAATTGCACTCAGGATGAGTGCACATGGGAAAAACTATAAGTAGATATATAAATCCCTACCCAAGATGAAGAAGAGCCGAGTTTCTCACAATCTGGCAAAATGCAGAATCTATGTTAGGAGAAAATCCCAAAGCTACACACCCACTGGCTGACAGTGATTGACAAGTCCAGAGTCGAATAAAATGTAATGTCACTTACATTATTTACATTGTTCGAACTGTTGTCTTAATCTTTATTGCCGTATGTATATGACAATAAAAAAATGAGGACAACAGTCTGAATAATGTAAATAATTACAATACCTCATCTCAGAAATATAGACAGATCCTGAAGAAGGCCAAAGCTTACAATGGTCGAAACATCGTGAATATTGCAATAAAGATGAGGACAAGAGTCCGAACAATGTAAATAATGTAAATAATTACAATACCTCATCTCGGAAATATAGATATGTAATGTTACATATGAGAGACTTAGTCTTTTTCTTTTTTACTAATCTATACAATTATAATGTTACAATAGTACCAAAGGATATTTTAAAACTAGAAAAAGTTTTATTTATTAAATTTCAGCTGTCTGTAATTTTATTGACCTTGACCTGGCATCTCGGTTTTGTCACTTTCCCACTGACGTGATGTGGCTTCCTTGTTATTTTCTACAAATATTTTCATGGTAATTGTTCTGATGACCTTTTCTCCTTGGTGCCTCAACTGCCTGTATTTAAATGTGCTACTCGATTGGCAATTAGGTCTCACTGTTTTACTGTTGAACGAGCTAGGTGTAACTTTTATGTTCTATTTTAACAGTCTCCTCAGCCGTGGAATTCTCAATTTCTTGCTTCCCTGCCACCTACAATCTTCAAAAATTTAAATGCAACTTTCAATCATCTTTCATCTTCCTGGACCCTGTTCTTTTATTGTCTTTTCCTAACTCCCCAACACTAAAGTCTTCTCATTCTCTTTCACTCCTTGTAATCTAGTGGCATTATCACCTTGCTTAGGTTAAATAGATTAACAAAAGAAAAAAAAAATAGTTAATTCTCTCATTCATTATTATAGTTTATCAATGAACTTGTTGGATGACTTTACCAAAACCATTATTAATTCAACATATATTCATCTTGGACACAAATATGCTAATGCTTTTTCCAATTGAAAAAAAAAAATGAGCTCCTTCAATGGAATTAATATCAAAGCTTACTGCATATACTCATGTATCATGTGACCTTTGAGGATCTAATTTTGAAGCTAATTTGAATACAGTAAATGGATATATAGTTTGGTCAATGGCATAACCAGGGCCAGCAGTACATAAACTAATTTTATATCTTGTGTAGAATGTGACCCCCTTAAAATTAACTTTCATATTAGATCTTCAAAAGTCACATGATAAGCGAGTATATACAGTAATTGTCAATTTTCTTTTAAGTCGTTAAACAAAAAATGTTTCTATTATTAGGTTGGTGCAAAAATAATGTTGTTTTCTCACATAGTAACATATATAAGAAAACGACATTATTTTTGCACCAGCCTAATAGTTATGGCACAGTAAGGAAAAATTAATGCAAACATATTGTATTAGAAATGTATGTCAGACATATTTTTCTATAGTAGTAAATAAAATCTAAAATCCAAAGTTTGGAAATGGATGAGGTTAGACAACAGATCAGCTTTACCTGTTAGTGCCAGAATTATTTATATTGTTATAGTGATGAAATGGTATTGATTTTGTAACAGAAGCTATTTTGAATAATTCATTTTAGAGCTACTGTTTTTGCATGAGTGTTTGTTCACAGTAAGATCATAATGAAAATTGAACTGTACCTCCAGCCTACAGGTCAGCCACTGACCAACAACAATAAAAAGAATAAAATATGTAAGATGTATAAATAAATAAAGATGTCAATATGTGAACACACTCCTATTATAGAAACCTGTTTTATTTCAGCAGAAATAAAGATTTAAAATTCACAATGATTGCTGAGGTGAAAAAATAATTATTTAATCAGACTACTGACCTCATCTTTGTTGTTTTTATCACAATGTTTCAGGTATTGTACTGTCAGGTCTTCCTCAGGTATATATTGATCTGGGTAATCTTCAGGAAATTTCAAACTGAACATTTTATTTAATCTACATGGTCTCATTTCACTGCACATGTTTTAAGGTATTGTCTAGTTTTTATCTTTATTCAGTACTGTTCACTTACTGCTCACTAATTTCCACTGAGTGCAAATACACATTGCCCAAAACAGGGATTGAACTCACAAACACTATGTCACCAAATTCACAAACCAATACTTTTACCCACTTGACTATTGTCTCGTACGTTTGCGAACTTGGTGACACAGTGGTTGAGTTATCCCTCGGTTGGTTATTCTTTTGACACCACCATAACTATATACACTTTTGGGCAAACATGGACAAACATGCCCACGATGAGACAGAGTGTCAAAAGGTCAATTTTTCTCTTGACATTGGTTTTTTATCTGCCTTCGCTCTTCAGCAATGTTTATTGTTCTAAAAAAGGATGATTAGAATTGTAATAAAATCTAGATATTCAAAAGTGAATTTATACATCTTTGTAAATAATTTACAACTAAATAATAAAAAAAATTTATTTATTAGATTGTTTATTTACACTATTTATCATATTATTTATTGAAATGGTTGGCAAAATATCAGACAATTGCCAATTGTTTTGAACTTCATAAAATGATAAATAATAAAGATTTCCTTACAGTTTACATATTTTAATAATTTAGAGCAAAATATATATATATATATATATAAATTCACTTTCATATGTTTAGGTTTTATTCTAATTCTAATCATTGATTTTTAAAACAAATGTCTATTGTTTAAAGAAATTTTTTATTTTTTTGGATGAATAATGAATTTTTGAAAGAATTGGTTTCATTTTTTTTATTGTAATTAGAATAATTATCAAACTTTTGAAATTCTGCTATTAATTTGCAGTAGTCAAATGATATTAAGATTTTATTTACTAAGCATCAATGGAAGAGCTTACTACAACTCAATGACTACCAATATTTTCTGCATATATAAACATGCCGATTTTTTCAAATACGGACATCTATATTATCAGAAAAGTAATTATAGTAAATTTAAAATTTATTGGTAATTTTCTAACATTTCCTCAACAAGTGTCTTTGTAAATTAGACTATAAAGCCAAAGTACTTAAAATTCAATAAAGTATTAGATTACTTAAAGTATTTTCCGAAATTTTAAAAATTACTGGATAGTTAAAAAAAAAAAACTGATATAAAAAGTGTTCATGTTATATTCAAGTAATTGTTACAGCTATGTCCCCCTATGATTTTTAGAAAAAAAATCCCAAACCCAAGTCTATCAAGAAATGTATAAACAACTCATTAAAACACCCACCCTGTGTTAAAAAAATAATTTTCTGTGATATTTAAAGTAAAACTAAGTAATATTTATTTGTTTCAAATCAAATTAAACTTTAACTTAGCTATCTATCTTCCTTAAGTAAAGTTTCAGAAAATTATTTTTTTAAAGATTTTTTAATAAAGAGAATTATGTTGTTGACAGTTTTTGTCAATATGGACTATTTTTGGGGGAAATATTAAATTTAATCTATTGGCTTGAAAATTAAAACTAAAATAAAAAACTCAAGAAAGATTTTTCATTTTTTTAAATGCATTTTTAACTTTTAGGTATCGCTTTTTTTGTATGAATGTACACACCTACAGATATAATTTCAATTTTCATATATCTGCTGGCTTTAAGCAGGCTATCCTGAGGCCTAAAATAAACACAAAGTCTCTTTGAAAAAAAAGAGATGGACATTCATATCACAGCTGATAACCAGACAAGAGATTTGTGTCAAAAAATTGTTTATCATGTGGCAGCTTTTAGCAAAGAATTATAAGACTGGTATCTCAAAAAGTATGGTGAAAATAAAAAAAAAGTACTCAAATATGCTCGTCTGTATGCTTAGTAACTGCTTTTTAGGCTCCAGAGGAAATGTAGAGAGAGAGAAAAAAAAAACGAACAGTCATGTTGACCCGTTTTGTGACGAATTATTTCACACTTTCAAGCAGTACCGGTGATCAGTGTTCAAGCTGTGATACCGGAGAGAAAATCCATGATTTTAAAAATGAAGATTTTCAAAGCAGACAAGCTTTCTGTACCTAAATTTTGGGAGTAATTACATATAATTTTTCTTACTTACACAATCTTCCAGCTACCTCATTTGCTATCGAAATTGGTTGCTTATGTCACGATTAATTTTTTTTTTTAGAAATATTTCATTATTTTATTTGAAAAATTTAAATGGTATATAATTTATTAAATATTATTCTAAAAACCCTTGAAAACCATATTTTCTACAAAAAAAAAAAAAAAAAAAAAAAAAAAAAACACGTGTAAGATCGACCTTAGGTCCTTAGTTTTCACTTCACTAGAAATTAATTAAATTCACTATTAAAACCTGGAAATAACAGTTCAATATTTTTATTCTGGTATTCTGCAGTTTATTATGGGAATGTCTTAGACATAAAAAGATTGATGTACAAATAATAGAAATTACTAAATTGAAAAAAGATTAATAACTGATATTTTGCAGGAGTCGATTATTAGACATTTGAATTTGATGAAAATTATTTTTTTAGTCAAGTGTCTTCTGGATTTTTTAAAGCAAAACAAGCATCTGGAATAATCAGTGTATCATTCCAGAGATTATTTAAAAATGTTTGTTCTCTGGACGGGGGATTAACATTCGTCACAGAAAGAAGTCAGATTTTTAAAAAGAAGCAATAAAAAATTATCTGCATATTTAACGGTTATTTTTTAACAGTTTTGTTTCGATTTTGAGAAAGTTTGAAATTTTTAAAAGTATTCATAAGTTTTGCCTTTTTTTAACTATTTAATTTCTGTGTATACCAAACATTGATTTTGTTTCGTCCTCTTGTTCTGTAGTTTTGGAAACAGTTTCATGTTCCGAGCCATCCTTAAAAGAGTCAAGCATTTTAAATAAAAGTAAAAACAGAATGTAAGAAAATTTATTTATTCCAACTATTTCTTACTTAGAGTTTTTAAAAACTTATTTAATTTCCGTAAACAAAAAAAAATTCAATTTACAAGGGAAGAGAGTAAATAATAGATTTTATTTCGACTTTTCAAATCTAAAAGAATGTGCTCAGAATATGAGGCCAGTTAAAAACATAAATATAAAAAGATGGAAGATGTCAAAGAGGTACCGTGTTTGGTTTGTTTGATATGCACGAGAAATAGTTAGAAAAGATAAATTTAACATTAATTACACAATACCCAAAATTAAAAACAAAAATTGAAAATAAAGAAAGCTAATTAGATAAATAAAAAAATCTTGAAAAACTAAAAAATTAATTCCTTCTATGGTTGCTGAAAAGTTTAAGGGTTAATTTAACACAACTGATACAAAGAATTAAAAAGAAACTTACTTTGCAAAATACTAGAGTATAGATTTTTCTCCTTATTCTTGTCTTAAAAGCATAAACCCAATAATAACAATGATTTTTATTATTATTCATGGGCAGTGGAGGAAGCACCAGCAAGCAGTTGGGGGATGTTTATGCTTGCAACAAGGTTTATATAACTTTCAAAGGCAAACAGTCGACTCACCTGATCAAGTCAGGACGGATGAGATGATAGTTGTTTTGAAGCAGGTTGTGTGCGCCCAGAGCAAGAGACCACGACCCATAAAGGGCGGGCGGAGACGGACAACAAAGGCTTACAATAAAAGATAAACACTAAAAACAGTGATAACACGTGTGTGCGTCTCCCCTGCAGACTGTCCCCACAAAAAAAAAAAAAAAAGGAAATGTGATCACTGGATTAAAACAGCATTCCTTTGTCACTGCAGTAAAGAGAATTGACTGTCATACTGATATATGATAAGGGGTTACATTTTGGAGTTTAAGTCGGGGTAGTAGCTTGTTAAGAACTTCGCTAAACACGTAATACGAGGGGTCGGTAAAAGTAGTTGTACTTTAGGATGACAGCAGTAGCAGTATTACTGGGAGTGTGATCGTAGGAGTACTGAGGGTGACTGGTAATAGTAGTAGTAGTTGTTGTAGTTGTCACGGTGGTGTACATTATTGTGTAATAATTTAAGGGGGTGGCGATTTGACAAGACAGGCAGTTTGAGTGAATGAAAAAGTGGTTTGAGTCAGTTTTACAAGTTCAGAAACCAACAAATTTCCCTACACCATGTTCAGAAAGTGTTAGTCATCTTGGTAGTATATCATAGTCACTTAGTCAGTGACACACAAGAAAAGGACATATAAAGAAAGAAAGGGTGATGCTGCGCAAGTTCCTGAGTGTTACAAGCACTAATCACTAAAAAAAATGCATAAATTAAAAAAAGAAATTACAATATCCAGAAATAAACGAGATGAGCCTAGTAGACGATATCAAAGTTATTTGTTGTCATGCTTGAATGTTGAATTGAAGTTTGGCACAAAGAAATACTGTACTGGGCGATCATGGCTCTCCACAACTTTCTATCTTTGGTAAATCTTAGCAATGTTAACCTTTTTTGCTCTCCCCAACTACACAAGGTCGGTAAGTAGGTTACTCACTGTTTCTTTGAGCCCTTCTTTACTTCAAATAGGTCCTGTGAGTGTTAAACTTTCCAAGTCCTCTTTCCTAATTATGTGTCTGTGTCTCTTTCTGATTCACTAAAAATTCATTTTTGTTTTTATTTTCCTTAACACATTCTCGTTGCTCATATGCTTTGTTCATAGTATTCTCAGCATTCTTCTGTTCTGTTATTTAGGCTGCCTTTCCATCTGTGAGATTTTTTTTTTCACTTCCGTATCGGAAGATCGATATTACTTTCTTAACAGTTCATCATTCCTTTGTTTTCTAATGAATGAAGTGGCCGAGAAAAAAATGCCAGAAAATAAAACCAATAATAAAACAAAATGTTGTTAATGTTAGTTAACCCAATTCTGGGTTCCTGACTAAGTGTCATTCAGTACAATTATCCTTAAAAGATATGAACTCAGACATCCCTGCAAACAGGTTTATCAGTCAGTTGTCTATTTCATATTAAAATATAAGAAAGAGGTGCTAGAAAATAAAACAAAAAAACATCCATATATAAATAAAAGAAAATCAAACTCTTGATGAAGAGAATCCCATCATATTTCGAAAACAAGTGAAAGATTTTGTTTTCTTTTAGTCTTGATGATAAATTTAGAGTTCAGTTTCAGACCATTCTTTTTTCATTTTTTAGTCTAACTAGATATGATGATGCTTCCCAGATTCGAAATTATTGAGGATAATCTTTGAATTTGGAAGAATTTTCTTTAAATTTATGACTAATTCTTGAAAAAGAATTAATTTTCTGTTCTGATTAAAAAATAATAATAATAATTTCCTATTTTGGTTTCGAAAAAAGAAAATCGTGATTTTTGAATTTTGAGTCAGCTTTTGAATTGATTTGCAGATTTACAATTTTTAGAATCCTATCTTTTTTCTTTTTTATAATTATTTTTAGTTAGACGGATTTTTCTCATTGATTACCAAACTATTTTAATATCCGATTTTTTTAAAGTCTGGAAAGAAGAAAAAAGAAAAAAGTATGTTACGTCTTTTCTTCAAAATATACAACGAAAGAAGTATATTTTCTAGATGAGTTTTAAAAATGTTTGAAATGTAACATTAAATGTAAAAAGGCAAACGAAGAAACAAAGGAAAAGGAAAAAAACAAAACAACGTAAAAACAGAAAAATAGGATAAAAAAGAAAAAAATGATAAAGAAAATACGGAAAAAGAACGATGAAAAAAACGATAAAAAAGAAAAATGAAAAAGAAGAAAAAATGATAAAGAAGAAAAAAATGATAAAGAAGAAAAAATGATAAAGAAAAAAGAAAAAGAAAAAAGAAGAAAAAACAAAGAAAAATGAAAGAAAAATGGATAAAAAAACGATAAAGAAAAAAACGATGAAAAAACGATAGAGAAGAAAAATGAAAAAGAAAAAACAAAGAAAAAAACGGAGGAAAGAAAAAAATGGATATAAAAAAAAAACGATAAAGAAAAAAACGAAATAAGAACGACGAGAAAAAACGATAAAGAAGAAAAATGAAAAAGAAAAAACGGAGGAAAGATAAAAAAAAAAAAAAAAAAAAAACGGAAATAAAAAACGATAAAGAAAAAAAGAAAAAAGAACGATGAAAAAAAAAACGATAAAGAAAAAACTGAAAAAGAAAAAGCGGGAAGAAATAAAAGAAAACGGAAGTAAAAAAAAAAGATAAAGAAAAAAATTGAGAAAGAAAAACTGAAAAAGAAAAAACTTGAAGAATTAAAAGTTAGAAAAAGTAAAACGTTTAATAATAAAATCAAATAAATTAAAAACCCACCTCAATCAACAAAAAGCTTTAAGCAAGAATTTTTAAAATGATAATCTCACATTTGTAACATGAAAACGTTACATTGTATTATTTTTATCATTTCAAACTGATCTTTATTCTTCCTTTGTTTAACTAGCAATTTCTACCAGTAAGTCCTGTTAGTAAACTCACTCACAGTTACAGACTACTGTAATGAATTCATTCCTCATTGGGTACCCCACGCCATAGTTTATGATGTACAAGTAATGGCATTAACATTTATGGTACCACTGGCATTAGCTATTTTCTATTTTTAGCTTATACTGAATCAAGTCTCGTCTCAACTAATAGGAACACAGTGAAGAGCTAACTAAAGTAATGGTGTGCTCACCATTGCACTAGGAGCATGCTTTTACCATCATCTCCACCCATCACCACAGGTGGAGAAGTGGTGATGGTAAGAATGTTGGTAATGTTATTGTTACTGGGGCTCGCTGACAGAGACAGTATCAGTTGCCTCTATTTAACAAAGTAAGGTATGGAATGATGACCCTCCCAAGTCAGAAAGTTGGTAAGGGGATGTGAAAGTATGGCATTATCTTGGGTAGCAGTAGACAAAATGTCATCAGTCCCAGGGGGAGGGAGAAATTTGAAGGTATACAAACAACACACAAGTAAAACTGGTTTTACATGGAAAAACTTATAGGTATCGTGTTGAAATAAAAAAAAAAAAAAAAAATTGAAGCATAAACTGGTTTGGAGAAAGAAAATAAGCTTGCATTCCTGCATTAACCGATCCCCACCCACCCATATACACATACAAGGTGGTGAGGGTGAAAAAGTTTTCAGATTCCCCCACCTTTCCAAAACCAACATCATTGATAGATAGAAGGTATATATATATATATATATATATATATATATATAAACATTTCCAAATTTTCTTTTTGTTACTGCAATTACTTTAAAAGGTTAATTTGCAGTTTAACACCCACTTTCAGTTCACATTAAAAATTTCCAAAATACTTGCATTTATGCATAATTGTACATGCTTCATTCAAATCTGGCTTAATAAATTTAATGAAATCTACTGTTTTTGATTTATCGGCAGTAAAAGTTTGGATTCATTCATGTCGCGACAGCCATTACTGGCATTCTTTTAATACATTTGCTTCAGGATATCTATGAATAGAATATTCACTTGTCTTGATTATTGTGCATGCAATATATTTCTCTTGCACAGCAAATGAGACAAGTTGGGACAAGTAAGATCAGTAAACAAGGCCGTTAACTACGTTCTCTTCCACGCTTACCTTTCCGCAGCAAATGTATGCAAACAATGCCAGTAATGGCTGCCACCAACAACGTGAATGAATGCAAACTTTTACAGTTGATAACTCCAAAATGGTAGATTTTATCAAATTTATCAAGTCAGATTCAAATGAAGCATGTACAATTACACATAAATGGAAATTCTGGAAATTTTTAATGCAAACTCTTTAATCAAATCCATTCATATTTAGTTATAATCAATATTTACATTATCTGACTATTGTCCTTATCTTTGTTGTCATTATAGCAATATTTCAGCCTTTGGGCCCTTCTGCCTTCCACAAGTGTCTCTCAATCTAGATTATCTTCAGGGAATTTCAAACTGTACCCTTTATTTAATCTACATAGATATACTGTTCTCATTTCACCATTCATAGCCCAGCAGATAAAAGCGGTGTTTTGTGAATTTGATTGTTGCGGGATACTAGTATGATTAGGTAAATATTTAGTCACCATTATATTGCAGGAATTAGCATTTTGGATAGTAAATATTTACATGCTTCCAGAAAATTTGTCCCACAAAAAATATTGTCGGACTCAATGTGAGTCCAGGTAAAAATGAATAACACAAAATAAATATACAACAAACGACAATGGATCTATTAACAAAGGAATTACATGTGACGATAGGAAAAAACATGAAAGTAGCTACAATAATAATGTGCTTGTTCATATGTATGTGTGTGTGTACATGCACACACGTGTGCAACAAGCTAGTGTGAGAGAGCACAAAAGTTAAGAGAGAAAAACCATGAAAATGAATGTTCCCAGTGAGGAACATTTTACCCAAGTGCAACTACATCTTAAAGCCAGAGCTAAAAAAAGCTGCAAAAAATAAGCTAAGGAGAGAAAAGCATGCCTTTTTATAATCTCAAGAAGTGCCACCTAATGATTGATTTTTTTTTTTTTTTAAGTAAAGTCAGGTGGGATAACCTACATGATGACAGAGTAATTGTGAGTTCAATCCCTGGGTGAGGTAGTACATACTTAGACAGAGCCAAAACAGAGCAAGCAATAACTGAGTAATACTAAACGTCAAGATACCTGCAAACACAGAGAGCAGAATGAAAACAATCTACCCCCATCCATCAAAGGAATAGGTTCAAAATTTCTTGAACTGACAGACACCTGAAGAAGCCAAGAGGGAATAATGGTCAAACACTGTAATGATAACAAAAATGAGTACAATAGTCCACACGTAAATAACACAAATAACTCCTTATCCCCAAAATTCAAACTGTAATTGTTAAATTTAATAATGAAAATGACTACTTATAAAGATTTCAGAGCTATATTAAAAAGCAACACAAAAAGAGAATTTTCAAATAATCTTATTCGGTTTCTATACAAGGATAGGGGTGCAAAAGTAGGTATCAGTCAGTCAGTCAGTCAGTCAGTCAGTTATGTGCTATACGTGATACATGCTTAGACAATCATGTATCTTTCAATACATGACTGACAAGGCAGATTTTTTCCCACAGTAAGTTGCCATTTTTTTCTACGGTAGACGAGTTGCCATCCAAGGCTATAGAACCCGGTCCATCCTGCTATTTATCCAAAGCTGGGGGGAGAAAAAGAGGATTCATACCTTTCCCAAGGGTAATAGCACATAAGTGGATGTAATGGATTCGATCGGAATTCAAACTTGGCTCTCCAATTCCTAAATTCAAGACACTATTACTTTACAGCAATGAAAAATAAAATGTGCAAAACATGTACTAATTGTAGAAACATATCAATAATAAAAATATCAATCTTTCAAATGTTAATTGCCCCCATCATTCACCCACTCCTCTTTACCTGCAAAACATTTATTTACATTATTTACATTATTCAGACTATTGTCCTCATCTTTGTCGCTTTATTTATTACAATAAATGGTAAAAATGGTTGCTGAAGAATTAGGTTTATAATACCCAGAAATTCATACACAGATGTCCTCAAGGACACATGGCACAGTGGATAATGATGTTAGTTAGATCCAGTGACAGGATCCAAAGAGTGTGAGTTCAATACTTGGTTAAGGCAGTGGAGAACTTGGAGAGGGGAATTAACAGGAGATAACTGATATCCATTAAACATCACATGTGGAACTAAAACAGTCTACCCCAGTGAGCAAAATAAAGGGTTCAGTTCAATATTCCAACTACTTGAAGAAGGCTGGAGCATACAACGGCCGAAACGATGTAATAAATATGGCGACAAATGAGGACAATAGTCCAAATAATGTAAATAATGTACATAATACCTCATCTCAGAAATACAGACAGATACAAAACATTTATTGTTTATTAAAAAATAAAAATTACCACAAAAATTATGAAAATAAAAATTATTCTAATGAATTAAATCAATTCTAGTATTAAACGAATCCTAAAAATCACTGGTATAATACTTACTGTATACCCAAAAGCACCACCACCCCTGTAAGATCAAAATCTTGAAGTTCTCATTTAACTAAAAGCATAAATATTTTATTTTGAAAAATTACATCTTATCTTAGATACAAGACCAAAAAAGGGGAGGAGAAAAGGCTAATCTGATTCATAACCCATCCATCCATTACAATTTACTTATACACCACAGGAACCCATTCATCACCATTCAACCCAAGGCATACCACAAACCGCATATTCACAGGGATCTACTAAAACACCTGTGACATAAAAATTCCACAATATATATACAACTGTCTTTTTTATTCTTTCATTTTATCTTATAAAAATATGCCATGAAATGAGTGGGGAGGGGATGAATCCAATAACTAAAATAAAATACAATAAAACATTTAAACTAAAATTAAAATATGTTAGCATAAATATAAAACTTTGTTTAATGTACAGAGGCAAACTGTCCTCATTTCACTGCCCATATCTAAGGATATTCAATGATCCTCCTGATGTCATCAGCTCCCAAGTAGGCGTCTATGCAGATGATACTATTTACTTCTGTCTCAATAGTAAACCCAGCAGCGCTGACAAAGTCAACCTGGCCCCTACTCTTGAAAAGGACCTTATCAGTGGTTAACTGGAGTAGGAAATGGTTTGTAAATTTTAATGCCTCTAAAATGAAACTGCTCTCATTCAGCCATTATAGAGATAATTCCTTGCCTGTCATTAGCATGGTTAATTCTAAACTCCAGGAGAGTATCTCTCTGCGCCTTCTTGGCCTTATGCTTTTGAATGACTTGAAGTGAAACAATTACATTGAATCAATAGATGTATCTGTTGCAAGAAAAGTTGGTCCACTGTATCATGGCAGAAGGTTTTTCTTGTCAGAGTCAATCCTACATATCTACAAATCTACCATTTGTCCGTGCAATGAGTGTTGTTGCCATATCTGGTCTAGTGCCCTAACTATTCATCTCAAGGTTCTCAACAAAATCCAAAGAAGGATCCTGACTTGGCATCTCGACTGCAGTCACTTTGTCACAGACATGATGTGGCTTCCCTCTGTCTTTTCTACAAATATTACTATGGCCACTGTTCTGTCATGCTTTTTTCCTCTGGTGCCTTGGCTAAATAAATTTAAGCATACTACTAGACTGGCACCCTTTTTATTATTAAATTAGTTATATGTAACCACCACTTCTACTCCAACAGCTTCTTTTCTCACACTTCCTGCTTGTGGAATTCTTTTCTGTTTACTTGCTTCCCTGATAACTACAATCTTCAAAAATTTAAATGCAACATCAATTGCCATCTTCTGATGTCTTGAACCCCATTCATCTTTTATCCTTTCCTCATTCCCCCTATACACAATATTTCTATCACCTTCACAGGGGGGGGGTTACATAGGTAAATGGCCCTTCTGCCTTGCTTGAAGGGAAATGCTTAAAAAAAAAAAAAAAATAGTCTTGTCGAGTTTTTATTTTTAGTACTGTTCAGATATTTCTTGTCCTGTTTCCACTGAGCCCAAGTACACACTGCTTGGGCCAGGGATTGAACTCACAATTACTATATCACCAAATTCATGAAGTAGCACTTTAATCCACTAGGTTATTGTTGCGTAGGCTATACCTGATGAAAGCTGAAGGGCACAACGGCCAAAATGTTGCTACCATAACAACAAAGTTGTTGTTTAGGACAATGGTCTGAATGTAAATAGTGTAAATAATAACTCATCATCCCAGAAATTCAGACAGAAGACAATCAGATGATAGCAACAACAAAAATGAGGACAACAGTCTGAATGTAAATAGTGTAAACAATGATAACTCTACATTCCAGAAATTGAGACAGAAGACAATCAGGTGATAACAACAACAAAAATTAGGACAATAGTCCACATGCAAATAGTGTAAATAATTGTAACTTCACATCCCAGAAATTCAGACAGAAAAAAGAAACCAATTAAAAATTTAGTTAATACTTAAAGTTGATTGATTGATTTGTTTCCTTTTCTGGGTTATTTAAAACTGAAGTATATTTTTGGATTGTACAAATAATTCTTTTATTTTGTGAGTGAATATTACAATAACAATCTTTTCAGAATAACAATGATTTTTTCCAGAAACAAATCTTATTTAACCCATAGCTTGGAGGAGGAGATAGATTCATAATATGGAAGAGTATTGAAATGTAGAATAGGCTATGCCAGAGGTAGTTTTGCCCAATACTACAAAACTGAAACATGAACATGAAAACTCAAGTTATGTACTTAAATAGCCTTGTCAGATTGAGTAATTCATATGGATGTCATTTATGGCATCAAATCTGTTCAGAAATATCTAAACTGCCAGCTGTATACAACTACTTCCTAAGATCAGTGGAAAAAAAATTAAACATTGTGGACTGGAGCTACAGAATCACAAAGAACTGTACCAAATAACAGAAGCTACATTATTTGAGGACTACCAACAGTAGCAACAACTAAAATGGAGAGCACATGGGTAAATAGAAGGACAGACTGGGTTTTATAGCCTTGGGTGGTAACCAGTTTAGGACAAGGAAACTTTGAATTCAAACCGAATTGCAATATTCTAAAAGTGTGTATACATGTAGCTGGGATTGCTTGTGAATCCAAATGCCCTCTGAAACTCCTTGTATTTGCATATCTGGATGAATACAACCCCTGCTATGTTTGGTAAGCTTTCATTTGGATACAGTGTGAAAAGGATTCCAATGTTCCATAGAGAATGAGAGGAACTAACAAGTGAAAAAGTGAATGCAACAAACCCAATTTGCGATCAAACTCATCTTGTCAATTTCTCATTTTGAGCTGCTATTATATAAATTGCATATCAACAATGGTTAACAATCTCTTTTTGATTCCTTAAGGTTTGATTATCATGTGTGCTCTAATCCAGTGGCCTTGTGCCAGACTAAGTTACACTTAATGCTAGACCTCCCCAAGATGGGAAAACATCTTCTTTGAAAGTGATTCATTCAAAAGAAACTTTGGCAGAATTTTGGCGGTTTGAAATTCATCTTGTACT
Organism: Acanthosepion lycidas; assembly: GCA_963932145.1. NCBI lineage: Eukaryota > Metazoa > Mollusca > Cephalopoda > Sepiida > Sepiidae > Acanthosepion > Acanthosepion lycidas. The sequence continues at coordinate 36,242,723 of OZ010613.1, forward strand.
TTGATCAAATTTCCGCAGGTGAAATATTTGGGAAGGTGAGTTTAACTATAGAAAAAACAGAAACAACCATCTTTAAATATGATCTTCAAATCTAAATAAAATAGAACCTGGGAAAGTATTTCTTCATCTTGGCAAAGGATTGGCCTTACATTTGATAGATTCCAATAAGGTAGGATATTTTCCAATTAAAAAAATAAAAAATATCATTAATCCAGAATGCACAGATCAAAAAATTTCTACTATGGCAAAAATTACTATTTTTGGTGCAGGAATTAAGAACAATCTGACTTTCTGTGATTTAGAGTAGACGTGAAAACAGGATTATCCTGAAATGGCTCACACAATAATTCATTCCCTGAGTCTTCTTACTCTGGCAGCAAACCAGATTGTGATTGAAAATAATACATACATGGTAATAATAGCAGTAAAAGCAATGATTGTCCTAGAATGGTTAACAAGATATCTAATAAGAATTTTTTTTTTATTTATTTATCAGATAGTATTCTGGGATAATTCATAGACAGTGATAATTGATTGATTGATTGATATATTTCTATGGCTTTTGCAGGTTGTTTAAAGCCAAAAAATATTTTTGGGTTATAAGAATTTTGGGGAGATAATAATGCCTCACTGATACAAGTGCTACTATTTAATCCATAGCTGGGGAGAGAAGAGGTGGATTCATACATTCCCCAATAGTATTTACATCTAAATGGATAAGAAATTTTTAAATCATGGGGTTTATTTTGTATGTTCCCTTTGGGGTATTGTGGTATATATAGGAGTAAAAGGTGAAGGATGCCTTCTTTTGGTATATGTGCTATATGTATTGAAAGAATAGGTCGTGATTCAGATAAGCTAGGTATAGGATAATTAATGATGACCAGCCTCAACCCACTCCCCATTTTTTGACCATGTGCCGCAATTATTGTATTTTATAATAATAAATATTTACATCTAAGTGGATATAATGAACCTGATTGGAACTTGAACTTAGCTCTCCGATTTCCAAATCTGAGGTGTTGTCCATTATACCACCTGCGCATTCAAGCTTACAGCAGTCTATATTCCCATGCAGGCACCTATCTCGGTACTGACCAGGCTCAGTGTTGCTTAAATTCAGCAATCGTACAAGAACTGGTGTTTCATAGACCATGATGAAAGCAATGAAAATCCTGACTGTTCTGGAATCTCTATCTATAAAGGGCAGGATGTGTGTGTGTGTGTGTGTGTGTGTGTGTGTAATGAATGCACAGCCGCAATTTTTGACGGATTTGCACCAAAATTTACATGCACATGCTCCAAGTTAGCAGGAAGGCCAAGACCAACTTTGCATTTTCCAACTCCCATCAATAGTGGAAATAATCGATTTTTTCATGCTTCTATGGCAGTTTTCATGTAGTTTGCAGCTATTTTTGTGCCAATAGCTGGCTGCCACGAATAAGCAGGAAGATTCTATTGGCCAGTGTGAGAGCTAACAGTTGACTGACATGAATGTTAACTAGCAAGCTAGCATGCAAAAAAATATCAATAGCTGCATTCGTCACAAGTGGGAAAAATTTAAATCTGCATGGCACTTTACTCCAATTGGCTCATTCACTTGCTTAAACTGAATGTTGATTCTGATTCCACAGAACGGGGTTGGGTGTGAAAAAGTATTTGTTGTTAAAATTCTTTTTTCATTCGGTTTTTCCAGTTACGAGTCCTTTTTTGTTTTGTGTTCATTTTGTTTAGTTCTTTTTTTGTAACAGATTTAATGCTTAGTATAGAGCTTAGAAAAAATTTGCAGTGTGAGATAGGCAAGAAGTAAGGCATGTAGCAACATCAGCACGGCAAAGGGCACTCCTTTAAAGGCAAGGAAGGGCAAAAATATTTTAAGTCAAGTGATAGCAATTGCTGTACGAGTCATATGATTTTTGAATCAAGCACGGGCAACGCCGGGCCATGCTGCTAGTGGTTGATGAAACAAAATATGTCTGAAACCCCAAGTGCTTAAAAAAAAAATTTAATTTGAAGATACAATTAAACCTCAATTTCTGATTTTTACTTTCCAGATTCTTCAGCTTTTATATTTGATAACCCTTTGGGATATGAGCAATTATGACTTTCCACGACTTCCTATCTTTCATAGCCTTAAGTAAGGTTTGGCTCCTTACTACCTCTCTGAGTACCTGTTATGTCATCAGCTAAATTGCAGAATTTAGATAGCATCAAATAATATAGTATAGACTCTCTAAATATCTTGGTGAAAAAACACAGGTGTGTTACAGTTTTCCAAATATTTAGAGAGGTATTTTTTTTTTCAGAAGATCAGGTTATTAATTGAGATAATTTATTGAATACTTTTATTTTTAAAAGTGACAGACCTTCTAAAGTATTAATAATTAATTAATTAACAGATAGCATTCAAGTCTAATAAAATTGTCATATACAAATTAGAAAGGTCAATACTTAAGGCCATGATAGTTATTAATTTTTCATATTAAAATTAAAAATCTGGAAGAAAGGTTTCTGATATGAGTTGGAATTAAAACTTATTTGAAGAACAAATTCAGTCAGTAATTTACAGGTGATGTAATGAATATGCATACACCTGGGTTCCCCTTCACAGTAATATGATTGGCTGGTGTCAACCATAAATACAGACTGATGTGTAGGTACAGGTCTACGCCTATTGCCTACCACTACGACGAGGACCAGTCCATTATGGTTACCTGCTAAATTGTCCTACCCGGTTACAGTAGTCAACAACCACTTTGCTACTTCGAACAAATATATCCCTTTCCAGGACGTATCACAGGTATTCAAGATAATATAGGTAATAATATCAATCATGAATAATTTACAGGTATTCAAGATTGAAGATAATTTACAGGTATTCAAGACTGAAGATAATTAATAATATCAGTTGTGAATATTATTTCAGAAATACATCAATCGTTAACCATTTGAAAGTCCTGAAAATTACAACTATTTATTTTTTTTAAAATCATTTCACCCCAAGCAAGGTGGGAATGCCACAAGTACACAGGGGGTTATAGGGAGTGAAAGTATGAGAAAAGAATGAGTATAAAGAGGATTGAGGAAAGGACAAAAGATGAATGGAATTCAAGATAGAAGATGGCGATTGATGCTGCATTTAAATTTTTGAAGATTGTAGTTATCAGGGAAGCAAGTAAACGGAAGGGGTTCCACAGGCAGGAAGTGCAAGAAAAGAAGCTGCCACAGTAGAAGTGGTCATTGCATTTAACTATTTCAACAGTAAACAGGTGGGACCTAAATGCCAATCTAGTAGCATACTTAAATTCCTGTAGTTGGGGCACCAAGAAAAAAAAAACTCATCAGTGCAGTTGCCATGAAAATATTTGTAGAAAAACCAGGGAAGCCATGTGACATCAGTGAGAAAGTGACTGAAGTTGAGATGCCAAGTCAGGATTGATTACATTCCAAGGAGCAGATTAAGTGTAGTAATTGTTCATTTATGCATGATAAAAATACAAAGATGAGGACATTAATCCCACTGTAAATAATGTAAATAATGATAACTCCTCATCTATAAATTCAAACAGATATTTAAATGCTCATCACAAGATCAGCTGTTGAAAACATGCTTGAAAAGCCCGATTCACAATATTAAAATGAATATTCATGTTTCGAAAAATTTACAAACATTATTGTAATATTGTGAAAATCAGTTTAAATACACATAATATAATCCAAAAGAAACCCAACAAATTACTGAAAAATTAGACCAAACCCTGATTTTTTCTAACTCCTAACAGGCTCCAAAATAGAGCTTTAGATAAACTGCTTTTGGAATCACAGGAATATTTTTCTCTTTTCTGATTGGTTAGAAAATATGTTTTCTGTTTTTCATTGGTTAAGAAATATGATGGATGAAAGTTACATTTTCTTCTATTTGTCTGTTCTGCACACTGGTCTTCCTTATATCAACTTATATTTTCAGATATCTTTCAGGTGTAAAATTACCCACTGAAGTCTAAAACTATTTTCACTGATCTGAAACATTTTTCAAGCTCTTGCACTTATAAAACATTTTAGAATTTTTTTTTTTTTTATTACTTGTCTCAAACTGTCAGATTTTTTAGAAATGATTTTTCCAATTTTATAAAATACTCAGATTTTTCTCAATCATTCTATCTAACGTAAGGTGATAAATCCACTAAGATGCAAGAGATTACTAAGGATGAAATACAACAGAGTGATGGAAACTGAAAAAAACGAGAAGAAAGACAATAACAGAGGAGAACGAGCAATAACAGGAACAAGATTCAGGGAGACAGATGACAATGTTACATTTAAATTTTTAAAGATTGTAGCTGACAGGAAAGCAAGAAGCTGGAAGAAAACTTCACAGGTGAGAAGTGTGAAGGAAGAAACCATTAAAACTTATAGTTACATTCAGTGTAGAGGAAGAAACTATTAGAATTGAATTTATGGTTACATTTTGCAATTTCAACAGTAAAATGATGAGATGTAGCTTCCATTCTAGTCAATCAATCAATCAGTTAAGTGCCATATGTGATACACGCTTGGGCGATCATGTATTTCAATTCATGATTGACTGGGCAGATTCTCCCACAGTAGATTGCCATTCCTTTCTGTGGTAGGTTGGTTGCCAACCAAGGCTATAGGACCCAATCTGTCCTGCTATTTAACCCATAGCAGAAGGGAGAATAAATGAATTTATACCTTTCCCAAAGGTATTTGCACATAGGTGAATATAACAAATCCAACTTGAATTTGAACTCAGGCCCTAGATTTCTTATTCCAAGCCAATATCCATTGCACCACCCACACACAGTCAATCTAGTATGATGCTTAAATTCATGAAGTGGATATACCAAAGAAGAAAAAGTGGCATGATAAATGCAGTACCAGTCTTAGTAAATGATTCCATACTAATTAAAGTCTCAGGTGCAAATAACAAGCTACACTCCAGTGAATCTTACATTAAGTGAGGTATTTCTCTCACTTGAAATGATAATTGCTCTGCAGGTGAGAAGGCGATCAGGTAAGAAATAATGAATAAACAGTAACTAATAAGATAGGCAGACTGAATGGTTGTGAGAATTCCACTAAGTTAAACAAAGACTAACACAAACTACATTTTCAATACATTCTTAATAAGTGTGTGTGGTGGTGGTGGGGGGGGGCACTTAAAAAAAATGGGAGATCAAAATTATTTAAAGGTTTAAAAAGTATTAAATTAATATATTTAAGTGTACTACTAGATTGGTAGTTGCTTACAGTTGCTTATAAAACTCTCTTCAAGGTTTTTGCTTTCCAGTCAACTTTGATCTTCAAAAATTTAAATGCAATGTCAATCATTATCTACTACCTTCTTGATTATGACTGGATTGGCAACTAGATCTTATCATTTTACTATTGAAATAGGTAGATATAACTGTAAATTCTATCCCAATAGTTTATTTTCTTTCACTTCTCACCATCTCTGGAATACTTTTCTGGTTTCTTGCTTCCTTGCTATCTTCAAAAGTGTATATCCTGTGTTAATCACCATCTTGTGTCTTTCTGAATACTGTTCTTTTATTGTCCTTTCTCATCCTTTCCCAGTAATCTCTTGATTCTTAGTAACTTTATTGCCTTGCTTGGGGTTAAATTATTAAAAATTGGGATGATAAACAGAAAACAGCATTACAATGATAAAATAGCAATAATCAACACAAGATATCCTATATCAAGAAAAAAATAATGAACACCTGAAGATGGCCACAGGGTACTTGGCTGAAACATGTTGATAATAACATCTATAAAAGTTGTTATGTATTTGTTTTGCATAAGTGTTATCTTCTTCCGATAATCTTCACTTCCTACCACCTCCTCTTTCATTCATATCACATACCTCATTCATCAGGAACATTTTAACAGTAACCCTCTACACGAAAATCTTAACCTCTTCAAGGCTAGGGTCAATCCTTACCTATCTTCATCCTCATATCCTTCACTTCAGAACACCTCCTTTTTCATTCATATCACATACCTCATCAAGAACATTAACCTCTTCAAGTCAAAGGTCAATTGTTATTTATCCTCCTTATCCTCATAATCTTCACTTCCTACCACCTCTTCTTTCATATATACCACACCTTATGTATCATAACCATTTTAACATTAGCTTGAGTGACTCTCGTGACTTGTATTAGTTGAATTATACTATAAAATAAGTAATGAAGAGGAGAAGAATAGTTTGACTAAATGAAATAAGTAAAAGTAATATTCACCAAAGAGTAATGGTTTAGAGTATTTCATATTCTAGGGAAATTTAATCAAGGTAATATATTAGGTTAGTTAAAATGAATGCAATAAGCTATTCACAAAGTGTAGAAACAAGATTGTTGTCTCAGCTGGAATTTCTGAGATACAGATTTACCATTATATACGTTTAGACTTTTGTTGTTACTATCACAACGTTTTGGCTACTGTCCCCTCCGACATTCTGCAGGAATTTGTTGAGCTGGGAAACCTTCAAGGAAGTGAACACTTTATTTAATCTACAGGGAAAGATTGTTCTCATTCCACTGTCCATGTCAAGCAATATCTCATCTAGTTCTCTTTTTCATATAGCTCAAGACACATTTCGACTGTGTTGGAGACTTTATTTAGGAGACCGGAAGACAGACTCTCAGCGACTGTCTGCATTAGCAGAGGGGAACCCGGACGAGGCTTTGCCGAAGAGCATGGTTTCGTCCGGGGAGGTTGACAGGGCCTGAACCCGTCTAGGCGGGTTCAGAAAGGCCATATTTTTGGCCGAGCCTACGGGCTCGGGGATACCCACATTAAAACGGCCTTCTGCTACATTCGATCCTCATGGGTGGATTGATAAATATAGAGACTTTATCACCCAGCCCAGGGATTGAACTCACAATTATTATATCACAAAATTCATGGAACAATGCTTTAATCCACTAAGCTATTGTTTGTTGTTAACCTAAACAATCTTTAATATTTTTAAAATCATTCCACCTCATGCAAGGCAATAAAGCCACTAAGACAAGTTGTTACTGAGTGTTAAAGAATATGAGAGACAAAAAACAACACTATTAAGGAGAGAGAACATTAAAAGAACAAGAAGACAAGAGATATGTCTTTTGATTATCATATATACTTAAGTATAGTGTGGGTTTTTATGATCAGTTATTTATGCACAAAAATAGGGTAGGGGCAATATACACAAATCACTTTTTTATGAAGAGGTTAAAAATCATGAATTTTCAGTGGCCGGTTACACTGTAGACAGTTAATTTTTTTTTCTGTAGGGGTTAAAATTCATGCCAAAAAATTCAGGGGTCACACTATACATGAAGCTGGCTTATACACAAGTATATACAGTAGTTCTTGAACATAAACAAAAGAAAAAAGAAATTGGTGAACTGAATTTTTTGTATTTTTATTTTAAAATCTCAAATTCTAACAACACCAGGTCTCAAAATTTAAAATGTAAAATCTAAGATGGGCTGACGAACGTAACTTTGTTTATTGTTTGTTTGTTTATAGTTTGTTTTACCTTTTATTAAACTAACCTATGGCAGACCAAATTTTAGTTTATTAGTTCCAGAGCCTATTAGTATCTCATAGAGGGAGAGGAATAGTTATCTTTAATTTTATTTTTTAAGGAAATTTTTTTACAATTACTAAAGCTCTGAACCTACCAAAGCCCTGAGCTTAATAAGTTTTTATAGATGTTACTACAGACATGTTTCAGCAAAGTACCCTATTGTTATCTTCAGGTGTTCATTATTTCTGTCTGATATAGGTATATGTGTTGATTATTTTTATTTTGTCATTGTAATACTGTTCCTTGTTCACAATATTATTAACAGTAACAAAATGACACAATAATAAACACAAGATATCCCATATTAGCCAAAAATGGGTACCTGAAGATGGGATTTGGTCGAAACGTGTCTATAATAATATGAAGATGAGAATAGTTCAAATGAACTGAGTAAGTCAAAGTATATTGACAATTCTTCATCTCATATATATAAAAAACTAAAATCATTAATACAGCTTTTAACTAAATTTCAATTGTTTTCTATCGCAACTATTCAGACTACAAGCCTTCCATTATCAGTAAACAGCGTGAATCGGAAATGTAGAATAAGCTCTTGGTGAGATGTGCATTCCATTTCTTTAGGAAGTCTAGTTATCCATAGCAGCTGCTTTGCCGGTTGAATTCCTACCATTTTCTGGCTGGCAGAAGATCAGATCTAATCATATAATGTTACTCTTTATTTTTCTCCTCACAATTATTTGGCACAGTATTTTCCAGTTTTAATATATTGCAGAAAAACACAATTTACACATAGTTAGAGATAACAAATTAAAGCTAAATATATACAAGTATTAAAAAACATACATCTCTAACTATACACCAATTTTCGTCTAGCTAAGTTAAGCACATGCTGCTCTCAAAACAAATTTTAAAACAAACACAAATATATGAGAGTGCTGACCATTATCGACATGACTCTCGCTTGTCACAGATGTCTACATCTACATCCATGTTTCCCTTATATGGCTATAAGAGAAGCTGAGCAGAGAGAGAGACTTCACATACGCTTACACGCTAACCAGAGAGACTTCCAGAGAGCACGTCTGACTGTCTATCTTAGACTGTGAAAACGATCTCCTGTTAACGCAGAAAGGGAACAGACTCCATTATCAATGTGACAAGCCCAAACCGATAGCCAACTAGCAGTCAGCTGGTTTAAGCATACTTTTTTCACACTCTCATTTCACACCTTGTACACCATATATTCAAACACTACACTATATGACTTACTAGAGAGATTTTTCATATCTTGTAAATTAAAATAAATCTTTGGTCATTTCTCCAAACCAGTGTCTAATTTGTTTCTTTACACCAACCAACTTCTGTCTTGGATCAAATATACAGTTGTATTAGTAGTAGTAATATTATCTTCAATTTTTATTCAGGTAAACATTGTCAATCATTATTAATTTTCAACTTATATTTCTTTCATCTTCATTTTACTTGCTTTATTTATGCTTGTAGTAATATTATCTTGATTTTTTATTAGATAAAGCACTGTCAAACATCATTAGTTTTTGACTAGTATTTCATCTTCATTTTAATTAGTTTTCATAATGAATCATGTGTACTGGAAATAAAGAGAAAGCTCTAAAGTGTGTCATTAATTTCAAATCTATTTATTGTTTTTGACAGTCTGATTAGTTGAAATTAAAATATGATGAAAGAAATACTTTAAAAAAAAAAAAAAGGTTAATCATGACAAAACAATTGAAAATTGAGGTGTGTGAAATAGTATCCAGTTACGATAAGTTGGATCAGGATCTGATCAGACCAGATTTGATCAACTGGGGTATTGGGGTCTGATGTTGAAATACTATGAAAATCTGATGATCCCAGTTGTAAAACATCACTAACAACATCTCCCTGCCTATCAGAAAGGCATATGTTGCAACTACTACAATTTAGTAAAAAAGATGTAGCTTTCAACTTAAAATTAGAAAGGCAAATGCACAGATTCTGTCAAATGACAACAACTGTAATTATTAAGTTTTAAAGGAAAAAAAAGAGACACTTGAAAGATTATGACAATGAAAGAGTTATCAAGGGTTAAATACGGTATTGTTATTTGAGTTGGTATATAATAGTAGCAGAAAGCTTAACTGCCATGATACTAAGCTGTCAATAGCTGCTAGCAAGTAGGTGACATAAGGTAAGAGTAAATTAAGTGGAAGATGAAAATATAGGTGAGGAACACAGATTCAATGTTGAGTTCATTGATACAGAGAATGGAATAAAGTGATTAATGTCTTTGTCATCAAAAATCAGGAAGCTTCTGGGAGAGTTTCTGCAAAATCACACTACAAAATGTTTTGACAGGATTAGGTGGTTGATTTTGTTTAGTGGCATATCAACATTTTCCGTGTTATTTAATGCCAAAATCTAAATATCTTCAACACAATGTTATTCTTCGAATGATAGTTATTTTATACATAATTTTATACTTTCTCGGTAAATGTATGTTGTTAGATATATAGTTTGTATCTGATAAGATGTATTGTTGGCCATTTTTTTTGTAATGTATTGCTGGTAGTTTCACAAAAAAATATATTATTGGTAATCTTATATATAAAGTACAGTATATGTCTGTGTGTATTCAAGCAACTCCTCCACTCCCACTGGTCCGATTTCAATGATTCATAGCTTATTCAAAAGCCCTAGAAAAGGTAGGCGCAGGGAACGATTTTCATTGAGCTCAGATTCAGGGTTGCCAGATTATGCAAGTTTAAAAAATATATATTAATATTTTATACTAGCCATTATCATTGCTTTCATGGTTCAGGGGGAATAACTCTTATTTTCCTTTTGTATCCAAAATTGCAGCTGTGTTATTTAATGCCAAAATCTATATAATCTGAACACAATATTATGGATTCAACTAAATATATTATGAATGCAATTGTGATAAAATGTATTGTTGGTCATTTTTTAATATAAAAATGTATTGCTGGTATTTTCATACTTTCATAGTATTTTGTTTGGGGGTTCACTATTTGCCCATAACTGGGAAACTAACATAAGATTCTACCAATTAACAATTTTGAGCAATTATCCATTACACCACCTGCACATCTAAGCTTACAGCATCAGGTATTCCAAAGTGGTTACCCATTTAGGTACTGACCAAGCTCAATGTTGCTTAACTTCAGTGATCATATGGGAACCAGTGTTTCAACATAATGTGGCCTTAATCCCTCCTTCTATGTTGAAAAGATTCGTGACCATCCTTTATACACAGAAAATGTCCGTATATCTCATCCTAGAAAATAAGTATAAACAAATCGCAAAAAAGACTAATTTTATGTGAGGATAAAATAAAAAAATATTGAACCTGTTAGGGGTGCTTATTTATTTCCCCTTACAAAGAAGGGTAACTCAAAATACAATGGAGTTACGGCCCATGTCTGCTAGTTGAACCGCAGCACTTCTGAATTCACCATGGTGACAAGCTGGCATGCATATATAACTCATGGTTTAAATCCAAACCAATCCTTGCTGTTGTCAGGCAGTAAATGAATAAAAGTTATTTTATTATATGTTAAAATACACTTTTATTTTCATTTGTTTTTCTTCATCCTAACAACTTGGGATTTAACAGAACCTTCAGAATTTTTGATTTCATGCCTTGGCTTCTTATTTTGCAGCATCTTGCCTGTAACTATGGAGTGAGAGGAAGATAGCAATGTAGAGATTAAGTGTAAAAGTGATTTTCAAAGAATGTTTATTGATTACTAGGTATGTGCGGTAGAGAATTTGTAGATGAGGAGGCACCTGTAATGTGTAATGTATCGGAATGCAGGTAGATATGCAGTGATAATTACCTGTAGTTTGGCTGCTAGAAATGACAGGTGAAGGGAAAGGAACAAAACGCAAGGTATAAATCTTTCAAAGAGTTCTTTGGATCACTGACCTTGTTCTTTATGCTGCTTTTGTCATTACTATAATGTTTCAGCCAATTCATTCTGAGCCTTCTTCATATGTACAAAGTGGAGTATAAATTACTGTTAGAAAATTTCAAATCAATTCTATTTAATTTATTATCATTACATTGTTGTTTTATGGCTTGATACTCAACCAACAATGTATACAATTTATACTTGAGACCAATCTCTCTTAAGCTCAAACAAAAATGATTACAGTTTGCCAGTCACTGCCGCTGAGCAAACAAGGAAATCATCCCATCCTTACTCCTATGGCATCATTCTGGAAGTGCCTTCTCACAAAAATTGACTTTCCACAGAGACCATAGCTCAGGACTCAGAGATGGACATTGCAGATCTGGAGACAGCAATGCAGGACTGAACACTGTGGGAAGGGATTGTCAATGGAATTCTGACCAACCATAGGGAGGTTGAGAGATGATGATGATGATATCTATCTATCTATATCAATATCTATCTACCAAGTGGACAGGAAAATCATCTCATCTTAACTTCTATAGCATCCTTCTGGAAGTGTCTTATGAAAATTGACTTTCTCCAGACACCATAGCTCAGGACTCAGGGTTGATAGGACTGAACGGTGTGGAAAGGGATTATCAATGGAGTTCCAATCAACCATAGGGAGGTTGAAGGATGATGATGATGATACTATTTGTTTTTCAAATTGTTTTAGTATTTACTGGCAACAGTGTCTATAGAAATCAAAAGAAATTGTATTTCTTTTTTTTTTTTTAAATCATTTCACCCTATGCAAGGTGGGAATGCCACAAGTATGAAGGAGGTTACAGAGAGTGAGAGAAAAAAACTGAGTATAGGGAGGATTGAGGAAAGGACAAAAAATAAACAGGATTCAGAAATACAGAAGATGATCATTGGCATTGTGCTTAAATTTTGAAGAATCTAGTTATCAGGGAAACTAGAAGAGAGTTTCACAGGTGAAAAGTGCGAGAAAAGAAACTATTGAAGTAGAAGTGGCAGTTGCATTTAGCTATATCAACAGTAAACCTCTAGATGAATAGCAGGAGCACCAGACCAGATATGGCAGCTGTATTCAACACACAGGTGAAAGGTAGATTTGTAAATGTGCAAGATGGACTATGACGAGAAAAATTTTCTGGCACGAAACAGTCACCCAACTTTCCTTGTAGTAATTTCAGCTATTGATTCAATGTAGCCACTCCACTTTAAGTCAGTTTAAAACCTGAGGCCAAAAAGGTGCAGTGTGTTGCTCTCCAGGAGTCTAGCATCAGCCATACTGATGGCAATCAGAAAGTTTCTCTGTGGTTGGATAAATGAGAGCAGTTTTGTTTTGGAAGTATTAAAATTTACAAGCCATTTCCTGCCCCAGTTAACCACTGATTGGAGATCCTTTTCAAGAGCCTGGTTTAATTTGTCAGAAATGAGCAACATGAAAACTGACCAACTCCACCAAAATTCTTAACGCTAGACAACAACTTGGAAACAGTAGAATTTTTTTTCAAAAGGACAATTGATTAATACAAGTCTTCTTTCATCCTTGCATCTTCAGAATACCAAAACTCTAATGGGTTTTAGTGTTCTGGAGATGTGAGTATGTGTGTAAAAAATAATCAGGCATAATCCAAGAATGTCAATGAGAAAATTGGCTAAAGAAGCTGGAACATGTGGAGGCTATGTTAAAATGATCTAGGGATGTCACCTCTACATGATAACCAAGAAACAGATTCTTTCAGCAGCCACAATGAAGATGTTTCAAATGTTTCAACCAATTCATTCTGAGCTTTCTTCATATGTAAAATCTATATGGAAGATCTTTTCTGTGATTTCACAAAGTTGGTATTATTGCAGAAGTTGTTCAGATAAGTCCACTTCATTTTTCTTCTGTTGTTGCTACAGCCTACTTCGGTCATACAAATTTTAAGGAAACAAATGTGTTTTCTTCTTTACAGGACTAAATGGAAATCAAAGAAAATGGCTGATTCCCAATAAAAAATAAAAGCAAAGAATGTTTAGTTGCTTGGATAACTCGTTGAATGATAATGACTCCTTTCAAAATTACAGAGAGCAGGAAAATGGATCAGCTGAAACATTGTCATAATAATAAAAATAACATTAAATAATAATAAAAAAATGAGTTCAATAGTTTGAACAACACTAACAATGATAATGTTTATTCTCAAAATTATAAAATATTAAGTTCATCCTAAGTATTTTTAAACCAAAAAAGTCTTGTTTGTCTCTCTACATGTATCAAAATGAGAGAAAAGATGCTGTTTACTTTTTCCATATAGATTACAAAATAAACTTTTTTTCTTTTCTTATGAATTATGCACTCGAAGAATAAACTGGTCAAAATGTTATAGCTACAAAAAAAAAAAACCCACAAAGAATGAATTTGGTAGTTTGAACAACTTTGTTGAATGACAATGTTTCTTCTCAAAATTACAGAAGATTGAAAACATTGTCAGAATAATAAAAAACAACACAATGAGTTCAATAGTTTGAGCACATTTTGGAAAAGTAATATCACTTGCTGAAATTACAGGAGGCCACAGAATGGCTTGCTCAGAATATTATAGCTATAAAAACAAAGAATGAGTTCAACAGTCTGAAGGTGTCTGAGAATGTTAACAATAAATCCTGAAATTATGACAGAGCCAACCATGTAGTTTGTATTGCAACTATGCTGAGCAGATATTAAGATTTCTGAGAGTGGGAGCTCACAATTGTATAATCAATAGTTGAACAAGGCCAGTACATTCAAACTCTTAGTCACAAAAACTTGCCATAAGCACTACCATGAACAGCTTCCAAACAGTTTTGTCTACACAATTTCATTCAGAAGACTTCTTATGGTTTTTCAATCACTTGCTAGTAGTTCCACACACTGGGATTTTTTTAATCATTTCACTCCGAACAAGGCAATATGAACATGTTTTAGCATTCTGACTATGAAACCTGGGTTTGAACCACGATTTATCAGGATGATTTCTTGATGTCCTCAGCATGCAACACTATTGAAAAGTGCCTGATATATGGCCAAGTGGTTAGAACATTTCTAATCATGAGACTTGGGTTTGAATCTCAGTATGGTAATTTTTTTTTTTTTAAACTTGAACAAAAAATTCTTGAAGCTATCTATATTAAAGAATTGAAACCAAACCTTGGTAACTTCAACTTTCAGATGAACACAGCAATTTTGTCTTTGAAAATGATGAACCCTACAATATTTGTCTTGAAATAAACAACACCCGGATGATGACATTGTGCTAATGTTGAAAGTAGTTGGATTAAACAATATGTATCAACACAGTAATTTTCTCTCTTCTTTAATAATAACACCAAAAAGCTTGTATGTGAATATGAAAGGATTTAACTGAAAATAAGTATACAAAACTTGTCTAAATTATTCAATGAAATATATCTCTCTCACACACACACATATATATATATATATATATATATATATATATATATATATTAATGGGCAAGTGTTTAGAACATACACTTTCTGACCATGAGACGTGCTCGATTTATCAAGAAGATGACTTCTTGATAATATTAGCTTGGGAGTCACTTTCTTATCATTGTAACATAGCTTCACTGTGTCTTTTCTATAAATATTTTCATGGTATAGTTGAAATGGCTAGATGTAACTATAAGTTCTATACTAACAGTATCTTCAATTACACTTTGAACTTGTGGAACTCTGTTCAGGCTTCTTGATCAGTTTTGATTGTCAAAAATCAATCAGTTTTGATTGTCAAAAATTTAAATTTAAATTCTTGTTCTTTTATTGTTTCCTCTGTAATAATGTTCTTTTCTTTTTATCATATTATCATACAGTGAGTAATCCATCATGTCTTAGTGCAAATAGCTTGAGTAACACTTCAAGGGAGGTACCTGCATTATGAAGTTTTCAAGAGTTTTTCTTCAATTTAAAAAACAATAATCATTAAGAACTCTTAGTACAAACCTCAATATTTTAAACTATCTACTGTAAACATTTTAAAACATTTGTGCAGTATTCATAATTAATTTTACTAAGGTTTGGTTTCAATTTTTTAATATAGATAGCTTCAAGAATTTTTTGCTCATGTTTAAAAAAAAAAAATAAAAAAAAGTTACCATACTGAGATTCAAACCATAGTCTTATGATTAGAAAGTCGATGTTCTAACCACTTGGCCATTATATATATATATATATATATATATATATACATATGAAGAAATATAGTCTTAAGGTGTGCTATATTTATGGGATAAAGTGCTCAATATCAGAGATAGAGTGTGTGAATAATATATATATATATATGTGAAAAGTGTGTGCATATAAATATAAATATATATATATATATATATATATATATATATATATATATAAATATATATAATTATTTATATATTACATGCGCGGTACTTATTAGAAAGCGCTCAATATCAGAGATAAAGCTAACATATTTGGTTGGATTGATGAGAGTTTGTGACCCTTGGTTTCACGCTTTTGCGATCGTCAGACAAACTGCCAATCACAAAAGCATGAGCATGGTTTTCATGGTCAGAATGCTAAAACATGTCCATATTTTTATCTATAGCACAGCTAAGTTGAATAATTCATATTTAATGTAAACTCAGTCTGTTGAGAAACATTCTAGAAAATAACATCACTAACTCTCACCAAGTTCCGCATTACCATGCTTGTTAAATCATTGCCTGAGGGGCACGGTTCTATGCACATGTATTGTACAGCATTTATTGGCAGTAAACAACAAAACAAAAGAGGTGCAATGTGTAGAAAACATAAACATATCATCTTTCTCCATTCATAACTCAACAGCCTTACCTGTATCAGAAGTGTTACTTTACTAATGTTTCCCTTTCATTTTCTTGCAATGAGTAGTCTATATCTAGAAGAGTTGTAATCATGCCTCGAGTTGTAGAATTGGCCATGACAGCTGTTCAGGGTTAGTAGGCGTGAGGTTTGCTGATCTACAACAGTTAACAGTGCCTGCTGACTACACTGCGTCAGAAAGGAATGAATGAATACATGTTAGTGCTAAGCACTTGTACTTATCCATCATAGCTACTGCCATCTTTCATTTATATATAATTAGTACAACTCACCAGGGTCACCTGGGTTTTTATTTAAAGAGACAACTGCACTTTTGAAACAAGCCAGCATTTTTAGAAGAGAAATCTAGAGTATCTGTCTGTATTTCTGATATGAGGTACTGTAACTATTTACGCTAATTACATTGTCTGGACTGTTGTCCTCATCTTTATTGTCATATCCACATTTCGGCCATTTTATGCTCCAGCCGTCTTCAGGATCTGTCTGCATTTCTGAGATGAGGTATTATAACTATTTACACTATTTACATTGTTCGGACTGTTGTCCTCATCTTTATTGTCATATCCACAACATTTCGGCCATTTTATGCTCCGGCCTTCTTCAGGATCTGTCTGTATTTCTGAGATGAGGTATTGTAACTATATAAACTATTTACATTGTTCGGACTGTTGATCTCCTCTTTATTGTCATATTCATGACCTTTTAGCTTTTATATGCTCCAGCCTTCTTCAGGTGATATACTTTGGAATTTTGAACCGAATACTTCATTTTGTCCACTGGAGTAGATTGTTCTAGTTCCACATGCCATGCCTCTTTTGGATATCTCAGTATCAGTTACTTCCCTTTAACTCATCTCTCTAAGATTTTATTTACCTCTGCTGTGGCAAGGCATTGAACTCACAACTCTTTGGGTCAAGTCACTGGATTACTTCAACCAACACTTTTATACCAGTGAATAAAAGTGTTGGTTAAAGTGAATAACGGAATAATTCTAAAAAAAAAAAAATCCTGTTTATAGTGCGACCCTTATTTCTTGCATAAAAAATTGATTTGGTTTGGTTTGTTATATGTCATATCAACCTCAATGGGCTATTTAATACCAACAAAATTTTTATTACTGGTAATATTATTTTACAAAAATGTATTGCTGGTAATATTGTTTTTTTCAAAAATGTACTGCTGGTAATAATTTTTTCAAAAAACTATTGCTGGTATTAAAACCTATTTTTATACTTTTATAGTGTTTTTGACCTCAGTTTGGGGGTTAACTATTTACCCATAGATGGGACCCTAACAGGTGCTACCACTCGGGATCAGGGTGGACCTGGGAACACCAGCAATTATGAGGTGGCTCCACGCTCCTCAAAACCTCCTGACCAGAGGCCTTGCTGTTGGATGCAGTTTTTCACCTTACCCAGAATGTGGATGAAGTTTATCGTCAAAAAAAAATTGATCATAAAAACTTGCACTATAACCAAGTATATACACTAATATTGTCTATTGGGCACTTTTTAAGTAAGACTTCTGCATGCTTTAAAATACATTAAAATTTAATCATTTTTACACATTCTGATAGGTGTCATTCAGTATCTTTAATCTATTCATTTTTTATATTATACCTATAAGCATGAGACAAGTATGAGTGGACAATACCAAAATACTCCATAGCACCCAATGCAAGGAAAGACTCAAAACTCTAGAAGCTGTTATTATACAAAATAAACAGCCCATGTTAAATAAAAATACCATTCACCACAGGAGATGGTATCCTGAAGTGCATATGATATAATTGATGTGCACACATTATATTAGTATTAAAAAAAAAATAAATAAATTGCATTCTTTCTGTGTGGCCTCATTCCCAGTAGCCATTACTCATGACATCACACTAGATCATTTCCATCATCCAGCTTCCTAAAGAATTCCAGGATGAAGACAAAGGACTTCTAACTACCACACAGTTCTTGATAATGACTACGAAAGCCAAAATTACTTGAATCAAAATAATAAAATATGAACTTTAGACAGTTTATTCACAAATGTGAGCACAATACACATCTTATCCAAAAATTGTAAAAATATAAAAAAAATTAAACAGACAGACCTTGTCATTTCTTTTTAATTAAACTTGTTTATATATATATATACACCCAGTCATTCTGAGTTATGTGGGAAAGATTTTAATAAATTGTTCTCAGCACGAACTGGACATAACTTGTTTCCTGCATATTTGTATTTGGATTATACATTAACAAAGAAACTTTTGTTTGCTAGAGCTCTCAACCTTTTCTTTCATGATGTGCACACTCAAAACAACTTCAATTTGACTGCTATGAAATAAACTCAACAAAACAAAACTGACTGTTTGAAAAAAAAACTCTACAAATTGAGTTCTGCTAAACAACAGTAGTGATCTACTAAATCAAGTACACTCTAGTGTTTGATACCACTCAACTACTAACCAGTTATACACCTGACTCTTCAAACAGTTTCCACTGACATGAAGTGGAAGAATTATATTGAATCAACTGCTGGGTCTGCTGCTAAGAAAGTTGGTTCACCGTGTCATGCTAGACAATTTTTCTCACTAGAATCTATTTTTATACATTTGTAAAGTTATCATTCTTCTATGCATTGAATATTGCTACCTCATTTTGTCTAATGCTTCTGTTATGTATTTAGGGATTCTTGATAAAATCCAAAGAAAAATCTGTAATATTATTGGTACTGGCCTGGCATCTCAGCATAAAATTTTTCCACCACTGTAATGTAGCTTCCCTGTGCTTTTTTTTATGAATATTTTCATGGTAATTGTTCGGATGAGCTTTCTTCTTTGGTACCTAGATCTTATTAATTTAAGTATGCTACTAGATTGGCAGCAAGGTCTCATCAATGAAATGACTAGATGTAACAATAAATTCTATGATAACAGTTTCTTCTTTTGCACTTTTCATTTGTAGAACTCTCTTCAGATTTCTTCTATTTTTGGCATTAAAAACACATTGTTTTGGAAATTCTTGCAAAAATCAAGCAATTGTCTGATTTTAATGAAATTTTCAGGACTTATTCACAAATTAATTTTTTTTTTTAGAAAATCTAGGTTGGTTTGTTTTGTTTTACAGCATATCTGCTTCAATGGGTTATTTAATGCTGACAAAATTTTCATTGCTGGTAATATTTTGCTTTGTCAGAAATCTATTTCTGGTAATAATTTTTTTTTTTCAAAAATGTGTTGATGGTAATAATTTTTTTTTTTATAAAATCTACTGCTGGTAATATTTTTTCCTCAAAAATGTATAGCTGGTAATATTTTTTTTCCAAAAACATATTGCTGGTAATATTTTTTTTTTTTCAAAAATATATTGCTGGTAATATTTTTTTTTTTCAAAAATATATTGCTAGTAATATTTTTTTTTTTTTTTTCAAAAATATATTGCTGGTAATAGTTTTTTTTTTCTTCAAAAATTTACTGCTGGAAATAATTTTTTTTACAAAGTATTTCTGGTATTAAAACCTATTTTTACACTTTCATAGTGTTTTTACCCCAGTTTCAGGGTTAACTATTTGCCCATACCTGGGACTCTAACAGGGCAGGACCTGGGAACACTAGCAATTAAGAGGTGGTTCTACACTCCTCGAAACCTACTGATCAGAGGCCTTGCTTTTGGACATAGTTTATCGTCTTACCCAGGACATGGATGTAGTTTATCGTCATACCCATCTACGAAAAAAATTACAAAAATTATGTTATACCTGCTTAATTTTATGAAATTTTGAAAACTTAAAATTCCAACCTCTTTATATTTATATTATTTAAAAAAAGGACTCTTTGGAGAATTTAAATTATTAATTTGTTTTTGTCAAACAGAAACAACATTTACTAAAAATCTGCTCTGAATCATAAAATAAAATATGCAGTAAAACTATGATATTATCAG
>OZ010613.1:36268976-36301476 GCA_963932145.1 Acanthosepion lycidas
ATTCATGCCTTTTCCAAGGGTATTTATGAGAAAGTGAATGCAATGAGATCAGACAGAATTTTAACTCCCCTTCCTGCACCAGTAATCATGAGCATATCTTTCCTATTTACATCTCTATGATATCATAGGAAGGATTTAGTGATGCGATACATTTTTTTTATTTTAAGCATTTTATCCCAAACAAAGCAATAATGCCACTAAGATACAAGGAGTTACTGTAAGAGAACGAGAAGACTTTAATGAGTAGAAAGGACAATAAAAGAACAGAATTCAAGAAGACAAAAGATGGCAATTGGCATTACATTTAAATTTTTGAAGATTGTAGTTGGCAGGGAAGCAAGAAATCAGAAGGGTGAGAAGTGCAAGAAAAGAAATTATTAGAAAAGAACATGGCAAATTCTCTTGTAAAAAGAAATGGAACAATAATTATTCTTATATTTTAACACTAACTGCATTCAACCTTTTTTTAAATCATTACAACCGAAACAAGACAACAGAGCTACTAACAAACTGAGCGTGAAAAAAATATATGAACAACATTAAGAAGCAAGAACACGAAAAGAACAAAAATTAAGAAGACAGAAGATAACAATTGATATTGCATTTTAATTTTTGAACATCAAAGTTGACTGAGACGCAAGAAGCCGGAAGAGAGTTCTATAAATGAGAAGTGTGGGAAAAGAAACTGTTAGCATAGGAATTATGGTTATATGATTATACATTCTGTATAAGAAAAGGCAAGATAACAGGAAACAGGCAGCTAATTCTCGACTTGAAGACGTCAAGATTTAATTAGCAAATAAAATTTCAGAATTCAGACAGAAACGTTAGGAGCTGAAGAAGACTTTACAAGGAATCAGAAACCCAATTCCAGACAGGAAACAAGGGATGAACCTCTACTCCTGTTCAAAAAACTGTGAAAGAATATGAACCTGATAATATAAGAGTTATTATTTCTGTTGAAATCATTATTCTATTGTTATTTCCATAGTAGATGTTCATATAAGCTCCATTCTTTAATTTCAGCAGTTCATACCTTTACAACAAGGACCTATCATGCTCCTTCCAAGGAGTTGTGATATCCCCATTTCCACCATATTTCAATTGCAATTTTTATTCTTCAAACCATCTATCCTCCTTATCCTCATAATACTCTCTTCTTATCACATACACTTATCCTAAACTTTTTAACACTCTACCTTGAGTAGTTCTCAATCCTTGTATTTGGTTAACTATATATATACATATATATATAAATCTGTAAATTCCATTAGTTCATCCATTTGTCACACCCTCTAAAAATATCCATATATTGACCGATCAAAATGAAATTTTTGAGAGAAGTGCAAACAGGTAAGTCGGTACAAAGTACAGTTGATTTTAGTAGGGTGCATAGCTTAGTACAATAAATTTCATTAATTTTATTGGAAAAATTAAGTTTTATTATTTTACATACAAAATACACTTTTTTAGAAACAATTTAATAATTAAAATATCAAATACTTATTTAATAAAAATGCAATATTGATTTTTGCATATCTTTTCTTTAAGTTTTTATATATACAAGAATCCAGTTTCCAGTTCGCCCTGCATTTGTGAGAACTATAAACAAATCACAAGGCCAAATGCTTCAAAAAGTTGAAATTTGGCACCAGAAAGAAATATTTACACACGGCCAGTTGTATGTTGCATGCTCAAGAGTAAAAAATCATAAGAATTTATTCTTTGCTGTTAAATAATAAAAAAAGAAATTTTCTTAAAAATTTCTTACCATGAACTCCTTAAAGAAATTATTAAACTGCAAAGTAGGGTTTTTTTTTTTTTTCTGGAAGTATTTTTCCAAACAAATCAGCTTATTCAAATTTCATTGATTGTTCTGTGAAATTGATGAAACAGAATTTGCAAATCTTAACAAAAAATGTTAGTACTAACTTTAACAATACTAAATACTGTGAGGATATCAACACACTTCAACACATTGCAAAAAATTCTAGTATAAAAAATATCTATTTTTACATTATATAAATAAAATGTGTGTATGACTAGATCTCTGTGGATAGCCATGGGAGAACAGTTTTTATTTCTGTTAAGACTACTGATGTCATCCTGCAAAGGCCCAAAATGTATCATTTTGGACGTAGGGGACAAACAAGGTTCAAATGGTCAATATTTTGTTGGAAACATCTAAGTAAAAGTATTAATCCTTACACCTTTATTCTGCTTTGAAGTATAGTGTGACTGAATAGATATATTTGTATTTTCATGTAAAGGAGAGCAAACCAGATTAAATTATAAATAAAGACTGGAGGACAGATAAAGAGATTAAAAAAGAAGAAAGCGTGTAAGATGAAATAACACATTTTTTTTTATCTAGATGGAAAGAGTTTATTAGTATAGGAAGCACGTGCCAGTGATGAAAATCCCAGGGGTGTGTGCTTTGTGAGAATGAATTAGACTTATTAAGTAGACCTTATCACTTAATGTGGCAGCATAAGGCTTATTAAAAGTTCTAATTCTTGGCACAAAAACACCTATTTATGTAGAAACTTCTTGTCTTAAAAGACAAAATTTGCACTAACTTAGATTTCATTTTTTGAATTTCCTTGATTTTTTTTAATACCAAGAAAACTAAAGAGGATATCTTAATTTCCAAAGATATTAAACAGTCTTGAAAAAAAAAGAGATTTATTCATTTAAAATTTATATATTATTCATTCTATAAAGATGCACATGAACATGTAAATGGTTGACAAAGATTAGGAAAAGACAGCAAAAAGAAACACTTCTAAGAGCTACAAAATGTAGAAAGTTGTGGAGAACCATGATTGCCAATGTCTTGAAGGAACATGGCATATAGAAGAAAAAGATGCTGTTTCCAACACAGTTATACTCAAAATTGAATAGCTTGTTGCAAAATGATGTTTGTATTTGGGATTCTTTCCTAACATATTGTAATCTGTTTTATACTGAGACTTGTTAATGGCATACAAAGTAATCACAGTAAAACTTGTCACTCCTTGACAATGACAGTTTCAAATACAATTGACAATGGCTGACTTAAAAATCTCAGACTGCCATTTTATAGACTTTAGAATGTTTAATGGCATCTGCTGCTGTAGTAACAGTTATCTGGAAATTTTATTTGATGAATTATTGTCAACCATTATTAATTTTGACTAGTATTTCTTACATCTTCATTTTAATTGATTTATTTACACTTGCAGTAATATTATCTTGAATTTTTATGAGATGAAGCATTGTCAATCATTATTAATTTTTGACTAGTATTTCTTACATCTTCATTTTAATTGATTTATTTACACTTGCAGTAATATTATCTTGAATTTTTATGAGATGAATTATTGTCAATCATTATTAATTTTGACTAGTATTTCTTACATCTTCATTTTAATTGATTTATTTACACTTGCAGTAATATTATCTTGAATTTTTATGAGATGAAGCATTGTCAATCATTATTAATTTTTGACTAGTATTTCTTACATCTTCATTTTAATTGATTTATTTACACTTGCAGTAATATTATCTTGAATTTTTATGAGATGAAGCATTGTCAATCATTATTAATTTTTGACTAGTATTTCTTACATCTTCATTTTAATTGATTTATTTACACTTGCAGTAATATTATCTTGAATTTTTATGAGATGAAGCATTGTCAATCATTATTAATTTTTGACTAGTATTTCTTACATCTTCATTTTAATTGATTTATTTACACTTGCAGTAATATTATCTTGAATTTTTATGAGATGAATTATTGTCAATCATTATTAATTTTGACTAGTATTTCTTACATCTTCATTTTAATTGATTTATTTACACTTGCAGTAATATTATCTTGAATTTTTATGAGATGAATTATTGTCAATCATTATTAATTTTTGACTAGTATTTCTTACATCTTCATTTTAATTGAGTTATTTACACTTGCAGTAATATTATCTTGAATTTTTATGAGATGAAGCATTGTCAATCATTATTAATTTTTGACTAGTATTTCTTACATCTTCATTTTAATTGAGTTATTTACACTTGCAGTAATATTATCTTGAATTTTTATGAGATGAAGCATTGTCAATCATTATTAATTTTTGACTAGTATTTCTTACATCTTCATTTTAATTGAGTTATTTACACTTGCAGTAATATTATCTTGAATTTTTATGAGATGAAGCATTGTCAATCATTATTAATTTTTGACTAGTATTTCTTACATCTTCATTTTAATTGAGTTATTTACACTTGCAGTAATATTATCTTGAATTTTTATGAGATGAAGCATTGTCAATCATTATTAATTTTTGACTAGTATTTCTTACATCTTCATTTTAATTGAGTTATTTACACTTGCAGTAATATTATCTTGAATTTTTATGAGATGAAGCATTGTCAATCATTATTAATTTTTGACTAGTATTTCTTACATCTTCATTTTAATTGAGTTATTTACACTTGCAGTAATATTATCTTGAATTTTTATGAGATGAAGCATTGTCAATCATTATTAATTTTTGACTAGTATTTCTTACATCTTCATTTTAATTGAGTTATTTACACTTGCAGTAATATTATCTTGAATTTTTATGAGATGAAGCATTGTCAATCATTATTAATTTTTGACTAGTATTTCTTACATCTTCATTTTAATTGATTTATTTACACTTGCAGTAATATTATCTTGAATTTTTATGAGATGAAGCATTGTCAATCATTATTAATTTTTGACTAGTATTTCTTACATCTTAATTTCACTTGCTTCTTATGCCAACTTCTATGTTGCCATTCTAAAATCATTACTTTTCCACATGCACCAGAATTAAAAGTACTTGATGTTATAAAAGAAAAACTTCATAGAAAGAAAAAGGCTCAAAATATATCCCCCAAATCCTTATATATTGATTTATATGGTATGTTAATGCTTACATAGATACTATATGTTAGCAATAATTGTAACTAACTTATTCAATTTTTCTTGGGTTCATACAAGTGTTTTCCTTTCAGGAGATAAAATGTGTAGAATGTTCTATATATCCAAGTGCTTTCAAATTAGCCATTATCAAGAATACTTTTAATTCCAGTTGAATCCATTACATTCACTTACGTACTAATACCCTTCTGAAAGGTATGAATCCCCTTATCCCCCCAGCTATGGGTAAATAGCAAGACAGATTGGGTTCTATAACCTTGGATGGCAACTGAACAACTGCAGAAAGAAATGGCAACCTAATGCGAGAAAAAATTCTGCTGCATCAGTCATGAATCAAAAGATACATAATTGCTTAAGTGTGTATCATACATGGCATATAACTGACATGAACTTAAGGAACTGTGTTCCAGATCAAAACAATTTCATGAATAATCATATTGAACATACCACTACAAGCCTATCAAGAAGACTCGCACTACATCTCTCTGATCATAGCTCAATTAGGAACCATCTAAACACACACAAAAACTTACCAAACTCTGTCTACAATATATTCATAGAAAATACAACTTAATAGCCTCATCTGCATGTAAAAAAAGGTTAAAAATAATGGAAACATTAAGAATAAAAAAAATTAAAAAAAATGATACTCAATATTACCAACTATGAACATGGCCACAATGTGCTGACCATGTTTGGAAATTGAAAAAAAAAATATCCCAATCCTTATAGATATTAATATATAAAAATATACATAAAAAAAACATCCTTAATAATATCTAACAGAATAGCTGAAATGCAACCTCAATCGCAAACTTCTGATTTCCTGAATCCTGTTCTTTTATTGTCTTTTTACCTCACTCACATCTTCTCATTCTCTGCAACTCTCAGTAAGCCCTTGCGTCTTAGTAGCAATATTACCTTGCTTGGGGTGAAATGAATCTCATCTCCAAGCAACATTTGACAGGTTGTACTGAGTTACATTGTACCAGCAGTAAGGAATAATCCCTGACCTGACCTATAGAATTTCAACTGCCCAGCTATTTATCCTTAGCTGAGAGAAGTGGATTCATGCCTTTCCCAAGAGCAATAGTGCGGAATGGAATGCAAACTACCTCAGCCAGAGTTTGAACTTGGCTTGCTGATTGCTTTCTCACATGCCCAAAAGTAATAATTTTTTAAAAAGAGATTTGTTGATTTTTGATTTGTTTTTTTTTTTGTTTTTTTTTTATAAACTCATGTCTCACAGAATGTATGACCTCTATTTCTGCCTAATAGTTACACGCCATGTGTATCCACATGTTGAGATAGGCAGGGGGACAACTATTTATTTAAGCGTGTAGGAACAAGTCACAAAAGGAAACAATGGCAACTGTTGCAGAGATAGAAACACTAATTAAAACACGCTTAAGAAACGTTACAGGAAATAAAAACAAAGAAAGGAATTTGAAAAAGAAATCAATGATGATACACTATCCATTTTTCTTTTCTACCGTTTCCCTCCAGATACATACAATAAGGAGACAAAAGATTCTAATCCCGATATTTGCTTGTCTTCAATGCTCCAAAAATCCCACTTTAAAATTGCAACAAATGAAACTTCTGAATAAGAAATCCATCAAAGTTTTGTTTTTAGTTTTTGCTCAGTAGAAAACAGAATATTTTCTTTACAACTATGAGCAGAGAATCCTTTATAAAAATATCAATATGTTGTGCTAACGGATCTCTCTTCACAAGATGTCCATATCTCATCTTGTTCTTTTTAGCACTGCTCACAAACAAAATGAGATATCCCTAGACATTGACAAGAGAACAAGAACAATCTACTGATTATGTAAATGGTTCTGATCAACAAAAAGTCCAAAAGAAATTAATTAGTCCACAGAAGTCACAAGTATAGACTCTCCATACATCAGAAGTTAAAGTGAAAAAGAGAAATTTTAACCAACTTATATTTGGTTTCATTAAGCAAATGTAAATTAGAAGGAAGGGAGACAAGCCTGCAATAATGGCTTCTAGAATTTTCAATCTTTACTTGTGTTGTAACCTAGAAAAGGTCACTGAATGAGGAATAACCAAAATAGAGATTGGAAATGAATTGGTAATCTTTATAACATCACCAAAATACAATACTTGCCAGCAGTGTTGTTATGGGACCTTACCCATAATAACATAATGGACTATTCCATACATAATAAATACAGCGCCTCGAGAGGAAGCAGAGAATTTAGTCTGAAGCGAGGTCCGTCAGAAGTCCATCAGTCAGTCAGTTGAGTCAGAGGCAGTCCGAAACAGAGTCGCGTTCAGACAATTACTACTAAACCTGATTGTTCGTACTAACACTTTCTACCTCTCTGTATATATTCCTGTTTGTAATATATCTGTGTTATTCCATATTCGTCTTTGAGTTCTTCTTGATTGGTTCTACCTTGGACTATCATCGTGGTACAAGGAACCAGACCATAACAAGTGTGAAGTAGGTAAATCACCGCTAGTGGTGAACTACTTAGACAGTATATTATCCCCACTTACAATAGTGTCCAGTGTATTCATGAGGATTGTCTCCCTTCCTTCCAACTTGCATATACCCATTATTATTTATAGGTATGATATATAACACCTTGCAGAAGGTGTATGGAGTATTTTGATACTATCTACTAATATTCGTCATATGTTGATAGTTACATTTTAGTCATTTGTAAAGTGATGATTAATATATGCATATATTGCACTACGTTGTGACAAGTCAATCTACAAGACAGTGTGATTCATGTGCAGCTAATGTAAGACATTAATGTTGTTTTTTGATCAGTTATATTCAAGAATCAATCTCCCAGAGGACATGATAATTCCTAAACAACATTGTTTTTTAAGGTCCTGAGTTATTGGTAATAAACAGGTGAGATGTTTTTAACTTTTTATAGTAAAATGATCAACGTAAAGCCCAATAGAAAATAATTACAGTTTGCAGAAGTTGAAGTGGCATAGACTCTCCAGACATCAGAAGTTAAAGTGAGAAAGAGAAATTTTAAACAGTTCATATTTGGTTCATTGGGAAAATGCAAGTTGGAAGGAAGGGAGACAAGACTGCTACTACTGCTGCTTGGAACCATCTGTTAAATTTGTGGGGAGGGAATAACTGAATTTGTTGACAATGTGAATATTCGAATTGGTTGGCAATTATCATGTTTTTCCAACCATTCCATAGAACACAATTTCCTGGCTTTGCCAGTATTTTCAGAAAAATTGTAGATTTCTCTATCTATTAACTGTAAATGCTCACTGATCGATGTAGATTCCAGTTGAAATTAATTAGTCCACAGAAGTTATAGTGAGAAAGAGAAATTTTAACCAGTATATACTTGGTTCAATGGGCATATGCAAGTTGGAAGGGAGACAAGCCTGCTGCTGCTGCTGCTTAGAACCTTCCATTAAGTTTGGCAGGGGAAACCTGAATTAGTTAACAGGTTCAATTTGAAATTCCCTGAAGGTTATACGGATCAACAGAAACTGGAAGAAGGCTTGAGGGCATAAAGGCTGAAACATTAGGATAACAACAAAGATAAGGAGATCAGCCAGACTATTAAGTAGAGAAAAAACTGGAAGATGTGGAGAGCAATGAACATCCAACTCTTGAAGGGACATGGAACATAAAAAAAAGAATGGACAGCATAAAAATAATTTTTTTTAATCACACTTACAAAAGGAAAGAGTGGACATGCTACAAGTGATTGGTTTTTCTTTTTATGTGCCATGTCCTTTCTAGACATAGGCAATCATGGCTCTCCTCAAGTTCCTTCCCTCTGCTTCCTCCCCCAGACCACATTGTCATCCACTTGCTTAAGCTGACCAGTTATGTCATGTGTTGTTTTCCTTTGTCTCTCTTTCCCTCTATTTGACCCATGAGTATCAGATTCTCCAGGCCTTACTTCCTCATTATGCATCCCAGAAACTTCAGCTGCCTCTTCCTAATATTATAAGTATAAGCCTCCTCCTTGATGACATCCTCCTCCTTTTGCTAAATTTAAAAAAATTCGTTGACGACACTGGAGAAAAGCTTCAGCAAAAATATAAAAGAGAAGTTATACCAATGAAAACTTCAGTTTTGCATAAACAAACTTTAAAAATCTATATAAATTTAGAGTTTGTAAAATGAACAAATTAAACAGATTCAAATTATAATGGATATGTTGTTAGAACATTTATATACTTGTACCTATATATGGTGTGTGCCATGCTTGGTATCACAGGAGAGGAAAACAGTGAGAATGATATAGAGAGTAAAACAAAGAGAGGTAAAAAGCAACAAAAAGAGAGTGTGACACAGAAGGATTAAAAGGGGAAGGATGATCTCAGCTAAAGGTAGTTGTTTGTGTTAAATCATGTTTTGTGACCTAAGGATCTGTTGAGGACAAATTAGCCCCCTGAACTGCAAGTGACCATACAAAATTAAAATCTTGCTTTTTTTTAATCTTATCTTAAATATTCTATTGATTAACCAATTTCAAACCAAATAAAAAGTCTTTTTAATTGAGAATTATTAACAAGCTAGAATATCTGTAATAAGTAGATACCAACTTAAAATTTCATAAACTTATTTATAGAAAAAGATAAAATTTACACAGCATTTAAAACAAACTAGAAAGACACACGAAAATATGATTTTGCTATTTAAATTTTCTGATGAATTATAATTCTTAATTTAATGATTGTGTTGTGGATTCCGGGATGAAATCCGGTCTCCAATGAATGACAAACACAGGAATGAAATATAACAAATAAATGTATTGATGTAATAATACAATTGGTAATACGGTTAGTAGATCCAGAAATGCGATTAGTAGCAATAATAATATATATACAGTCTAGGAAATTCAGTATCGAAGTAGGACTTCCTTCTGAGTCTACATGCTTGTAACTGTGACTTCTATAAGCAGTTACCTCACACTCTTACTCTCTCTATTACTCTACCTCTTGGGTATTCACTGGCAGCAGTACAAAACAGATTGAATAACCTCCATGTGAGTTTTACAACTATAAGATACCTGTATTTTGTACCTATTTCATTGTTAAATAATTATGTTTAACAACTTTAACAAAATATTGCAATAACAATCATAAGTATGAATACAGCCATTATTTAAAGTGTTGTATAATGTATCTATAAGCACTAATGGGTATGTCCCAATTTATCATAAATACGTTGGACACTATTGTAAGTGGGGATAATATGCTGTCTAAGAAGTCCACCACTAGCAGTGGTTTACCTATTTCATGCAGCTGGCGAGTATTGTATTTTGTAGATGTTATAAAGATTACCATTTTATTTCCAACCTCCATTTTGGTTATTCCTCATTCAGTAACCTTCTCTAGGTTACAACATAAAGTAAGAGGGTAAAAATGAAAACTTTGGTTTGTTTCTTTAACAGTATATCAACTCCTTATGGGTGATTTAATGCCAAAATTTTATTTTCTTGTGAAGTTTGGTAATTTTATTTTCTTGTGAAGTTTGGTAATTTTATTTTTTACCAAAAATGTATTGCTGGTAATTTTTTGTAATATATATTTATATTTTCATGTTTTGACCCCAGTTTGGAGGGTTCACTATTTGCCCATAGCTGGGATCTTATAAGGTGCTACCACCCTGGGTGAGGGTGGACCTGAGAACATCGGCAACTGAGTTGGTTTCATGCTCCTGAAAACCTCCTGATCAGCAACCTTGCTGCCAAACGTAGTTTATCGTCATACCTATGATGACAAATGAAAAGATTTTAAATTCACAAGTTTTTCCATTTCACAGAAAAAAACATTAAATACAAGAGCATTATTATATTTTCTCTTTATTTATTTCTTTTTCTCATTGAAAAACAGAGTTTCTAATATGTCCTTTTCATCTTTTTTCATAAACAAAACAGAATAGTCCTTTATTTATAAGGTATTGGCAACACAAAGTACAAGCTAAGTAACAATCAGAATTAAAATCTGATGATAACACAAATTTTATGTGATTTTGATATTTATATCAAAACATTCAAAGTAAATAAAAATTCTTATTAGTAGTTTACATGCCAAAACAGAATGATGCTCAGAATCACTTTTCTCATCTTGAATTCCTATTTTGTTGCCATTAAACCAGGCACAGAAGTTGTTAAATTTAGTGCAGTGGAATCATTATGAATATCAGACTATTTCAGTCCTGTCTCAAATTCCTGGTTAATAAAATCTCCTTCGACTGTTGCAATATCATATGGGGGCAGGTAAGTAAATTTAGCAGTCAATCAATAACTAAATTCTGCAAAACAAGCAAAGCTCACATAATTCACGCATCATCTCATTTTCCTTCCGTTCATTAATTTTGTGAGCAGCTCTATAATTTGCAGTTGAAAGGTTATATCTTTGTTGACTTCAAGATGAATGCCGATGTTTTAATTGTTTAAGAATACTAAGGAAAGGGAGACATGAAAGAACTAGTTCTTTACAGGTCACTTTTTCTTTTTTCTTTTTTTCACTACCAATTCCTTTTTTCTTTTTTATAAGTGGTAATGATTGTTTTGTATAGTGTTGTATAAGAGTGTCATTGCCAACACCATGGTTTGAAACTAAATCACCAGTGAGTAACATGGGTGATTCCATTATTAAGTAGATCACATGATCATAAAGGAAGTGAATAAATAGGAAGTAGCATGATGACTATATGATCACTGTTCACTCTTCTTGTCTATCCACTACTGCTATACATTCACTCTCTACTACTATATGAATTACGATTCTCTTCTGATCATTATACTATTTTGGCGATTACTACTTGAACAAGTATTACTAGTGTGGATATTATTGGAAGGCATTACTATTAGTACCAGTGTTTACAAAGTCTTGAATATAATGAGCATTTTTGAAGTGATAACAAGCTTTTGCTTGACATAGCAAAAGTGACAAATGAATCTGTCCAACATTACAAAATATAGTTTATCAACTCTTTATGGGTTATTTTAAGCTGAAATATTTTTTGATTGTAACAAGATTTTCTTTGCGAGTAAAAATTGCATTAACAATTTTTGGTAGATAACAATGATTTTTCCAGATACAAGTCTTACTATTTAACCCATAGCTGGAGATAGAAGAAATGGATTCATACCTTACCCAAGAGTATTAACATATAAGTCAATGTAGCAAGATCTGAATTCTTATTCAAATGATTTGATTGTTTAATGGCATATGAACTCCTTATAGGTCATTCAATTTCAAGATTTAATTCTCTTTAGAGCTTTGAAGTAATAAAAATAAGATACATGTTATACTGCTTTCACAACTGAATGCATGTTAGATGATACTCAGCTTTTGTGCATATATATGTTTGTTGAATTTAGTGTATTGGGGCAGCAGATCATTACTTAAACATATATTATTAAATATAACAGACACTGAATGTCTATTATGTCTGATTATGAGCTATTCTAATGTTCAAAAGTTTACATTTGGATATTTTTTATCAATTTGGTCCTAAGCTTTCAGCTCACATGAGCCATCCTCAGAACATTATTTTGTATCTAGACATTGGTTCTGTTGTAATACTTCGGTCAACTGCATGGTATGATGTCATAGAACCACATCTTGAACTTACGATCTGCATCTGCTATTCCGCAACTATTATCCTCACATAGCAATTTTCTCTGTCAAAATAAAAAAATGTCATCTTCGACAGTGGATATCTTTCATGTCTGTATAGCCACTTTGAGGATGGCTCATGTGAGCCGAAAGCTTAGGACTAACTTAATAAAAAAATATCCAAATGTTGGACACTTTTTGTCTTTATTTTCACCAGAAATTAAAACAAACATTCAAACATTAGAATGGCTCATGATCAGACATAATAGACATTCATTGTCTGTTATATTTAATATATGTTTACATGCATGTTTATGTAGACATAATTACTAGAGGCAGGGAAAAGATCCTAACAACATTAACCGAAACAGTTTGGTATATTTTTTTTTTTTTTTTTTTTTTTTTACTAATGTTCATCCTATACAAAGACCAAGGGTCACTGAAGGCAGTGGTTGTGTGAGCTGTTTACTATGATATTTGTGCTACCCAGCAAAAATGGACTGTATACTTGAGGGAAGCTGTAGAACCAGACATCAAAATCTTTTGTTCATCAAAAAGTTCTCTATGTACAATATTTTGATATTTGATTCTATTGTGTTCCTAGTGAGAAGATAAAAAAGACAAGTGTGAAATACCATCAGCTGTAACCCTGTACATGAGGAAGGTTGAAGAACATACTGACAGAAATTTTAGATAAAAAAAAAACAATAAAAGTGATGATATTTATCCTAATTATGCATGGAATAATATTTTTACCTTATAAGAAAAGCCAACAAGAGTTAGTATTACATTGGCATAAAACTAGTAAATGTACTCACTCCTACTAAAAAAAAATGTTTTTTTGCTTCAATTATTGGAATCTTTCAATATTATTAATGCTAATTCTGGACAAAATATCATGGAGTTGTTATTATTGAAAAAAATAAGTTCCTTTAAAATTATTTTTTGGTACATTACTTGCTAGTTGACAACCAAGCCCCCTGGGAAAAAATTGTTCCATTCGTAAGTCAAACATTCAGTAAACAAGTGACATAGGAATGGCGTAGCTGTGCCCATTTTGGTATGTACATCACAAAAAAATGAACATTAAATATAAAAATTAAAAACGGTTTCAAATCTACTTACAGTATGTACTTTTAAAATATTGATAAATCTATATGTTGTGAAGTTCAAGTTAGCACTAGTCAGCTGCTAAGCTCTTACTGCTGGTGGTTATTCTCAGTGACCACTTATAAGAATGTTCACTTCTGCCTATGCAAATTATGCATACTAATTTGCTAGTATCACTACACTATATATAAAATTTAGTGCCTTTCATTCATCCAACCATCACACCCTCTAAAATAGCCATACATTGACCAAATTTTAGGAAGAAGTGCAAACAGGTAAGGAGATACAAATTACATTTGGTTTTATTAGGGTGTATAGCTTAGTACAATAAATTTAATTAATTTTATTGCAAAAATTAAAACTTTTATTATTTAATAGATAAAATACTCCCACTATTTTAAAAACAATTTAATGATTAAAATAATAAATATTTATTTAATAAAAATGCAATATTGCCTTTTGCATGACTTTTCTTCAAGTTTTTATATATACAATGTAACCCGGATATAAGAGATATTTTCTCTGGTCCCAAATTAGAGTCTGTGTTAATTTATATAAATTAGACCAAACCCGGATATAAGAGAAACCTGGATATAAGAGACTGCTTCTCTGGTTGCAACAACTCTCTTATATCCGGGTTACACTGTACAAGAATCCAGTTACCAGTTCACCCAGTATTTGTGAGCACTATAAACAAATCACAAGGCCAAATCCTTCAAAAAATTAGAATTTGACTCCAGAAAGATATTAGGTTGGTGCAAAAGTAATGACATAATAATGTCGTTTTTTGACGTAACATCAAAAAACGACATTATTACGTCATTATTTTTGCACCAACCTAATGTATTTATGCAGGGACAGCTGTATGTTGCATACTCAAGTATAAGAAATTCTATAAATTTATTCTTCACTGTTAAAAAGGAAAAAGAGAAATTTTCTTAACAATATTGTTTAACATAAAGTCCTATAAAATTGAATTAAAGAAATTATTGAACTAAAATGTAGGGTTTCTTTTGTCAAAGTATTTTTCCGAAGGAATCAGCTTATTCCAATTTCATTCAAATGGTTTGTAAAATAGAACAAAATGTAGGTTGTAAATCATAACAAAAATCTAAGCGGTAGCTTCAACAATACTAAAATACTATGAGGATATCAAGATGAATCAGCATATTACAAAACAATTCTAGTAAATAAAAATTATATACAGTTAGATATGTGGAGAAATGAGACAAAGGGTAAAATACTTTCTTTTAATGACAACATATTTTGCCTTCATGTTCTAAGTTTACATCTTCCAGTCAGAATAAAAAAAATAAAACTGTTTTTTTGTATTAAAGCCATTAATATCTGTTGGATTTTTACATCCTCCTAACACACATGCTGTCCTTCTATATGGCAGTGAATGCTAGACAATCTCCTCAAAGATAAATAAGAGGCTTGAGGCAACAAAAAACATGGTGCTACAGAAGGATGCTGAGGATAACAAACCAAACATGTAAAAAACAATGAGGTTTTAAAGAAAATGGAAACAAAAAAGAAAATTATACTTAATGTCAGGAAGAGATAAATGACATTTCCAGGGTACATAATGAGGAAAGAAGGCTTGGAAAATCAAAACACACAGGACATATTGAGGGTAAGGGGAAAACAGCATATCACATACATGATAAGCTTAAGTAAATGGATGGTGGAACAGGGTTTAAGAGAAATAACAAAAAGAGAAAAGACAGGAAGTTGTGGAAAGCCATGATCGCCTATTTCATAAGGGGACACAGTACATAAAGAAGAATATACATGCAGATATGTAAAAATTGAGGAATGTCCAATTTTTTTTTCAAAAAAAGTACATATATGTGTATAGAATTGTATAAAGATAAAATAATTTAATAATATACAGAGTTTAGATATCATATTCTCTCCTAACAGGTATTTGATAAATAAATGGATGGTATTATAGTATGATATCTACTGAGGCATTTACGACCTACATTAAATGATAACACACTCATTATTACTGGAAAATGCTCAGGAAAAACAATGACTGTTTCAGTCAGTTATGTGACATGCATGATACACACTTAGGCAATCATGTATCTTTTGATACATGACTGATGAGGCATATTTTTTCCCCCAGAAGGTTGCCATTTCTTTCTGCGTTAGACCAGTTGCCATCCAAGGCTATAGAACATGATCTGTTTTTGTTACCCATAGCTAGGGGTAGAAAAAGAGTTCTCTTCTCCAAGTTCTCCACTGCCTTAACCAGATACTGAACTCACACTCTTTGGGTCCTGTAACTGGATCTAACACCTTTATCCACTGTGCCATGTGTCCTTGACATAACTGATAACTGACATCCATTAAACATGGCATGTGGAACTAGAACAGTCTACCCCAATGAGTGAAATAAAGGGTTCAGTTCGACATTCCAACCACCTGAAGAAGGCCAGAGCGTACAATGGCTGAAATGTTGTAATAAATATGGCAACAAAGATGAGGACAATAGTCTGAATAATGTAAATAGTGTACATAATACCTCATCTCAGAAATATAGACAGATACTGAAGGGCCGAAATGTTGTGATAAATATGGCAACAAAGATGAGGACAATAGTCTGAATAATGTAAATAGTGTACATAATACCTCATTTCAGAAATATAGACAGATAATTTATGCTTGTATTAAAATATTTGATATATAAAAAAAATGATGCTCTTTGTCCCCTTTAGATAAAATTGCACGTCTTAAATAGACTAGTCTGCTCATAAAAAAAAATGTCAAAATTTTACAAGGAATAATTTTTGTAGATTAACAGACCATCGTTTACTCACATTTATCAGAATCTAAAAATATTAAATTTTTATCATTTCAGAAGAGGGGGCTCTGTTCATAATGTAAATACAGTTTAAAATCGCCCCCTGACTTCATAAAGAGTTATCTGAACATTGTTTTTATTTACAAATGTCAAGTTTGAAACTGTGCTTATGCTACTGATAACTGTGTATAATGGATGGTTTCCTTTTTCCCAATCCATAAGGCTACACAGTTATCAATGATATAAGCAGTTTCAAACATGACAATTGCAAATAAAATCAAAGTTCAGGTAACTCTCTAAGACATAAAGGACTGATATGACACTCTATGAACAGGAACATCTTCTAAAACGATTTATTTTTTTATTATTCTGGCAAATGACTGTTAATCTATTAGGTTGGTGCAAAAATAATGATGTAATGTCATTTTTTTTGACGTAACATCAAAAAACGACATTATTACATCATTATTTTTGCACTAACCTAATATATAAATTATTTCCCACCTACTTTTTCCCCATTTGTTACAACTTCAACCATAGAGAAGAATGTGCAGCATATTTTATATATGAAATATTTTAATATAAGCACAAATTACCAAATATTTATTTAATGATACATGAGTAAGCAGTTTTGATTTCTTACCACAAGCATAACAAGCAAGATTGATTGATTTGTTTTTTTTACAGTTTATCAACCTTTTGCTGATTATTTAAAGCCAGGAAATATTTTTAGATTATAAGAATTTTTTTTTTTTTGAGATAATAACGATTTACTGATACAAGACCTACAAATTAACCGAAAGCTTTCCAAAGGATTACATCAGCAAATATAAGGAACCCAACTTGAATTGGAACTTGTCTCGTCAATTTCCAATTCCAAGTTGTTATCACCACCCGCACATCCAAGCTTACAGTACTTGGTATTCCAATCTAGGTACTGATTAGGCTGAACATTGATTAACCTTGGTGACTGTATGACATAACAATCAAGAAGATAATTACTAGTTTTTTTGATTTGATAAGCAAATTAACTGAAATGCCTCTCTTATAAAGAATCTTGTCTGTTTCTTGTTTTTTAATATAAATAAATTTTTATCTATGTTTCTGAGATGAGGTATTATGTACATTATTTACATTAATCTGACTATTGTCCTCATCTTTGTCACCATATTTATCACAACGTTTCGGCCATTGTACGCTCCGGCCTTCTTCAGGTGGTTGGAATTTCGAACTGAACCCTTTATTTCGCTCATTGATGGATGTCGGTTATCTCCTGCTAATTTCCCTCCGAAAGTTCTCCACTGCCTTAACCGGGTATTGAACTCACAAAAAGTTACAAGACTCTGTTCAATTTTTCATGAACAACAAATAAACTCTTCATTTTGTATTCAATAGCAATAAACCTAATCCCTTATTAAATGAGGTTTCAGGGAGTCAGTTCTATTTCTATTGAGACTTAATCTCATTTCCCATACTGAAAAAAAAAAAAAGAAAAAAAAAAGGACTGCTTTTGCTATAAAATATTTTCAGTGATTTCTCGTATATCTCCAGAAGTAGTTAAAATTCAAACTGTTACAAAAAGGTTTAAATGGGGCAGTTCTAATTGGGAACTGTCATTTGGATAATGGACATACATAAATGAACATAGATCAAACCTTCCAAAAGATGGAAGGGCATAAACTCTCCAAGCAGACATAGATCAAATTATTGGTTGATTTTGCTTAGTGGCATATCAACCTCTATGGGTTAATTAATGCCAAAATCCAAATATTTTGTATACAATTATATTTTTTAAGATAATAATGGTTTTAGTGATAAAAGTCTTACTAATTAACCCATAGGTGAGGGAGAAGAGGTGGATTCATGGGGCAGTTCTAATTGGGAAATGTCATTTGGATAATGGACATACTTAACATAAATCAATCCTTCCAAAAGATGGAAGGGCATAAACTCTCCAAGCAAACACAGATCAAATTATTGGTTGATTTTGCTTAGTGGCATATCAACCTCTATGGGTTATTTCATGCCAAAATCCAAATATTTTGTATGCAATTTTATTTTCATTTTTTAAGATAGTAATGGTTTTAGTGATAAGTCTTACTAATTAACCCATAGCTGAGGGGAGAAGAGGTGGATTCATATCTTTACCCAGTGTATTTTGTATATAAGTGAATATAAACACAAGAATGAGAAATTGACTCTCCAGTTAACAATTCCAAGCCATTATCCATTACATCACCTGCACATTCAAGCTCCTGCTATTCTCAAGTGGTCACCCATTTAGGTACTGACAAGGCTTGACGTTACTTAACTTCAGTGATCATAAGCTCGATCACAAGCGACAATAACTAAAGAAATGAGGTAAAAGTAGTATTCTCATGAAGAACAGTAAAATGTATACTAAATCTCCAGGCTTAACATTTAACAGTATTTACAAAGCTGTCACACAAACACAAAAAAAAGTCTTCTTAAACTCATATGATTACATCAATGTCAGGTAAATGTCATTGACACAGTTCAGCCAGAAATAGGAATTTCCATTTATATCTGTGTAATCACAGTTTGATTCTATTTTTATTGTTAGCATTTTTAACGTCCTATCCATAAGGTAAATTACAGGGTGACCAATTTTACCAAAATAAATTTCTATATATAACAAAGCCTGGTTACGATTAATTCAAATAAATTATTAAAGGTTGTTTAAATCATTAAAATTTGTTTTTCTTTTCCATTTTCCTAGTAATTAGGTTTGGGTTATTTAATGCCAACAAGATTTTTTTGGGTAAGTTCATATGAATAGAATATGTATTCTTTGTAAGAAATCGGTTTGTTGATTAGGTTTTATTGACGTATGGTTTTTGCCAACAGTTAAATATTGCTGGTTAATAAGTTTTTTTTTTTCTTTCTTCAAAAATGTATTGCTGGTATTTTAGAATAAATACCTATTTTTACACTTTCATAGCGTTTTCACTCCAGTTTGGGGGCTAACTATTTGCTCACAGATGGCACCCTAACAGATGCTACCACCCTGGGTCAAGGTGGACCTGGAAATAACAGCAATTAAGTTTGTGAAAAAAAATCTTTTTTAAATCTATATTATGAACATTTAAAATAATTCAGCAAACGATGTTATTTTATTTATGATAATTGGATTTTTGGTGATTGCTTTACACAGTGTTCAATACCATATCTGATTCTCTCTCCATCCCCCAACTTTTCTTTCATTTTCTCAATGAAACCAAGTAGTGTCTTTTCTCTTCTACACCAGGTAACAAAAATGAAAAGGTCCATTATTTATGAGGTATTGGCAGGACATAATGGTCTTGCAAACTAACAAAGAGAGGGACAAACACAATTATAATAGGATTATTATTAATCTATAAACTTTCAGTTTTTAAGCATGTACATCTATTAAGAAATTTTATACTTTGCAAATAATATGATTTCAAATAAAGCC
This sequence comes from Acanthosepion lycidas, assembly GCA_963932145.1. Lineage (NCBI taxonomy): Eukaryota > Metazoa > Mollusca > Cephalopoda > Sepiida > Sepiidae > Acanthosepion > Acanthosepion lycidas. Next base: position 36,288,912 of record OZ010613.1, read on the forward strand.
CAAGCATTTTTACTAAATATTTGTGAGTGTTCTTGCATCTGTGCACCATGTATAAAGAAAACAACATATTAAGTAGTTATTCCATGTAAAAATCTGAGTTGAAGTAGTAAGAGGAGTCATTAAGAAATCTTCAAGTGTCTATTTCCTGTCAAAAAAACCTCTCTTAATAGGAATGCAATATATCATCACAACAACCTCACAACAGGTTCATCCAAGACGAACTGTTATATAATATTCATTTGGTCATGGTCAATATGCCTCCCCTTTTTTTTTTGCATTCAATAATATGTTCACAGATCTGAAGTCTGCTCATTTTATTTCCTCGTCTTTTTAACAGGAGCAAAGATTTATCCATTGTTTCTTGTTTCGGAGTAGATTTCTGGTTCTTTCTAACATCTGTTTCAACTCTATACTTCTAAAATCTCCATCTGAACTCTGAAATTGTATTTTACTATTTTTTATCTTCTCACTTCTCAATTGGAGTAGATAAGTTCACCTATCATCCAGTTCACACTCCTCCCTGTTCTTTTCAACAGGAGTCGAGGTTTAGCCCTTGTTTCCAGTTTTGGATTGAGTTTCCAGTTCTTTCTAAAGTCTCCCCATTCTCATTCACTTCCAGTAGCCCTTTGTGTCTTAGTGGTGATATTGTCTTACTTGGGGTTAATTAATAAAAAAAAATAAAAATGAACTCAACCAAGTTAGTGTTGAATTTTATTTTTTATCAGAGACTAAAAATAAACACCTCAAAACTATTGAATGTTTTGTTTTTTTCTGTACTAAATCTGTGTAATTAATGAAGGATTAAACACATATTTAATTAGGGGATTAATGATGATCACCATTATGTGATAATCTAACATTTCTATAAAGATATAAATCCTGCCCAGAATTTTCAAAGTTCACCTTATTTCTGAACAGGTACAAAAAAAAAGTTAAATTTTAACAAATTATAACATATCTAAGCTACATGGAATTAGTGAATTTAACATTTATACACCCTTGTGCAAATTAATTGAAACAACTGCTTTAGTTTCCCTTCTTTTACCATATGGTCAAATTTCAGACCCACTGGATTGACAGGGTGTAATCAATTTATATTTTTCCCTCAAATTAAGTCATTTGCTGTGATGTGCAGTAATATGAATCTCTTTTTGAGGTGTATGATGAAATTTGTTTGTCCTTGAAAAATATTGCGTCATCTGTGATTGCATCAGATTTTCATCACACCCAGACACTATTGTCTTGACTGTCAATTAGTTGTCTTACGACTATTGTGTGATGGACATTACTCCAAGGAAGCATATGAAAATTGTAATGCTGCACAAACACAATGGCAAGCCTTATCAGTGAGCAAATCAAAGTACTATCGACTGGCTCAGAAGCTCTCCTGATTTAAATCCAGTCGAGAATCTGTGGTCAGTCTGCAAGACTTGGTGGAATGAACATACATCTAACATATGCACTGGGTTATGTTTCATTGGAAAAATATGATGATAAAGTAAATAATAACCAAATTATTTGTTCTGTTTCAATTAATTTGCACAAATCCCATTTTCTGTACAGCAGAAGATGGAATTTCTTTTATTTACACTATTTACAGTCACCTTGGTGGTGGTTATCACAATGTTTCAGCTGCTGTGCCCTCTACCCTTTATATATCAATCTGGATGACCTACAGGGAATTGCGAACTGAACCCTTTATTTAAAATATACATTTTAATCAGGATAGATTGTTCTAATTCCACTGCCCACATCCAGGGATATCTTTCATAGTTCTTATTTTTAGTGGTTCCTTTTCTTTGAAAATCCTGTATTTCAATGTCCATTAAGTCGTAGCCATGTACAGATCATTACCATATCCCAGATGAAGATGGAACAGATGATGTTAAACACTACCCCACAACCAGAATTTTTCAAAGTTCACCTGATTTCTAAACAGGTACAAAAAAGATAATTTTTTTTAAAAAATGTTAGCATATCTAAGCTACTCAGAATATGTAAATTTTACATACAGACAGCAGAAAATATGATTCCTTTTATTTAAACTATATATATTCAGACTATTGTCCTCATCTTTGTTGTGTTTATCACAACTTTTCAGCCATTGTGTCCTCCAGCCTTCATCAATCTGGGTAACATACACAGAATTCTGAACTGAATCCTTTATTTATCTACACTATTTACATTTGGACTGCTGTCCTCATCTTGGTTGTTGTTATCACAATGTTACGACCATTGTGTTCTTTGGCCTTCATCAGGAGTATATCGATCTGGGTAACCTACAGGGAATTCTGAACTGAATCCTTTATTTATCTACACTATTTACATTTGGACTGCTGTCCTCATCTTGGTTGTTGTTATCACAATGTTTTGACCATTGCGTTTTCTGGCCTTCATCAGGAGGAATCGATCTGGGTAACCTACAGGGAATTCTGAACTGAATCCTTTATCTACACTATTTACATTTGGACTGCTGTCCTCATCTTGGTTGTTGTTATCACAATGTTTCGACCATTGTGTTCTCTGGCCTTCATCAGGAGGATATCACACAGGGTAACTACAGGGAATTCTGAACTGAAGTCTTTATATAATCTATGAGTGTAGACTGTTCTTGTTCCACTGCCCATGTCAAGGTATATCTCGTCTACTTCTTATTTTTAGTTCCAATGGTTCTTTTTCTGTGAAAATTTTGTATTTCAATGTCCATGAAGTCCCAACTATGTAGAGATCCTATCTGAGCCGAAGATGCAACAGATGAGGTTGAACACTACCCTCCAAATCATAAAGCACAATAACTGACATAATCCAATCTATTCATCATGTTAAACCAGTGAAGTGGGGGTCAGTACCAAATTCCAGAATGTTATAAAAGTTTAGTACAGTAGTAGTGTTAAAATTTTGGAAATATTTTAGTATATGTGTACTAAAACACTAAAGTTTTCTGTGTTTTTAATTTTTGTTGTTTGTCAATCAAAATAAAAGTAAATTCAAAGTAAATAGTCAAATAAAAAAGGCTAAGTTTTCCCTGTGAAAGGGTCGGGGTGAAACCGAGTAAAAGGTCAAAGGTGACACCATAACAAGGTACCATTCCATTTGGATGGAGGTGTAATGGATAGTGGCTCAGACTGAGGAATCTGAGACCTGAGTTCAAATTTCAGTTGAATCCATTACATTCACTTACATACTAATACCCTTGAGAGAGGTATAAATACTCTTCTCCCCCCAGCTATGGGTAAATAACAGAACGGACTGAGTTCTACCGCCTTAGATGGTAACTGGTCTACTGCAGAAAGAAATGGTAACCTACTGCGGGAAAAAATCTGCCTCGTCAGTCATGTATTGAAAGATACATGATCCCCTAAGCGTGTATTATACATGGCACATAACTGAACTGAACTTTACATTATTTGGGGTAAATTAACAGAAGAGATCCAAATGCATTCATGAATTTAATATAGCTATCTCCTTTTATGTGCCCTGTTTCTTCAGTGCGTGGACAATCATGGCTCTCCACAGCTTCGTTTCAGGAAGTGAGTGGGAAAATAAAAAGTAATGTGGGTGTGAAATCAGATGTTAAGTGTTGGTGAAGGCTAAATCTGGTATTAAATTTTAAAAAGTTTTCTTATTTTTTTTTTTTTTTTATCTTATCCTTTTTTAAAATTAATATTTCCTTTTTAATCAATTTTACTGTAAATGTAAAATGCTTTGATTTATATTTTTGCACTTATTCTATGGAATCAGATCAATAGACATTTTCTGCATATAAAACTAATGTCTTGTAAGAAAGAAAAAAAATCAGAAATGAAGTTTCCTGATTTTATTTTTAAAAATGATACAGCTCAGTTCAAAAGCCTTTTGTCATTGAAGCTAAAGACAAATTTAGTATAATTCTGTTTAGTAGTGTCAGCAAAAAGGGGATATATTCAATTATCGGAGGTCAGAAATTAATGCAATTATCACTTGCCTGTGCATGTGTAGATGAATTTACAATGAAAAATAAAATGCATGAGAAAATCAGGAAGAAAGATATTATCAGTGGTCAGGAATGAAAGCATTATGCACAGAAGAGGGCTAAAATGTATGTATAATAAATAACTGTAAAAATGCATTGCTCATAATTTGCTTTTATTATATTTATTTATAAAATCAGGAAGGAAGGTATTGTCAGTGGTCAGGAATTAATGCAAAAATGCATTATGCACAGAAGAGGGCTAAAATTTAAAAATATATGTATAAGAAATAAATGTGTTTGATGTAAAAATACATTGCTCACAATTTACTTTTTACTTTTAGTTTTAATATATTTAATTATAAATCAAGAAGAACGGTATTGTCAGTGGTCAGGAGTTATGCAATTATTATGCACAGAAAAGGGCTGAAAAATGCATTTATGATACACTACACTAGTGTAACCCGGATATAAAAGAGTTGTCGGGACCGGAGAAGAAGTCTCTTATATCCGGGTTACTCTTATATCCGGGTTACACTGTATAAATTTTAATAATGTAAAAATGTATTGTTCATACTGTCACTAAATCAGGAAGAAAGGTATTGGCAGTGGTCAGGAATTAAAGTTTTACTCTAAAATAAATGAATTAGTGAAATAAATATAAATTCGCATTCTTTTGAGTGAAAAAATGCCAAGTAAAATTTAAAGTCTTTGAACAAGAATTCTTTTGCGGTTTTTAAATTTAAATGTAAATCTAAAAAGCTTTACATTAAATTTTTAAAATCTAAATAAAAAAACGAAAACAAAAACGTCTTACTTTTTCAACGTACAAGTCCGTCCTTCATTGACACAGGAAAAACGCGGTTGAGAAAGAAAGTGACAGTTGACGATATTTAAGTGAAGAAGTTACTCCGAATTCTCAAGCACTTGTTACGATATCGCACAGTCCGGACACAGTCGAAATCCGATTCTCGATCAAACGCAGAAAAGCTATTTCGATCTCTTTTTCAACATACTCACAATCACCACCACCTCCTCCTCCCCCTACTCTCTATCTCTCAACTTTAAACGGATTTTATTCGCGCCACCACGTGAACTGCAGTTTTAGCAAATTAGCACTCTTGTTTTTATTATTATATTATTATTATTATTATTATTATTATTATTATTTTATTTTAACCGTATCGGTAAAAACCAAGCCATGTTCATCAGCAGGTCTACATTTTGCTAAACACAAATAGTTAATATCTCAAGTAAAGGACCAGTCAGGTGTGTTGATAATTTGGCAAGGGTCAAGGTCACTGGCAGACTTCCAAATCCGTTTCAGCAGTTGGGACGGGGTGGCTTTAAGAACAGTGCTTTGGAGTGGGGAAGGGTTAGTTCTGCAACGTAACACCTATAAACACGTTGTTTTTTTTTTGTGAAAGGACTCATTGAAAGAAAGAAAAAATGCCCGCTTAACAATTTACAATTAGACTTGTTCAATGCAACGTTGAAAATTTGCTAAGAAGAGAACAAAATTGAAGGAAAGCAAGCAGCAGGTTTAAATAGCTGGAAAAAAATAAACGGCTTCTTGTTCAATATTGTCGCTGTAAGCAGATTTCAGTTCCTTAGTAGTCGCCTATCTTTGTTTGTTATTATTGTTATTTTTCTTCGGTCTAAAATAAATTTCCTCGTTTTTTTAGTTATTATTACCGAACGATTCGGCTGTGTACCCAATGGCCTTCAGGGTATCTGTTTTTTTAGCAAAATGTTGTCGATTTCTTTATGGGGCGGTTGGGTTATTGCCTGCATTTTCCCCCCATATTCACACGTCACGTCCGGTTTTTGCGTGTCTGTGTCCCCAGCACCGTATCAACAAAATCTTGTTTAAAACGGCTAGAGCCGTGGTTACCAACGTGGGGTACACGCACCACAGAGGGGTGTGATTTTTAAGGGGGTGCAATTCGAGAATGAGTTATTTAACAGTAACACTAACAGTGAATTTTTTTTCCAGTGAGTCTGTGTGTATGCGAGTTACAGTGCATATTCATGAAATGTATGTGTGTATAAAAACAATATTTTTATAAATATTGTAAAATCATAAAATTAAATAATAACTTAAGTTATATTGCATATGCAGTCACAGGTTAGGAAAGTTTAGTTAATAATGGCCTTTTAATTCAAGTGAATAGGAATTCTCGAATTCACTTTCTGAATAATAAGAATTAATCTCACAGTGTCGGAGGGCATCAAGATTTTAGAGATGCAAGATGTGGCATGGCCAAAAAAAAAAAAAAAAAGGGGGAGGGAGAACTTCTGAGTTAGAGCTACCTCATGATGCAATGTACCATGATGTCCAGAAACCTTGTTCTGCAGAACTTTGATTAATAGTGGCGTGGGTCTTTGGGGTTAAAAATGAACAGTTGATTTACCAACACCAAGAAAATTAATAGAGGATGGTAATGATGAGGAAACACACATATAATTTTAACAAAACAAGATAAGATTTACGAATTTACACGCTTGAAGTAATGTCAGTAGCTCATTCCAGGAAAATAAATCAGAAATTTTTGAAGTCTATAAGAAATTAGGTTATTTCCCCTTGTTCCTGCTGCTATTAGGAGATCCTATTCTCTACTTTTAATGGTATAACCTTGTTTTCATGCCAAATAAGATTTGGTGTGTAATTACAAATGCTAAGTTAGTGCAGCCCAAGATATTGAAGAAGACAGTTGTCATTAGCTGAACTCCATGTAAGGGGCAACCAAACAAGTTGTAAACGACAAGGCCTGCCTCTAAAGTGAAGTTATGTATTCGTACCTTCCAGATGGTGCACAAGACAAACAACCTTTGAATGACAGATATTTGTAACAAACTGTTTCTACTGAAATGTATTTGAACTGACAGAATTGTTTGACTATACCGACTAAAAGTACATTTTTTAGCAACTCTTGCAATTCATGTTTTGATGTATATGCTATTGTTGCATATAAAATATCTTTAATCTATTCAATTGTCTCTTCCTTTTCATTTGCCTGACTTGATGTGGAAGTCATTAAAAATCCGATAAGTTTAATTTTAACGGTTTGTCATGAAGAGGAAATGTTCATAAAACAGATTAAATGATCTGACACAAAATAATATTTAAAAATGTTTAAAACAAAGGTAAGAAAATTAATTGCACACAGAAGGTATATATAGTTGCATACATTCAAAAGTAAATGCTTAGCTTTCTTGGATTGTTGAAAGGACATTCTTTGAAGTGCCACATATACTTGGTTAATAGGCTGATAATTGTCAAGTAATTTGACACTGACAAAATCTTCAACACTGGATGCGTGAACAGAAACAAAATTTTTCACATTACTTCAGCCACTCTTCTCTTATTAATTCAATATTTCTCCTCATTTTATATCAAAAGATATTTCACATAGGCTTGTTAATTTCTTTCCTTTCTTCTTAGCACAACAGTCAATTCCTGTGAAGACAAGGTTTTCATTGGTCCAAAAGCAATTTCACATAGGTTCACAAATTTATTTCCTTTTCTTCTCAGCTTGCCAATCAATCTCTTTGAAGGCAAGGTTTTCATTGGTCCAAAGAAAATGTAGGCTTGCAAATTCCTTTCTGTTTTTGTTTTTTTTCTCAGCTCACCCAAATTTGAAGGGAGTGGGTAAAGGTAGTTATTATTACATACTTAGCACAGATTAATAGTGTGGGATTTTAACAAGAATTTATAAAAACTTTATTACATTTTTAACTGGTTTTTAATTCCATCTCTGGAAATGTGACATTACTTTGATAGTTTGCTTACAATTACAGGGGAGACCACCTATTTTCCATTAGCTAGTAATCTGACACATTTTTTTTTTTTTTTTTTATCTGGACAAAATTGTAGTCATACAGCATTTCTGCTCACCAACCAGAAGATTGCAAAATTATTATTCTATATTAAGAATAATATAAGAACAGAGCTAATGCTTCTTTTAAGATATATTTTTTTTTTACAATGACAAGGGTGAAGAGACACTCAAGGTAGAGTGCTAGAAGATGCTCAAATGAAACTTTTATCTCACCAATGTGCATGATTGGGAAAAAGTCCAAAGGTACCCTCTGTTAAAGTAGGGCAGTGGTTCCCAAACATTTTTTTTCTCTGGAATGCATTTTCAGAATGAAAATTTTCATGTATCTCACCAAATTTTCTGTGATAAAAAGTACATTTAAATATTAAAAAAAAAATAGAGAGAGGGTTAAAGAGAGATAACCACATATTCAAAGTTAGAACATTATCATTGATAACTCTCTCCTCCAAGTTGCAGACCCTAGTTACTAAATTCTTAATACTTGATATAATGAAAAAATATCACAATGATAAAATTGGTCAATAATTACTTATAACTAATTATACTGGGACGCATGCATGCAATTACAAGTAATCCATAATAATATTTAAAATTTTGAAATCATATCTATTTTTGGTATATGGATTTTTTGAAAAATGTTTCTAAATCTTTGTCTTTCAATCATTCTGCCTCACCTGCTATCATCTTCCACTGCAGCTGTGAGGCATGCCACACCATTTGAGAAACACTGGAGTAGGGAACAGTCATAATTTCACTTTGTGGGTGGAAAAAAAATCAGAAAAAATGGTAATATTTGGTTGGTGCAAAAATAATGACGTAATAATGTCGTTTTTTTGACATAACGTCAAAAAACGACATTATTACGTCATTATTTTTGCACCAACCTAATATTAGCTGTTTCCTTATATGTAAAGATCTGGCATCCATGGGCCAAACAGCCAGTGCTATTATTGACTGAGGTTTATCGTAAATATTTCTATTAAAAGAACTATTCAGGAAAATATGTTTCTCAAGTCCACCAACTGTTATAGCTCCTTCTAGTATCACTCAGGCATTAATGGTATCTACATACAAAAACGGACATTTTTTTACACTATTTGCATTATTTGGACTATTGTCCTCATCTTTGTCACCATGTTTATCACAATGTTTTGGCCTTTGTACACTCCGGCCTTCTTCAGGTGATTGAAATGTTGAACTGAACCCTTTATTTCACTCACTGGGATAGACTGTTCTATTTCCACATGCCATGTCTAATGGATGTCAGTTATCTCCTGTTAATTCCCCTCTCAAAGTTCTTCACCACCTTAACCAGGTATTGAACTCACAATCTTTGGACAAATGGAACAGTGGATAAAGGCATTAGTTAGATCCAGTGACAGGACCCATTATGCTGCAGTAATCAATGCTAAAGGAGGATATTTTGATGAGAGAAAAATTTAATCATAAAATGCTTCTTTTCTTTTTGACTTGATAAAATTTCTAATAAAAAATCATCTCACTTTTTTTTAAGCATGTATAATAATTTTCTATCATTTAAAGTACAAAACAACTACTTTATGGGCTAATTCAAAAATTTACTAAAGGTTGCCGCAAACCTTTGAACTGTTGTGTATAAATATATATATATATATATATATATATATATATATATATTTAAATGTTATTTTTAATGGTTAACCATATTTAAGTAAACACTCCATTTATTTTAAACAGTTCATTTATTTTCGTCTACTGGCCTTAATATTTGAGAAATCTTATTAAAGAAAAATAAGCAACCTCCTGCAAGATTTGAACCTGCTTTCCCCTTGGCAGGAATCCTATTATAGGATGCATATTTTTTCTGTTGCATTCACTGGAGTTTAAAATTCATTGTTTCCCATCTCTTGGCTGCTACTCAAGACAAGATAAATCCTTACCCTGCTATTTAACCCATAGCTGAAAGCAGAAGAGCCAAATTCACAATTTTTCAAAGAGTATTTGTGTGAAAGTGAATGCAATAGACTAGCTTGGAATGTGAACTCAGCTAGCAAATTCTATTTTCATTGCTGATATCAGTTACATTAACCACACATGCATCCCTTGAGATTCAGTTCCGACTTTATTAAAAGGATGGCAAAATTAAAATCTATTTTCATTTTCAAATGAACTGGAATGAATTTCACTTGATGAGTCATTCTATATAATTACATAGTGGGGACGGATCCTTAAAAAAAAAATTAGGATAATTACGGTAATCAACACTCAAAATAAATGAGTTATTATCATCATGTAATCATTGTAATGATTTATATGCAACTCTGAAAGACAATAGAAGCAGTTTATGAAACTGTGTTCAATAATTTCCTCAAAAATCTCTTAAAGGGGCAGCATCACCTTTACAACCAATAAAATCCTTTTGCCCAATTAAACAATGATTTAACAACTTAGAATGTCACCCCCACACCCGAAAACTGCGATAATGTTTAGAATTTTCCATCTTTTCAGATTTAATTTCAATTGTCAAAAACCCATGAATGCCTACTCTATCAGCAGGCAAGCAAATGGAACATTTCTGAAGAATTCTTTTGGCAGTTTTCAACACATTGGCTGTTCTGCATATGGATAGCACAGTTTCTCCTTGTTTCTATAGCATGTGAATACTTGAAAACAGGAAGTGTCCAATAAAATAGACTTAACTAACCAAAGCAAATAGAATGAGGACAGAATTTGAAGCCAAAAGCAAAAAATGTCATCAATGTAATTCTTGAAAAATATACAAAATATTTCTTTAACAAAAACAATACAACCAATGTCATACAGTTTAAATAATTCTTGGAATGATAAGTACTTTACAGAATTTTAGACAAGAATATGAGTGTTGAATTGTTATGTAATACTAGATCTCCTACATAAAAGTAAATGCTGGACAATTTCTACACAGATGATGAAAAGAGATTTGAGGTAACAGGTGCTACAGAAGGATGCTGAGAATATCATGGACTGTGCATGTGAGCAATGACAAAGATTTATAGAAAGTGGGAACAAAAAGGACACTTATACTTAGAATTGAAAATACTTGAGCACAATGCAGAAATGGGGCTTAGAAAATTTGACACTCAAAGGATATACTTAATGGAAGAGGGAAACAGCAGGTAACCTACCTAATGTAAATGTTTGGCAGAACAGGGAGTGGGAGGAATAGCAAAAGGACAATCCTTACCGGGATCTACACAAAGGACAGGAAGTTGTGGAGAACCATATTCACCAATGTCTTGAAGGAACACAACGCATAGAAGAATATCAATGTTATTTTAAAAGAAACAATGTTTGATGTTTCAAGACTTTTGAAACTAATGAAACATGTTATTTAACACGTAACTAAACCAGAAATCAGTCAGAGAACATATATGACCACCAATGGAATTATCACTAAAAACTGAATATTTTGCAGATTCCAGACTATGTCATGACAAAAGCTTGTAATCAGTGCCAGATTTACCTATAGGCTTAGCCTAGGGACTCAAAATCTAGGGGTCCTCCAGCCAAGGTGTATAATATTTTTGACGCTGTTATAGGCCTTTCTTACACATGCTATCATAATGCATTGTAGACTCTAAATAACTGACCAGTAATTTTAAACACCCCTTATCATCCTCGACTTTACTCAAATTGCATAATTTAACATTCTTCCATTTTCTTATAAACGTGAGAACATGGGATTTAGGGGGGACTCACAAGTGGAACAGCCCAGGGCCTCTCTTCATCTAAATCAAGTCCTATTTGTAATAACAGTTTGCAATCAAACTTATGATAATCACTCTAATGATATTGCTTTCACTGCATTGCACTACCATTTTGATGGCAACTGCATTATTGCATGAAGAATAATTGAAATATTGTCCTATTTTGAATCTGAAAAACTGAAATATTGTCCTATTTTGCAATGTGAAAAACTGAAATACTGTCCTATTTTGCAATGTGAAAAGTGAAAAATTCACTGGGTATAACACAAGATTTAATCAATTGTATCCTGGCCCATAACCCATTCTTCCACAAAATTTCATTAACATTTATGAAGAACCTTTAGAGATCCTGTGCTGACCAAATGACAAGCTACAAAGGTGGAGACAAAAATAAGAAAATGTATAACCACCATCTAACTTCATTGGAAGGGAGAACAATTTAATGACACCTCAGATGTCAACAGGTAAGAATTTAGTAATATGTAAGGCCACTTCTTGCCTGTCAACTACTCATGGAGTAAGAATCTATTAATGTCTAAGACCACCTCTAGCCTGTCATCTAGTCAAATGGTAGGAATCTAATAGTGTCTGAATTCACTTCTAGCATGTCAACTATTCATAGGTTCAGAGTCTAATAATTTAGAAGACAAACTCTAGCCTGTCAACTAGTCAAGGGATCAAAGTTTAATAATGTTTGACAACTTCTAGCCTGTCAACTATTCACGTGTAGGAGTCTAATAATGTGTAATGACCACTTTTCGCCTGTCAACTAGCCTTAGGGAAGGAGTATATTAATGTCTAAGACCACTTCTAACCTGTCAACTAGTTATGGTGTAGGAATCAAAATCATATATAAAACCACCTTGAGCCTGTCAACTAGTCTAGGGGTCAGAATTTAATAAGAACACCTCTAGTCTGCCAAAGTATAGAAATTCTATGTGGAATCGCTTTGAATAGTGGTTGAATGATCTTTACAGAGTTGTTGAGCTATGTAGTCTCAATAGATGTCAACTGCTCTCCAATATTCATAGGCACAGAATATGAATAGA
>OZ010613.1:36306476-36318976 GCA_963932145.1 Acanthosepion lycidas
ATTTTTTTTTGGAATAACTTATTTCTGAAATTTACGTGTTTTAATAGCATATTCATTATTGAAATCAAAATTTCCATGGTAACAGCTAGAGCAATTGTTAAAATAGGAAGGGTTGTAGGGTGTTAATAATTTATATCAGTATGGAGTTACATTCATATTCAAAAAAAAAATTTCGCTTGAAGATGGAACAGAGCTTACTTTAATTCAAATAATTATATTGAAGTTTTCGGCTCTTGTTTTGAAACATGAGAACTCTTATGTAGGGTGTTGGAATCATATTTTTAAATAAATAATTATATTTATGCTCTACTTTTGTATCGAGCACTATTTTTTAAAAATAATAACAAAAAGACTAAAGAACTTTGGATTATTTACCTAACCAGTTCTTTCCTATTTTCTATATATTTTCACACACACACACGCATATATATGTATGGAGAGATAGATATGCGTGTTTGTACAAGTGAGTGTCTGAGTGGCTAGAACATTCATTTTCTGACAATGAGATGCAAGTTTGAATCTAACCAGGGTAGATTTATCAAAGGGAAAACTTCTATGAGCCAGGGAAATTGATTCCAATATGCAGCATAAAACTACACCATGGACTGACTCAAGTCTTGTAAACGAAATTCAGATGGAACTGTTTGCAAACCATCAATAGCTGTGTTAGCACAAATTCACATGGTGTAATGGCCGATACTTTGAGTGTACTGGCCTTGTTCAAAAACTGCTGATCATGCCAGATGATATGTTCTCTCCCAGAAACTGTAACTAAGGTCAGTATAAACCACAGGTGAGCTCTGTGGGTGTTGAACAAACACAAATATACCTGAACAGACATCTGCAACAGGGACTGTCTAGCTGCTCTAGCAAACTATGCTCAAAAACAGCTTGCATTATTATCTGTACATACAGTGAGTCCCCCATATTCGTGAAGGTTAGGGACGAGAACCGTCCGTAAATAGTTAGAATCCACAAATACTTGTAACCCTTTCCAAAATTGCTTATAAGTACCTATTTTGATTGTTAAAACCCTATATGCCTTATACTTTCATTCTAAACACTTTAGAAACATTTCAGACCCTTATTAAAACATTTTTAAAAAATAGTATTGGTGACCATACACTTAGTGTGGGTTTTCTTTCATAGGTACAATAACTGTTTTTAATTATGCACAGATCAATAAAACCATTGAAAATACTGTATAAAATATAACAAGACATAAAATATAAAGTTTAAAACATTTTTTAAAAACAGAACTGTGACAGTGCCCCCAGACTTAGCATGAACAACTTTCAAGACCCCAACTGCAGTCCCTAACAAAAACAAAGCCCAAGCACTATGCATGTTTTTGTGTTTGTTTTTTTACGGTGAAGATGTATAATTCTGCCAATTTTTACCATAAAAATGGACTGCTATATGTTTTAAGTCACTTAAATAACAGGAAAATAATACAAGAATATTTTAAATATGTTCTATCGAAAAAAAAAAATACACGAATCGAGGGAGTTCTCAGCGAATAATTTGTACATATGTTCTTCAGAAAAACACACGAATATTCAGGGTTTCTGCAAATAACAAGTACATATGTTCTAATGAAAAATGCGTGAATGTGTGAAGCTGTGAATGCCGATATGTGAATAGGTGGGGGCTCACTATATATATATATATATATATATATATATATATATATATATATGTGTATGTATAAGGTTGGTGCAAAAATAATGTTGGTTTTTGATGTTAAAAAATACGTCAAGAACCGACATTATTTTTGCACCAACCTTATATATATATATATATATATATATGGGGTATCACATCAAAAAATGTATGCACGCTTTTACAGTGCATAGCTCAAGTTAACTTGCTTTACACATTATTGTTACTAATGTCATCCAGGCTTAGCTTCGAACAAAGAAAGTCCATCCTGAAATGCTACTGGAAGTACGAAAAGGCAGTTGAAGTTCAAAGCGGGTATCAAGGAGAGTTACATTCAGATCCACCCACACAACTTCCAATCTCATGAATTAGAGATAAGTTTGAAGCTGATGCTACTGTACACAATATGCACAAGAACTGGTTCCAGAAGGCCACGTATATCAACCACACCCTGTAAAGCAAAAAAGAGTGATGGGAAGTTTTTACAGAAGTCCAAGAAACCTATCAAAATTTTGACTGCAGCTTGTGATTCCATTGTGTTATGTCAGCATTGTCTGGATCATAACAGACATCAATTTGAAAATATGCGATGACAAAATCTTAAGAGCACGCATTTATAATAAATACTGTCTCTATCTGCATTATTTAAATTAGATGTTGTTGGTACTCATTGTTTGAATTATTTCTTGAGAAAGCTTCAAAATGTGTATACATTTATTTTTAGATACGTTGTATGAAAGTAATTAATGGATCTTTTTAAAATCAAGCATCATTTAGTGGGTGCACATGTTTGAGTCGATATATCTCAAAGGTACATTTTCATTAAGGAGATTTTCAATTGCTCAAGCAAATAGATATTAATATGCTAGCGGGAAAAAAGGGGATGACAACTCAAACATACTAAATATAAGTTTACAGTCATATGAAATGTTATATATACATCTAGAAATAATGTAGAAAGGCACACACGCATACATACATATTATATATAATAAGATAAAGAACAAGTAGGAAACATTTATCAATCTAACATGTTTCACTTTTATTTAAGCTTTGCCTGAGACTAAGATATAGAGAAAAATTCTGGTATTTTTACTTTTGTGTTGTTTGATTTTTATTGGTCAGTCATGTATTACGTGCTTTCAAATCTTTTTAAACCAAGATTACTATAATTTGTGAAATTCCAAATTCAATGACATGTCCACCTGAATTTTAAAGAAATTAACAGACTCCAACCCTACCTGAAAAAAATCACAAATATTGCTTATAAAATTTCTGTTTTACCCATGCAGGCATCAGATAATGTATATTCATAATGTTGCATGTGTATGTCTAATAGACACTATGTTTCTTGTTTTTTTTTTTTTTGTATGTTGATTTGGGAATGACTTCACATACATAACATTTATTTTAGACAAACATAGGTGAGATTCTTTAAGAATGGATTCACTAAAGGTTGGTGATGTAATATGTTTTTAATGTGTGTTTATAGTTGGTAATATATATATATCAGCTTTTCACCCCAAGTAAGGTGGGAGTGCCACTAGCACACAAGGGGTTACAGAGAGTGAAAGTAAGAGTAAAAGGGGTGTTTAAGGAAAGGATAAAGAGAAGGATGGAGATCAAGGTCAAGGCATCAGAAGATGCTGATGGACATTACATTTAAATTTTTGATGATTATAGTTATCAGAGAAACAAGTAAGAGGAAGGGAGTTCCACTGTCAGGAAGTGCAAGAAAAGATGATGTTGGTGTAGGAGAGGTTGTTACATTTAACCATTTCGACAGTAAAAGGGTGGAACTGGGATGCATTTGGGGCACCATTGAAAATAGCTCATCAGAAAAGTTGCCATGAAAATAATGTAGAAAAGACAGAGGGAAGCCACATCACATCTGAGAGAAAGTGACTGGATGTATGTGTGTGTGTGTGTGTGTGTGTGTGTGTGTGTGTGTGTGTGCATATATATAATTAGAGATAACAATAAGCAGCTTCCAAAAGAATCTGCCTAACATAGCATACAGGAAAAAAAGAGTGCTCAATGCCGTAAAAATGGAAGAGCTTTAATATATTTTAAGACAAATCTCAGGTGAGCAGTTTCACTCAATCATCAGGCTGTTGGTACCTATAGTTCATAAAATTACTAAATATTAAATATACCTACTGACAGACTGATGTTTGTGTGAAAGTGCTCAAAACTGAAAGTTGTGGTCTGTAACTGCCACTTGAGATTTTACTTCATTCATAAATATATATATATATATATATATATATATATATATATATATATATATATATATATTATGAAAAGATTACTTAACTTTTAAATATCAATTTTATCCTGTAAAAAAAAAAAAAAATTGAAAAAAATTGGAAATACTGTTTAAGACCAAAAACCCTGAAGACTGGAAATTTTTCCAAGAAACTTTGAAGTCAGGATAAAATTAATATTTAAAAGTAAGCTTTACATATAATATTATTAACATTCTACTTTTTATATTATTTTAATATTTTTAATATTGAGCATTATATATAAAAATATCTGCTGTTTCTTAAATCATATATATATATATATATATATATATATATATATATATATGTGTATACATATATATATATGTTGTGGTCTGGTTCCTTGTACCAAGGTAATAGTCCAAGGTAGAACCAATAAAGAAGAACTCGAACACAGGTATGGAATAACACAGATATATTACAAACAGGAATATATACAGAGAAGTAGAAGTGTTAGTATGAATAATCAATTTTAGTAGAGAGCACAATTTAGTTTCAACCAGTAGCACTATTCCAATGTCTTGCAGTAATTGTCTGAACGCGACTCTGTTTCAGACTGACTCTTGACTCGACTTGAACTACTGACTATATTTAGTCACCCCCACAGGTGGGCATCATGTGGCACAAGGCTGGTTTAACATGGGATCTCAAAGCCCATGGGCTTGGCCAAAAATATGCCTATTGAACCTGTATAAACAGGTTCGGGGTCGGTTTACCTCCCCGAAAGAGACTCCGCCCTTCGGCGTAGCCTCCTTCGGGTTCCTCCCTGCCCGAAGGCAGAGAGTTGAACCGAACAGCCGGTCAAGACTTGAGCTACTGACTCCTTGCCTACTCCTGAGGCGCAGTATTTATTAAGTATGGAATAGTCCATTATTATTATTATGGGTACAATCCCATAACAATATATATATACTAATGTACCTGTGCTGTCAAAATTGAGAGCAAGGAGGAATATATTACAAGTAATATGTATTATATTGTAAGTAATTTTCGTTTAATCAAAGTACAAATTTTTTTCTGTGCAACAATTGAGGGGAAATAAATATAATTTATGTACATATCTGAGAAACAGTGAAATGTTGTTATATCTTTCTTTTTTTCTTTCAAAAAGAAAACATAACTTGAGTTTGGACAGGTGGGTGACCGTTTGTGAGAGTCACTATGTGTGTGTGTGTGTGTGTGTGCTTAGTAGTAACTGGGGATACAAGAGATAGAATTTAATTCTTACTGTGAACTGTGTCACCATTGTTTGGGGCACTCTCTTTGTAGTTTTCAGTATGGGAGCTTTTTGCGTGTGAATGTAAATGGGATCTTGACTTCTGTATGTCTCATGTCAAAATTTTGCACACTCCTCCTCAATTGTTACACACAAAAAAACTTTATATATATATATATATATATATATATATATATATATATGTGTGTGTGTGTGTGTGTGTGTGTGTGTTTGTGTGGTGTATTATATATATATATATATATATATATATATATATATATATATATATATATATATATATATATCTGTTCACTATGAGTTTAGTGGAATGATACCCCTTCTTCTGGAGACTTGAAGATGAATGTGATTCCATGCAAAGTAGAGACATTTATAACCCCTACCTGTAACAGCATTCACCTGAGGTGGGTTGAGCCGGCTCCAATATTAGAGTTTCATGGGAATTTGGAATTCATAAGCAGTCCCCAACCCGCATGTATAGCACATGAGATTTGATTATAGTGGTGAAGGTTTCGTGCAGGACCATCCAAACTTTTTGAAGGGCCGATTACAGAGACCTGGTGCACTACGTGCCACAAGGTCCCCAAACAACCCTCCGCAGGTTTTGAATTCAGAGTTTTCCTTCTCCTTGACCAGTTGCCATCCAAGGCTATAGAACCCAGTCTGTCCTGCTATTTACCCATAGCTGGAGGGAGAAGAAGAGGATTCACACCTTTCCCAAGGGTATTAGCATGTAAGTGAATGTAATGGATTCGACTGGAATTTGAACTCAGCTCTCTGATTCCTTATCCATTACTCCACTGTGCCTCCTACACTCCACCGTGCCTCCTCACATTCATAAGGTAAGTGAGCAATTTTATTTGTTTTTATTAATGCTATTTTTTGTAATATCAAGGGGTTTAATTATAAAGACTTTTTGAGTTAGATATATTATCTTCCAGAATTATCCTGATTAACTGTTTTTTTTTTTTTAAAATACAGTCTTTGTTGCTATTGTTATTATGTGTGTATATATACAAAGAGAGAAAGACTAAATCAAGTAATATATGAGAGGAAAGTGCTAAAACCAACCCTACCAATACTAAGCCTGCCAAAAAAGAAGAAAAAATTAAAACAAAAAGCCACCCACCTAAACAAACATCTACAGTGCTAAATGTCTATAGAAATCAATGATAAAAAGAAATAAAAATGTATCCAGGTACTCCAATCTAAAACCCTAATACTAAGTTTCATGTAAACCATGGATCTTCAGTCAATCATGAACACACACATATACATATATATAAGAGAGAAAGAGAGAGAGAGAGATAAACTATTAATAGATCTGTGGACAGTAAGGTAACATGTAATTGTAACATGAAGGTATTTTAGGAGTGTGTCAGTATAATATGAAGATATATTGATAGTTTTGCATTCTATGCAAAAAGCAATAAAAGATAACTCAGTCACACACATTAGCTTTAAGAATTTGAAGAAACAAAAGATGTGATGGTACAACAAGTTTGTCTGGGAACAATTTGAATAACAACAGCACTTCTTGGAGCGTTTGTTGCATGCATACATCGACGCATGCCTGCATAGACTGGATATTAGTCATAAGGAATGTGCAGGAACATTCCATTGTTTGGAATCAGAATGTGTTTCACTCAGCCCCACTACCCCTGCAAGCTCTTCTCTCCCATTTACCTTCACTTGTCTCTTCCATCAACTATCCTTGCTTCTTGCAGAACAGGAACGAATGGTATCAAACACAAGACAAAATATGCCTTCAGCCAGGAGGAAAGGGGGTGGAGTTGATTCAGTCGAAGTATGGACAGGAAGACTATTAACTCCCTTATCCTCACACAAATTTATCAAAATTCTAAAAAAAACGTTCGACCCCCACCCCCAACAATACAATCATCATCTCCAGTCATATCAGCAATTCATGGAATAAAAAAAAAAGATAACAAAAGAAAATATTAATCTTTGGATTGATTCACTGTTATTAAACACTAACATAGTTCCTGTCAAAATATATAAGATTGTGTGAGACTGCTTAAATAGAGTAGTCCACTCATTAAAGGAAAAAAAAACAAAAAAAACTTTTGGTGAAATAACTTTTGAATATTAGCATTCTTTAGACCAGGGGTCAGCAACCTTTTGGAGAGAGAGCCCAGAAAGCTATGCATTGTCTTGAAGAAGGGCCATAATATCAAACATATGACAACAAATTGTCTTGATCCCAGACTGCTTTAGCTGCCTTGCTCTGAAAGTTTAAAGAAAAACTAACAAAGTTAATGTTATATTATTTAAACAAGGTTCCTTATTTTACTGCGGAAATAATAGGATAACAATTAGCACAATCAACAAAAAATGCAAATTCCTTACTACAAACGAGATACAGTCAGAAATGGCAAATTATTTAATGAGACACTTGTTTCTGCTTATTGTTTGATAACTTCACCAGATCAGGTGAAATATTTGTTGATGACAGGAGCAAAACATCATCCAGATGGTCATCACCCACCCTTGTTCTTAAATGACTTTTAGTATATTTCATTTTCAAAAAAAGTTGTTCAAGAGCATATGTACTTCTAAATAATGATACCATCCTTTTCCCATTATTTAATAGGCTTTTATATTTTCCGCTTGTCAAAACATATTTCTTGTAGAAGTCAGCAGTGGATTTGGAATATAATTTTAATTTTAAAAAATTGTTGCATTGTAAGTCAATTAACTCCCAATGATATTTTCTCTGCAATTTGCTCCACATTACATAATTAGTGTCCAGGTATCAAGCTGGCAGGCCAGGCAAAAATCCTTTACGGGCAGGATGTGTGCCAGGGATTGCCAAAACCTGCTTTAAAATTTCCTTAAGTTGAAACACTTGTCAGAATAAAAAAAAATACTAATTTCTTTATCGTTTTAGAAGAGAGGGTCTAGTTCATAATATTCATATAATATAAAATCGATCCCTGACTTTTACAGAGTTATTGGACATAGATATTATTTACAAATGTCAAGTTTGAAAATATGGCAACATTATTAATATCTGCATATGTTTTTAAGTGTTTGAAGTTTTTAAACTTGTTTTTTAACTTTATTTTCTATTTTTATGATTTTTGCAGAATTCACAAACATTTTAATAATTATCCTAAATAAAGATTAAATGGATACATACTTTCATTAATTTATATCAATTTTTGTATATGTATATATCTGTTTAGTTTATATATATATATATATATATATATATATATATATATATATATATATATATATATATATATATATATATATATATATACTCATGTAATGAACAATCTCTCATATTGTGCAATCCCAAAATTTTCACTTATAAAAAATGTGTGTTCCTTTTTTGAGAGACTAAATTACAATAGACTAACCTCTTTTCTGCTATCTCTTTATCCCATCTTCTAGCTAAATAAATTAAAAAAGTGAAAGAGAATGATAAAAGTATCATCAGTTATCCTATACTCGTTGCATAAATGCATCCAGTCATAAACAACCAAATGAGAAGCATGTAAACATCTTATAAATGTAAACAATGGAAAAGATGCATATTTGCTATGTTTGTATTTTATAATATGATATTAATATGTAAATATTACATGCATTATTATTGGATACAGTTAAGTAAAATATCGGTTTTATTAAAATCATGTTTATTTTAAATACAGCTGTACTTTTGACTACAGTAAATGGATATATAGTTTGGTCAACAGCAAGCCAGGGCCAGCAGTATATATGCTAATTTTATATCTTGTGTATGATGTGACCCCCTTAAAATTATCTTCAAAAGTAAGTCTTCAAAAGTTGCATGATATGTGGGCATGCATATATATATATATATATATATATATATATATATATATATATATATGTTAGTAGTAGTAATAATCTTATAAGTATAAGAAATTATACTCGTTCAGAAAACATTCGGTGTCTTGATTTGCAAATAATCAAACTAATACCAAAGGGAAAAAAAGGTATAAAAAAAGAAAGAACCAAGAACATGTACATTAGCCAAAAATAATCGTATAGCATGCAAGTCCAAAGGCCAAAGAAAAAAAAATAAGCAAAATAACTAAATAAAATGCTCAATACTGTAAGTAGAGCAGACTTAATTAAAACTAGAGAGCCAGACAAACCTACCTTGGTAGGTTTGTCTGGTTCTCTATGTTTAATTATATATATATATATATATATATATATATATATATATGGTTAAATATTACAGACAATGAATGTCTATTGTGTCTGATCATAAGCCGTTCTAATGCCCGTATGTTTGCTCTAATTTCGAGTTAAAATAAATTCAAAAATTATCCAACATTTGGATATATTTTTAGTAAGTTAGTCCTTGATAATAGTTTTCAGCTAACATGAGCTATCTTCAGAGTGGTTGTACTGACATTTTAACAAGGATATTCAACATTGAAGATAATATTTTGTTATGTTGACATAGATGATTGCTATGCAACAATAATGGTCATGGAATAGCAGAGGCAGGTTGTAAGTTCATGATGCAGTTCTATAACATCATAACATGTGAGTGGCCAAAATATTAACAGAACCATATATCTAGATGCAATGTAATGTGTTGTGACTAGTTTGAAATGTAATTTTGTTGAGTGTGGGTTGCTTTGTGTTAATGTAGATAGCCTCCAATATCCGAAGGTTCATTTTACTGTGTGTATGTGCGAGTACTGTTGTGTTATCAACTGATATCTGTCTAATATGTGCATGGCTATGTTTTTCTAAGAAATGTTTTTGAATAGAACTAAGATAAGAAAGGTAACAGGTAAGACACACATACATATATACATACATACATACATACATATACATATATATATATATATATATATATATATATATATATATATATACACACACACACGTTTATTCTTTATTTAAAATAAATGTGTTTGTACCCCATTCACTGAAAGAAAGTCTGTTTTCATACTGATTGATTTCTTTTGTATGGCTAATCCGCTATTTGCAGGTTATTTAAAGCCATAAAATATTTTGGATTGTTATAGGTTACTTACCCATATTTTAGTAGACGGTCTGTTTATTTATTAAATAGTATATTTATTTTCATCTACCAGCCTGAATATTCATGAAGACTTATTAAAAAAAAAAAAAAAGTTACACCCTCTACTCTGGGAGGATTCAAACTTGTGCCCCCTCTTAGTGGGAGAAACCATCGATCCAATGTATTAGGTTGGTGCAAAAATAATGTCGTTTTCTCACATAGTAACATATGTGAGAAAACGACATTATTTTTGCACCAACATAATACTTTAGACCAACTCAACCACAAAAGGTCTCACAAATTGAGGAAAGCCAAATAGTGCTTTGAAGTGCAAATTTCCTCAAAAATTTATAAAACATCCATATCTGCACTATTTTGCATACTGACATAAAAAAAAAAAGCAATTTCTAAAGAAACAATTTTGTTGGAGGGTGCATCTTTTCTTAAATAAGATTTCTCAAATATTCAAGCTGGTATACAAAAATAAACAAATATACTGAATAAATAAACAGAGTGTCTACTTAGATATAGGTAGCCACAAAAAATAACGTTTAAGTGATAAAATCTCTCAGATTAATAAATAAAAAATCCATGACTTTTTTAGAAATATATATATATAAAATAAAATAGTTAAACCTAGAGAGCCAGACAAACCTACCAAGGTTTCACAAGTTGATCATCAGGGAAGGCTGGCCTTCCTTGAGGATCCGCTTAGGTGAAACCTTGGTAGGTTTGTCTGGCTCTCTAGGTTTAACAAGGTCTGCTCTACTCATTGTATTGAGCACTTTATTTAGTTGTTTTGGGTACTCACATTAGGTTTTTTTTTTTCTTTGGGCCTTGAACTCGTATGCTGGACAATTATTTTCGGTTAACGTACATGTTCTTGGTTCTTTCTTTTTTTTTATACCTTTTTTTCCCTTTGGTATTGGCTTGTTTATTTGCAAATCAATACACCGAAAGTTTTCTGAGCAAGTATAGTTTCTTATACTTATAAGATTTCTATTAATATAAAATATTATTTTTTATATATACAGAAGAATTTTACCTGTATCAATCCTTGTTGTTATGTCCCCAACTCTCTGACTTATGTCCTGACTTATCAACGCTTTATTTTTAATATTGAGCACTATATGAAAATATCTGCTTTATTTTTTAAACCATATATATATATATATATATATATATATATATATATATATATATAAATAATTAAATCAAAAATTAGTAACACTATCAAGAGGATGTGTTACTAAATTATAAGTGAGACAAAAAATAGTACTTGATACAAGAATAAACTTGTAGAGCAAATTATAGTGATTTTCCAAGCGTAGCTTAGATGTGGCACAAAGCCGAAAGTATGGAGTACCCAGTGAGGATTGAACTCACTACTCAGTCGTAATTGTTCTAGAGAGACAAGCTTGCTAACTATTACACTGCCTCAATGTGCCCTACTTGTAGAGTGAATTATATCCTTAAAAACTAAGACACTAAAAGGATGCAACCATGGTTTCAACCATAATAGGTATCATCAAGCGGTACTTTCAGCATATTGGCTGTTGACAACCGATATATAGTCAGTCACTACTTAGGAGGAGGAAGAGTATGAGGAAAAAAAAAAATTATTATAATCTGCTGAGCTCATCCTGGCTCATAATTGTTCAACATGAACTTTCTCAGGTATCTGCATCCTTTTAGTGTTTTAGTTTTTAAGCATATATATATATATATATATAATATTAAAGAAAACCAAAACCAATGGACAACTTGCCAAAAGACTTAAATAACCTTAAACAAGATAAAATCTCAAACAAGGACATCAATAAGAACAAAGAAAAAAAAGTAAAGAAAAAACCTAAAGGAAAACACTTACTTACTTAGTAAAGTGCTCTACACCTAAATTGCCTAAACAGAGTAAAAAATCCTTGAAAATGTTAATTCCGATGAAAGAATGGCCCTAGTTGTAACCCAAGTTAAAATATTTCACTCAGGTGTTTAAGTCGTCTGAAGATCGCATGTGTGAAACTCAGGTTATGACTAGTGCCATACTTTCATATATATATATATATATATATATATATATATATATATATATATATATATATATATATATTTATTATATAATGCAGTATTTAGCAATATGTGTATTTTCCCCCCAGGTGATTTTCACCAACTACCCTCATTATAAAAACTTGTTAACTGAGGTGGCATAAATGCCTATATCACCAAAGTGAGCAACATTGACTACCGAATGACTACATGCATTATGAAAATG